>CM022303.1:396050613-396505658 GCA_011799875.1 Thinopyrum elongatum
CGTCCGTTTGCCAATTTTTGGCGCCATTGCCCGAAAGGGATTGACAACCCCTTTTACACGTCGGGTTGCGAGTATTTGTTATTTGTGTGCAGGTGCTGTTTACGTAGTGTTGCTTGGTTCTCCTACTGGTTCGATAACCTTGGTTTCATCACTGAGGGAAATACCTACCGCCGCTGTGCTGCATCATCCCTTCCTCTTTGGGGAAATACCGACGTAGCTTCAAGCCGCATCAAAAGGAATTTCTGGCGCCGTTGCCGGGGAGGATCTTCAACATATACCAGGTTCCTAATCACAAATCTCATCTCCTCGCAATTTACATTATTTTCCATTTGCCTCTCGTTTTCCTCTCCCCCACTTCACAAAAATTTGCCGTTTTATTCGCCCTCTTTTTTGTTCGCCATTTTCTCGTCAGATCTATCTTTTTGCTTGCAGCAATCATGAGTGATTTTGGTATGGCAGAAACAGATGATGGCCTAACTCCTAAAATGGAGCGTACGGGTAATCTGGATGCCAAAACTTTTGTTTTGGGGCAGGGAAATGTTATGGGAAAAGAACATATCCAGGAATTTTTCAATTGTGTTGGAAACTTGAGTCTTGATGATGCTCCTATACTTAAAAGGACTAAATCTTATGCGGAAGCTATTTCAGTGCTAGTTCTGAAACTTGAAAATAGATTTATCCGTACTCATCCTACCTTGCAAAGATTGTTTTATGAGTTACCCATTATAAAGAATCCTAAAGCTAAAAAGTTGGCCACTTTTGTTCTTATGAATGAATTTGACTACATAATACGGGAAGCTAGGGAAATCTTTAATTTTTATGGTATGAATCATGAAAAACCCGTGATAGATGAAATTCTCTATAATAGTGATTATGCTTTAAGACATTTACTTGGGGATAATCAAATCTTTGATGACAATCTTAAAAAGCAAGTCCCTGTTTTAGATATTATCCAACAAGTTTTTAATGATGTTAATCAACATTATTCTTGGATCACTGCCGGAAATCAAAAGGGATATGATGATAAGCAACTTGATTGTGCTAAAGTTTCCATGGATAATGTGTTTTATGCTGTTTTTAAAAAGCCTCTTGAGAAAAACACCTCCAAGGAAATCAAGAACAAAGATGACAATATGTAGATCTTTTGCTTTATGCCTAGCTAGGGGCGTGAAAGAATAGCGCTTGTTGGGAGGCAACCCAATGAATAAAATTTATTTTTGCCTTTTTATTTCTGTTCTTGAGTGTTTGCACAATTATGCTACTGTTATAATTGTGTTTTTTGTGTTTTAGTTAGTGTTTGTGCCAAGTAAAGCCTTTACGATTATGTTGGGTGATAGTTGATTTGATCTTGTTGGAAAACAGAAACTTTTGCGTCCAGTAAAACAATTTTGAAAATTCACATAAGGGACAAAAAATTCTGAATTTTTTACACAAGATTTATATACAAATTTCCTATTATTTTATAATTTTTCATAATTTTTGGAGTTTCAGAAGTATTCGAAATATTCAGATTGCTACAGACTGTTCTGTTTTTGACAGATTCTGTTTTCTTTGCGTTGTGTGCTTGTTTTGATGATTCTATGGTTTTCTTTGATGGGTTTTTGCCATATAAAAGTTGGAATACAGTAGATATAATTCAAAAATAAGATATGAATTTGTTTTCTACAGTACTTATAGTAGTGATTTGCTTTCTTATACTAACGGATCTCACGAAGGTTTTGTTGAGTTTTGTGAGATTGAAGTTTTCAAGTTTGGGTTATCTTACGATGGATGAAGGAATAAGGAGTAAGAAGAGCCTAAGCTTGGGGATGCCCATGGCATCCCAAGCTATTATCCAAAGAGAAGCAAGCAACTAAGCTTGGGGATGCCCCAAGTGGCATCCCCTCTTTCTTCTAACGACCATCGGTATTTTACTCGAAGCTATATTTTTATTCGTCACATATTATGAGTTTTGCTTGGAGCGTCTTGTATGATATGGGTCTTTGCTTGTTTTGATTTGTGTTCTAAGTCATGAATCCTTGCTGGACACACCTATTTGAGAGAGCCAAAATTATGCCATGACTTGTTAGAATTGCTCTCTATGCTTCACTTAAATTTTTATGAGCTATGGATTTGCTCTAGTGCTTCACTTATATCTTTTTGAGCACGGCGTGCTTTAGTATTTTTGAAGAAATGCTCTCATGCTTCACTTATATTTATTTGGGAGTTAGTAATTTTTTTAAGAAATTCTCTCTTGCGTCACTTAAATTAATTTGAGAGAAAGAAGTATTATGCTCATGATCTTCACTTATATTTGTTTGAGCTTATCAAAAGCAACACATGAAAATTAGTTCCAAAGTGATAGATATCCAAGAAGGATATAATAAAAACTTTCATGAAGATCATTGGACAAAATAAACTTGATTCCTTGTAATAGTTTTGAGATATGATGATGTGATATGTGAGTTATGTTGATGAGTAATTGTGCTTTAGTAAGAATATTGGTGTTAAGGTTTGTGATTCCCTATGCAAGCACGAAAGTCAATAGTTATGCAATGAAATTATATCCTACTTGTGGTGCATTATTCGGTGTTAATTATGCTTAATGCTCACTTATGAGATTATTCATTTTTTGGTTGGTCGCTTCTCAATCTTTTGCTAGCCTTCATTTTGCACTAAGTATGATCACTACTTGTGCATCCAAAACCCTTTAAACCAGTTTTGCCACATGAGTCCACTATATCTACCTATATGCGGTATTCTTTTGCCGTTCTAAGCAAATTTGTATGTGCCATCTCTAATTTTCAAAATAAACTTCTCTTTTGTGTGTTCGTACCGCTCGCGAGGCTTTTGACAGTAATTCCCATGTGTCCTCGGGAGCACTTTGCTTTATATAAGAGTTCGTCCAGGCTTTTCCTTTGCTACAAAAAGGATTGGGCCACCTGCTGCACCTTAGTTACTCTTGTTACTTGTTGCCTGTTACGAATTATCTTATCACACAACTATCTGTTACCTATAATTTCAGTGCTTGCAGAGAATACCTTGCTGAAAACCGCTTGTCATTTCCTTCTGCTCCTCGTTGGGTTCGACACTCTTACTTATCGAAAGGACTACGATAGATCCCCTATACTTGTGGGTCATCAAGACTCTTTTCTGGCGCCGTTGCCGGGGAGTGAAGCGCCTTTGGTAAGGAAACATTTATATTACGTGATGAAATTTACTGTCACTTGTTACTATGGAAAATAATCCTTTGAGGGGCTTGTTCGGGGTATCTTCACCTCGACCGATAGAGCAAAGAGTTGCTCCTTAACCTACTGAACCTACTGAAAATATTTATTATGAAATTCCTTCGGGTATGATAGAGAAACCACTGGCTAATCCCTATGCAGGAGATGGAACACTACATCCTGATATGCATCTAATCTATGTGGATGAAGTTTGTGGATTATTTAAGCTTGCAGGTTTTCCCGAGGATGATGTCAAGAAGAAGGTCTTCCCTTTATCTTTGAAGGGAAAGGCATTGACATGGTATAGGCTATGTGATGATATTGGATCTTGGAACTACAACCGATTGAAATTGGAATTTCATCAGAAGTTTTATCCTATGCATCTGGTTCATCGTGATCGGAATTATATATATAATTTTTGGCCTCGTGAAGGAGAATGTATCGCTCAAGTTGGGGGAGGCTTAAGTCAATGTTATATTCATGCCCCAATCATGATCTCTCAAGAGAAATTATTATTCAGAATTTTTATGCTCGGCTTTCTCGTAATGATCAATCCATGCTCGATACTTCTTGTACTAGTTCTTTTATGAAGAAGGATATTGAATTCAAATGGGATTTATTGGAAAGAATTAAACACAACTCTGAAGATTGGGAACTCGACGAAGGTAATGAGTCAGGTATAAACCTTAAGTTTGATTGTGTTAAATCTTTCATGGATACTGATGCTTTTCGTGAATTTAGCACTAAATATGGACTTGACTCTGAGATAGTAGCTTCCTTTTGTGGATCATTTGCTACTCATGTTGATCTCCCTAAGGAGAAGTGGTTTAAATATCATCCTCCCATTGAAGTGAAAGTAGTAGAACCTATTAAAGTTGAAGAAGAAACCATTACTTATAATGTCGATCCTATTGTTGCTACTGCTTACATTGAGAAACCACCTTTTCATGTTAGGATAAATGATCATGCTAAAGCTTCAGCTGTGGTTTGTAAGAGTTATACTAGAACACCTACACCCCCTGAACAAATTAAAGTTGAACCTAGTATTGCTATGGTTAAAGATCTCTTGGTTGATAATATTGATGGGCATGTTATTTATTTCTGTGATGAAGCTGCTAGAATTGCTAAACCTGATATTAAAGATAAACATAGACCCATTGTTGGCATGCCTGTTGTTTCTGTTAAAATAGGAGATCATTGTTATCATGGCTTATGTGATGTGGGTGCTAGTGTGAGTGCAATTCCTTATACCTTATATCAAGAAATTATGAATGATATTGCACCTGCTGAGATAGAAGATATTGATGTTACTATTAAGCTTGCCAATAGAGATACTATATCACCAATTGGGATTGTTAGAGATGTTGAAGTCTTGTGTGGGAAAATAAAATACCCTACTGATTTTCTTGTTCTTGGTTCCCCACAAGATGATTTTTGTCCCATTATATTTGGTAGACCTTTCTTGAACACTGTTAATGCTAAGATAGACTGTGAGAAAGAGATTGTTACTGTAAGTTTTGGGGATGTGTCTTATGATTTTAATTTCTCTAAATTTCCTAGACAACCCCATGATAAATAATTGCCTAGTAAGGATGAAATTATTGGTCTTGCTTCTATTGCTGTGCCTCCTACCGATCCTTTAGAACAGTATTTGCTAGACCACAAAAATGATATGTTTATGAATGAAAGAAAGGAATTAGGTGAAATATCCTTTAACCAAATACCTGTTTTGAAACACAATTTGCCTGTTGAAATCCTTGGAGATCCTCCTCCACCCAAGGGTGATCCCGTGTTTGAGCTTAAACAATTACCAGACACTTTGAAATATGCTTATCTTGATGAAAAGAAGATATATCATGTTATTATTAGTGCTAACCTTTCAGAGCATGAAGAAAAGAAAGTATTGAAAACTCTGAAGAAGCACCGTGCCGCTATTGGATATACTCTTGATGATCTTAAGGGCATTAGTCCCACTCTATGTCAGCATAAAATTAATATGGAGCCTGATGCTAAACCAGTCATTCATCATCAACGATGGTTAAATCCTAAGATGAAAGAAGTGGTAAGAAATGAAATACTAAAGCTTCTGGAGGCAGGTATAATTTATCCTATTGCTGATAGTAGATGGGTAAGTCATGTTCACTGTGTCCCTAAGAAGGGAGGTATTACTGTTGTCTCTAATGATAAGAATGAATTGATCCCTCAAAGAATTGTTACAGGTTATAGAATGGTAATTGATTTTTGCAAATTAAACAAAGCTACTAGAAAAGATCATTACCCTCTACCTTTTATTGATCAAATGCTAGAAAGACTGTCCAAACATACACATTTTTTCTTTCTAGATGGTTATTCTGGTTTTTCTCAAATACCTGTGTCAAAAGAGGACCAAGAAAAGACCACTTTTACTTGCCCTTTCGGTACTTCTGCTTATAGACGTATGCCTTTTGGTTTATGCAATGCACCTACTACCTTTCAAAGATGTATGACTGCTATATTCTCTGACTTTTGTGAAAAGATTGTTGAGGTTTTCATGGATGATTTCTCTGTTTACGGAACTTCTTTTGATGATTGCTTAAGCAACCTTGATCGAGTTTTGCAGAGATGTGAAGAAACTAATCTTGTCTTGAATTGGGAGAAGTGCCACTTTATGGTTAATGAAGGTATTGTCTTGGGGCATACATTTTTTGAAAGAGGTATTGAAGTTGATAAAGCTAAAGTAGATGCCATTGAAAAGATGTCGTGTCCTAAAGATATCAAAGGTATAAGAAGTTTCCTTGGTCATGCTAGTTTCTATAGGAGGTTTATTAAAGACTTCTCTAAAATTTCTAGGCCTCTCACTAATCTCTTGCAAAAAGATGTTCCTTTTGTTTTTTATGATGATTGTGTAGAAGCATTTGAAATACTTAAGAAAGCCTTGATTTCTGCACCTATTGTTTAACCACCTAATTGGAATTTACCCTTTGAAATTATGTGTGATGCTAGTGATTATGTTGTTGGTGCTGTTCTAGGACAAAGAGTTGATAAGAAATTGAATGTTATTCATTATGCTAGTAAAACTCTAGACAGTGCCCAGAGAAATTATGCTACTACTGAAAAATAATTTTTAGCAGTTGTTTTTGCTTGTGACAAGTTCAGATCTTATATTGTTGATTCTAAAGTAACTGTTCACACTAATCATGCTGCTATTAAATACCTTATGGAAAAGAAAGATGCTAAACCTAGACTTATTAGATGGGTTCTTTTGCTGCAAGAATTTGATTTGTGTATTATTGATAGAAAGGGAGCTGAGAACCCCGTTGCAGACAACTTGTCTAGGTTAGAAAATGTTCTTGATGACCCACTGCCTATTGATGATAGCTTTCCTGATGAGCAATTAGCTGTCATGAATGCTTCTCGTAATACTCCATGGTATGCTGATTATGCTAATTAGATTGTTGCTAAATTTATACCACCTAGTTTCACATACCAGCAAAAGAAAAAGTTTTTCTATGATTTAAGACGTTACTTTTGGGATGACCCACACCTTTATAAAGGAGTAGATGGTGTTATTAGATGTTGTGTACCTGAGCATGAATAGGAACATATCCTACGCAAGTGTCACTCCGAAGTTTATGGAGGACACCATGCTGGAGATAGAACTGCGCACAAGGTATTGCAATCTGGTTTTTATTGGCCTACTCTCTTCAAGGATGCCCGTAAGTTTGTCTTGTCTTGTGATGAATGTCAGAGAATTGGCAATATTAGTAGACGTCAGGAAATGCCTATGAATTATTCACTTGTTATTGAACCATTTGATGTTTGGGGTTTTGATTATATGGGACCTTTTCCTTCCTCTAATGGGTATACACATATTTTAGTTGCTGTTGATTACGTTACTAAGTGGGTAGAAGCTATTCCAACTAGTAGTGCTGATCATAACACTTCTATTAAGATGCTTAAAGAAGTTATTTTTTCGAGGTTCAGAGTCCCTAGATACTTGATGACTGATGGTGCTTCACATTTTATTCATGGTGCTTTCCGTAAAATGCTTGCTAAATATGATGTCAACCATAGAATTGCATCCCCATATCACCCTCGGTCTAGTGGTCAAGTAGAATTGAGCAATAGAGAAATTAAATTGATCCTGCAAAAGACTGTTAATAGATCTAGAAAGAATTGGTCTAAGAAACTTGATGATGCATTATGGGCTTATAGAACTGCTTATAAGAACCCTATGGGCATGTCTCCGTATAAAATGGTCTATGGAAAAGCATGTCACTTACCTCTTGAACTAGAACATAAAGCTTATTGGGCAATCAAAGAGCTCAACTATGATTTCAAACTTGCCGATGAGAAGAGGTTATTTGACATTAGCTCACTTGATGAATGGAGAACCCAAGCCTATGAGAATGCCAAGCTGTTTAAAGAAAAAGTTAAAAGATGGCATGACAAAAGGATACAAAAGCGTGAGTTTAATGTAGGTGATCATGTTTTGCTATACAACTCTCGTTTAAGATTTTTTGCAGGAAAGCTTCTCTCTAAATGGGAAGGTCCTTACATTATCGAGGAGGTTTATCGTTCCAGTGCCATCAAGATCAACAACGCCGAAGGCACTAACCCGAAGGTGGTAAACGGTCAAAGAATCAAACATTATATTTCAGGTACTCCCATAAATGTCGAGACGAATATTATTAATACCGTAACACCGGAGGAGTACATAAGGGATACTTTCCAGAACGTTTCAGACTCCGAAAAGGAATAGGTATGTGGTACGGTAAGTAAACCGACTCCAAAACTGTTCTAATGGAAATTTTTCTCTGTTTTGGAATATTTAAAAAATTAGGAAAATTAAAAGTAGTCCGGAAAGTGCACGAGGAAGCGGCAAGGCAGGGAGGCGCGCCCTACCCCCTGGGCGCACCCCCCACCCTTGCCGCCACCTCGTGTGCCCTCCGGACTCCTTTTTCTTGCACAATACTTCTTTTGGTCGGTAAAAATTCATTATATAATCTCCCGAAGGTTTTGACCACCGTACCACGGCAATATCTCCTGTTTTCGTTTTGAGTTATTTCTGCAGCAGAATTAGAGCAAGATGTCTTTGCAAGAGTCAGTCGGGGAGAGTCGTGTCTCTCATCCGACACCAGGCCCAAGAGCAAACAGCGGAGCTGATCACTTCGGGCAATCAACGGAGGAAGAGATGGAGGCTGACTCGAAAAGGGTGGATGCAATGGAGGAGGATCAAGAAGCTACCTCTCGTCTTCAACCTGGAGCCATGCTGGAGGAACTTCAGAGCTCAGCAATACTAAATTCGGTCATCCCTCCCAATGCTAGATTTATCTCTTATGAAAATATGAAAAAGAGTGTTGCTTTTTCCCTCGCAGCTATGGAACATCCATGGGTGATTGGAGCTCTAGCCGTCACGGGTAAATTTCGCAAGGAAATAATGGATCTTAAGCAGCAAAATAATAAGCTCGAGGAGGAGAATCGCATCCTAAGGGGCATCATCGCCAAGAAAATCACATCACCACCTCCGAAGAAAGAGATCTAAATACATGGGTATGGGCACTCCCCTTGGCAACTGCCAAGCTTGGGGGAAATGCCCCGGTATCGTATCACCATCACACCTTTACTTTTATCATTTTTCTTAGTTCGATCCTTTTGGTTATATCTTGATCTAGTAGAATAAAGTTTTAGTATGATCTAGCTTTGAGTTTTGTTTTGAGATCTACCTATGTAATCGAGTCCGTGAGTTATATATAATAAAGAGTAGTTTTGAGTTGAGGGCTTTGCTTTGTTGCTATGATCTTGAGGGAATAAAATAAAAGGAAGAACAAAAAGAAATAAAAAGATCATATAATGATCTTATGGAGAGTGATGACTTCACATATAAAGAGTATGATGAATAAAAGTTGTTGAGAGTTGACAAACATAGTTTTGGTCATTGTTGCAATTAATAGGGAGTAATAAAGAAAGAGAGGTTTCGCATGTAAATATACTATCATGGACATCTTTTGTAATTGTGAGCACTCATTAAAATATGACATGCTAAAAAGTTGATGTTGGACAAGGAAGACAACATAATGGGTTATGTTTTCTTATATCCGAATAGAAGTTATAGTGTCATGGATCCTCCAACATGTTGAGCTTGCTTTTCCCTCTTATGCTAGCCAAATCCTTTGCACCAAGTAGAGATACTACTTGTGCATCCAAACATCCCTTAAAACTAGTTTTGCCATGAGAGTCCACCATACCTACCTATGGATTGAGTAAGATCCTTCAAGTAAGTTGTCATTGGTGCAAGCAATAAAAATTGCTCTCTAAAATATGTATGATCTATTAGTGTGAAGAAAATAAGCTTTATACGAACTTGTGATATGGAAGAAATAAAAGCGACAGACTGCATAATAAAGTTCTTTATCACAAGCGGCAATATAAAGTGACGTTCTTTTGCATTAAGATTTTGTGCATCCAACCATAAAAGCGCATGACAACCTCTGCTTCCCTCTGCGAAGGGCCTATCTTTTACTTTTATCTTCTACCCTTATATAAGAGTCATGGTGATCTTCACCTTTCCTTTTTACACTTTTTCTTTTTGGCAAGCACTATGTGTTGGAGAAAGATCCAGATATATATATATCCACTCGGATGTAGGTTATCATAAAGTATTATTGTTGACATTACCCTTGAGGTAAAAGGTTGGGAGGCGAAACTATAAGCCCCTATCTTTCTCTGTGTCCGACTGAGGCTTTAAACCCACAAGTATTGCGTGAGTGTTAGCAATTGTGAAAGACTAAATGATAGTTGAGTATGTGGACTTGCTGAAAAGCTCTTGAATTGACTCTTTCCAATGTTATGATAAATTCTAATTGCTTCAATGACTGAGCTCATAGTTTGTTAGTTTTCAATGAAGTTTTTGACTCATACTTTACCTTGTGAACGAATTGTTACTTTAGCATAAGAAATTATATGACAATATTTGTTGCTGTTCTAAAGATGATCATGATGCCCTCATGTCCGTATTTTATTTTATCGACACCTCTATCTCTAAACATGTGGACATATTTTTCGATTTCGGCTTTCGCTTGAGGACAAGTGAGGTCTAAGCTTGGGGGAGTTGATACGTCCATTTTGCATCATGCTTTTATATTGATATTTATTGCATTATGGGCTGTTATTACACATTCTAGCACAATACTTATGCCTTTTCTCTCTTATTTTACAAGGTTTACATGAAGAGGGAGAATGCCGGCAGCTGGAAATCTGGACTGGAAAAGGAGCAAATCTGAGAGACCTATTCTGCACAACTCCAAAAGTCCTAAAAATTTATGGAGAATTATTTTGGAATATATAAAAAATATTGGGTGAAGAAAGCACCAGAGGGGACCCACCAGGCATCCACAAGGGTGGGGGCGCGCCCCCTGCCTTGTGGGCCCCCTGCTAGGCCTCTGGTGCCCATCTTCTGCTATATGATGTGTTTTGACATGGAAAAAATCAAGAGGAAGCTTTCGGGATGAAGCGCCGCCGTCTCGAGGCCGAACCTGGGCAGAACCAATCTAGGGCTCCGGCGGAGCTGTTCTGCCGGGGAAACTTCCCTCCGGGAGGGGGAAATTGAAGCCATCATCATCACCAATGATCCTCTCATCGAGAGGGGGTCAATCTCCATCAACATCTTCACCAGCACCATCTCCTCTCAAACCCTAGTTCATCTCTTGTATCCGATCTTTGTCTCAAAACCTCAGACTGGTACCTGTGGGTTGCTAGTAGTGTTGATTACTCCTTGTAGTTGATGCTAGTTGGTTTATTCGGTGGAAGATCATATGTTCAGATCCTTAATGATAATTATTACTCCTCTGATTATGAACATGAATATGCTTTGTGAGTAGTTACGTTTGTTCCCGGGGACATGGGAGAAGTCTTGTTATAAGTAATCTTGTGAATTTGGTATTCGTTCGATATTTTGATGAGATGTATGTTGTCTATCCTCTAGTGGTGTTATGTGAATGTCGACTACATGACACTTCACCATGATTTGGGCCTAGGGGAAGGCATTGGGAAGTAATAAGTAGATGATGGGTTGCTAGAGTGACAGAAGCTTAAACCCTAGTTTATGCGTTGCTTCGTAAGGGGCTGATTTGGACCCATATGTTTCATGCTATGGTTAGATTTATCTTAATTCTTCTTTCGTAGTTGCGGATGCTTGCGAGAGGAGTTAATCATAAGTGGGAGGCTTGTCCAAGTAAGGGCAGCACCCAAGCACCGGTCCACCCACATATCAAATTATCAAAGTAACGAACGAGAACCATATGAGCATGATGAAAACTAGCTTGACAGTAATTCCCATGTGTCCTCGGGAGCGCTTTGCTTTATATAAGAGTTTGTCCAGGCTTGTCCTTTGTTACAAAAAGGATTGGGCCACCTTGCTGCACCTTAGTTACTCTTGTTACTTGTTACCCGTTACGAATTATCTTATCACACAATTATCTGTTAACCATAATTTTAGTGCTTGCAGAGAATAGCTTGCTGAAAACCGCTTATCATTTCCTTCTGCTCCTCGTTGGGTTCGACACTCTTACTTATCGAAAGGACTACGATAGATCCCCTATACTTGTGGGTCATCAGGGGCCGGCCGGACAGCACGTGGGCGCGGCTCGCAGTGATGCGCGCGTGCGGCGCAGGGGTGGCCAGATGCGCGGTGGGCAGCGGCTGGGCGACACGGGCATGAGCAGCGCGCGGTCGGGCAGTGCGGGCGCTTGGCCAGTGACACGGCAAGGCTGCGCGAGCAGCGGTGAGGGCTGCCAAGGGCACGGCCGGGCGCGGTTGCGGGGCAGCGGGGGGGGGGGGGGGGGGAGGAGGCGGAGGCCGGGGGCCTCAATTGCGGCTGCAGGTGTTCGGTCGTCGAGGCTCGGGGAAGCCAGTTGGGGAGCAGGACAGGGACGATGTGCGGCGACAGATGACGACGGGGTCGAGGTGGTGATGGCAACGGCGGTCCGGGGCAGCGTCGATGCGGGGTGGCGACGAGCGTCGTCGAGATCGATCGCCCCCATCCAATCGGGAGGGGGGGCGGAGAGAGCGAGGCGGAGTGGGACGAGTGGGGGGCGAAGTGGTGTGGATGGGGTTAGGATTTTGGTAGTGGGGGGGGGGGGGGGGGTTGGAGGAGTGGGGATGGGCCGGCCTGGCCAGGGGGAGGGAGCTGGGCCGGATGGCCCAGTTGGCCTGGGGCTTTCCCCCCCTTTTCTTAGTTTGTTTGTTTGTTTTCCTTTTCTTATCTTATTTCTTTTCTGTTTCTTTTAGTTCCTATTTATTACAGTTTCAATAACATACCAAAGTGGCACATAAATTGATGTTACCAATTATGCCACTGCCACATTAATTTTCTACCCAAACTAAAATAGTTTTGTAATTATTTAATATTTAAAAAACATTTAAATAATAGTTTTAATGCTGTTTTATTTACTATAGTGCATTTAAACACATTATAAAAGTGGGGTTCCTTCACCATTATTATTTGTGATTTATTTGTCATATCGAGAACATTTTAGTTTTAATATTTGAAAACTTTTATTGTTTGACTTGACTTTGAATTTGAATTCGAACGGGATTTGAATCAATGGTGATTAGCAACAGTAAAAGTGGTGACCTGGCATTATTAGCAGGGGATTACTGTAGTTTAATTATCCAGGCGTCACAGCTCTCTTAGTGAAATCAACAATGTATAGATCACCTCTACGAATACCGGTAAATACCATATTATGATTATCTCTACGAAATACTTGGCAATCTACTTCGGTAAATAGAACATTGAAACCAAAGTCGGCTAGTCTAGATATGAAAAGGAGATTGTAACCAAGAGATTCAACGAGCATAACATTTTGGATAGAGCTATCATTGGAAATGGCCACCTTACCAAGGCCAAGTACCTTACCCTTGGAGTTATCTCCAAAAGTTACATACTTGCGTGGGCCGTCGTTTTTAGCAAGCTTACGGAACATGTCCTTATCTCTGGTCATATGATCAGTACATCCACTATCGAGAATACACTCTTTTCCTCTGGCCATGTAGTCACGAAAGTTGGCCATGAGACTAGGATTTCTCATAGTCTCCTCATAGTCAATATCACTTTCTTCGTCTTCATCATAATAGCCATGCTCAATGTCATCATCATGTATGTGATTCTCACCTAGAGCAAGTGATTCATTAGATTTATGACCATGACAATGTTCAAGTTTATGAATTCTAATTGTTTGTGGAATGATGCTACTAATGACTCCAACATTTCCTTTAGCATGCATAAGATCACATAGCTCAAATATACATTCATCAAACTTGGGATCACTAGGCTTCATTTTATGAAAAAGCAATAGACTTTTGAAGAATCTCATCTAGATTTTTCAAGGAATAATTCGGAAAGCGTTCCTCAAGATAATTCCATATAGTATCAAAAGTAGGCAAGCACACAAGCAAATTTCTAGGCAATCCTCTAATGATAAGATCAATAGTCCTAAGATTGTGAACCATGTCAAGATACTCATCGGGGGTAGGATGCAAGGGATCAATAGGAGGCACATAAGGGCTAAGAATATACTTGTTCAAATTATATTCATTGAAAATCTCAAGCATCTCATTTTTCCATGAACCATAGTACTCCCCATCAAGAATAAGCACTCTACGTCTAATACTCTCGATCGTAGACTCATCCATCTTCCTCCAATGGTGATTAAACCAAAGCAATGGAGACCAATGCTCTGATTCCAATTGAAAGGATTGAAAAGAGGGGTCTAGAGGGGGGGGGGGTGATTAGACCCTTAACAAGTAAAAGTGGAAGTTTTTAATTTCTTCAAGTTAAGGTTGAGTTTAGCACAAGTTAAAGCACTCTCAATACATTTCAAGCAAGCATGACAAGAGTATATTCAACGGAAAGAGTAAAGCATGCAAGTTGCAAGAAAGTAAAGGGATGGGATTGGAGTTTGAAAATGCAATGGAGACATAGAGATTTTTTGCGTGGTTCCGATAGGTGGTGCTATCGTACATCCACGTTGATGGAGACTTCAACCCACGAAGGGTAATGGCTGCGCTAGTCCACGGAGGGCCCCACCCACGAAGGGTCCATGAAGAAGCAACCTTGTCTATCCCACCATGGCCATCGCCCACGAAGAACTTGCCTCACTCGGGTAGATCTTCATAAAGTAGGCGATCTCCTTGACCTTACAAACTTCTTGGTTCAACTCCACATCTTGACGAATGCTCCCAAGCGACACCTAACCAATCTAGGAGACATCACTCTCCAAAAGGTAATAGACGGTGTGTTGATGATGAACTCTTGTTCTTGTGCTTCAAATGATTGTCTCCCCAACACTCAACTCTCTCTCTCAGATTTGGCTATGGTGGAAAGATGATTTGAGTGGAAAGCAACTTGGGGAAGGCTAGAAATAAAGATTCTTGTGGTAGGATTGGAATGTCTTGATCTCAACACATGAGTAGGTGGTTCTCTCTCAGAAAATGTATGGTAGAAGTGTAGGCACGTTCTGGTGGATCTCTCACAAATGGAGAAGGGGGTGGAGGGGTATATACAGCCTCCACACAAAATCCAACCTTTACACACATTTGACTCATCTCGGTGGGATCGAATGGTTGAACTCGGTGGCACCGATCATTTCAAAAATGTGAACATTAGGAATCTCGGTGGGACCGACTGGAACAACTCGGTGCGACCGATGTGCTAGGGCCTAGGGCAAACCTCATCTCGGTGGCGCCGATTGCATCAACTCAATGAGACTGAAGTGAAGCAATAGGGCAATAGAGAGCCAACTCGATGAGACTGATTGCATAACTCGGTGAGACCGAAATAAATACAACAAGTCACAGAGTGTTGGCAAGGCCATCTTGGTGAGACCGAGATCCATATCGGTGAGACCGAAAGGGTTTCTGGCAGTGGCTATGTCATATGAACTCAGTGGCTCCGGGTAGAAAGAATCGATGGGGCCGAGTTGGAGTTTAGGGTTTGGGACATATATGGATGGAGAAAGTGGCTGAGGGTTTTGGAGCAATATCACTAAGCATTTGAGCAAGCAAGCCATTAAGCAACACCTCATCCCCTTTTAATAGTATTGGCTTTCCTATGGACTCAATGTGATCTTGGATCACTAAAATAAAGATGAAGAGTCTTGAGATTTTGCCAATATTTTTCCTTAGCATTTTGAAGGGGTTCCACATCCTCTTGTCCTTGCCACGCCATTGTTGAACTTGTCTGAAATATACTAGATAGAACCATATGTCCAACAAGAGATATGTTGACATTAATTACCAAAATCACCCAGGGAGCACTTGTGCTTTCAGGCTGTCGTGCGTACGATGATCTATGGGGTCGGCAAAGGCGCCTTTGCGGTTCTACCGGGGAGATCAATAAGCACAAAGAGCAGAACTAGCAG
Source organism: Thinopyrum elongatum (assembly GCA_011799875.1). Taxonomy (NCBI): domain Eukaryota; kingdom Viridiplantae; phylum Streptophyta; class Magnoliopsida; order Poales; family Poaceae; genus Thinopyrum; species Thinopyrum elongatum. The sequence goes on from CM022303.1 coordinate 396,066,221, forward strand.
AACGCACTTGGTTTTACCCAGGTTTGGGCCGCTATGAAGCGTAAAACCCTACTCCTTCTTTGATTGTATTGTATGTGTTGAGCTCAAATACAAGGTGCGCGGCTTGCCGGCAAGGTATGCCTACTATGCAACTTTATTCTTGTAGACTCGTGTTGGGCCTCCAAGCGCAGAGTTTTGTAGGACAGTAGCAATTTTCCCTCAAGTGGATGACCTAAGGTTTATCAATCCATGGGAGGTGTAGGATGAAGATGGTCTCTCTCAAACAACCCTGCAACCAAATACAAGAAATCTCTTGTGTCCCCAACACACCCAATACAATGGCAAATTGTATAGGTACACTAGTTCGGCGAAGAGATGGTGATACAAGTGTAGTATTGATAGTAGATATAGGCTTTTGTAATCTCAAAATAAAAAAATAGCAAGGTAGCAAGTGATAAAATGGAGCACAAATGGTATTGCAATACTTGAAAACAAGGCCTAAGGTTCATACTTTCACTAGTGCAATCTCTCAATAGTGCTAACATAGTTGAATCATATAACAATCCCTCAACGTGCGATAAAAAATCACTCCAAAGTTCTTATCTAGCGGAGAACATAAGGTGAAATTGTTGTAGGGTACGAAACCACCTCAAAGTTATCTTTTCTGATCAATCTATTGAGTCATCCCTATAAGTGTCACAAACAGCCCTAGTTCATACTAAAATAACACCATATGACACACATCAACCAACTCTAATGTCACCTAGATACTCCAATGTCACCACAAGTATCTGTGAGTTGATTAATCAATATGCATCAAACAACCTCCGATTCATAATATTCAATCCAACACAAAGAACTTCAAAGAGTGCCCCAAGATTTCTACCGAAGAAAGAAGGATGGAAATGTGCATCAACCCCTATGCATAGATTACTCCAATGTCACCTCGGGAATTCACAAGTTGAGTGCCAAAACATACATCAAGTGAATCAATATAATACCCCATTGTCACGACGGGTATTCATATGCAAGACATACATCAAGTGTTCACAAATCCAACAAGTATTGAATCTAATAATAGCGAAACCTCAAAGGTAAAACTCAATTCATCAGAACAAGATAGAGAAGGGAAAAGCACCATATGATCCAACTATATTAACAAAGCTCGCGGTACATCAAGATTGTGCCAAATCAAGAACAAGAGAGAGAGAGAGAGATCAAACACATAGTTACTGGTACATACCCTCAGCTCCGAGGGTGAGCTACTCCCTCCTCGTCATGGAGACCGACGGGATGATGAAGATGGCCTCCGGTGATGATTTCCCCCTCTGGGAGGGTGCCAGAACAGGGCTCCAGATGGGATCTCTTTGGTACAGAGGCTTGCAATGGCAGAGTCGAAGTTCTAGGATTATTCTTGGGGTTTTCCCTATATATAAGAATTTTCAGAGTTGGAATCACGTGAAAAGGAGCTAAGGTGGGCCCACGAGGCACCAGGGCACGCCTACCCCCCTGGGCGTGCCCTGGTGGCTTGTGGACCACTCCTTTGTCTTCTGGCCCTCTCCCGAAGCTTCTAGTGTCTCTTTTGTTCCAAAAAAACCATTAAAAAGTTTCAGTCCATTCCTCGAACTTTTATTTCTTCACAAAAACAACACCACGGTAGTTCTGCTGAAAACAGCGTCAGTCCGGGTTAGTTCCATTCAAATCATACAAAAAACATATAGAATTATTGTAAACATGGCATGAATACTTCATAAATTATAGATACATTGGAGACGTATCGGCATCCCCAAGCTTAATTCCTGCTCGTCCTCAAGTAGGTAAATGATAAAAGAAATAATTTATGAAGTATGAATGCTACCATAGTGCATAAGTTTGATCAATGATAATTTCACTTTTCCTAGCATCATTACAGCAACTCTTTCTCATAAAACTCATCATGATAAAGTAGCAATCAATTATCATTTAGTCGTCTATAATTGCTAATACTCAAAGCATATTTTTAGAATAAATAGCATCCATCAAACACAGAGAAAGATAGGGGCTTAATGTTTTGCCTCCCAACTTATTTATCATAGAGATAATTGTCAACAATAATAATTCATGATCAAATATATTTGAATGGCCATATATGCATGGATCTTTGATGACCCAAAATTATTGGGGATCAATCATAGTCCTTTCAATAAGTAAGAGTGTCGAACCCAATGAGGAGCAGAAGGAAATGACAAGCGGTTTCCAGCAAGGTGTTTTTTGCAAGCACTGAAATTTTCGGTAACAAATAGGTTGATAACAAGATAATTTGTAACAAGTGGCAAGTAGCAATAGTAACTAAGGTGCAACAAGGTAGTCCAATCCTTTTTGTTGCAAAGGACAGGATGGAACAAACTCTTATAATAAGTAAAACTTTCTCGAGGACACATGAGAATTTCATCTAGTCACTTTCATCATGTTTATTTGATTCACGTTCGCTACTTTGATAATTTGATATGTGGGTGGACTGGTTCTTGGGTGTTGTTCTTACTTGAACAAGCCTCCCACTTATGATTAACCCCTCTCACAAGCATCCGCAACTATGAAAGAAGAATTAAGATAAATCTAACCATAGCCTTAAACATATGGATCCAAATCAGCCCCTTACGGAATAGCGCATATACTAGGGTTTAAGTTTCTGTCACTCTAGCAACCCATCATCTAATAACTACTCCACAATGCATTCCCTTAGGCCCAAAGATGGTGAAGTGTCATGTAGTTGATGCTCACATAACACCACTAAGGGAATCACAACATACACATCATCAAAATATCGAACGAATACCAAATTCACATGATTACTTATGACAAGACTTCTCCCATGTCCTCAAGAACAAAAGAAACTACTCACAAATCATATTCATGTTCAAGATCAGAGGGGTATTAAATTGCCTAATGGATCTGAACATATAATCTTCCACCAAATAAACCAACTAGCATCAACTACAAGATGTAATAAACACTACTAGCAAACCCACAGGTACCAATCTCAGGTTTTGATACAAAGATTAAATACAGGAGATGAACTAGGGTTTGTGATGAGATGGTGCTGGTGAAGATGTTGATGAAGATTGATCCTCCCATGATGAGAGGGTTGTTGGTGATGACGATGGCTTTGATTTCCCCCTCCCGGAGGGAAGTATCCCCGGTGGAATCGCTCTGCCGGAGAGCAAAAGTGCTCCTGCCCAAGTTCCGCCTCAAGACGGCGATGCTCCGTCTCGAAAGTCCTCTCCTTATTTTATTTTTCTAGGGAAAATGGGCTTATATACCATAAGATGGGCACCGGAGGCCGGCCAGGGGCCTCACAAGCCACCAGGGCACGCCTTGGTGCCTTGTGGGCACCTGGGTGGCCCCCTCTGGTACTTCTTTGCTCCAGTATTTTTTATTTATTCCAAAATAAATCTCCATAAAATTTCAGCTCATTTGGAGATGTGCATAATAGGTATCTTTGACGTAGCTTTTCGAGGTCCAGAATTCCAGCTGCCGGCAATCTCCCTCTTCATGTGAATCTTGCATATTAAGAGAGAAAAAGCATTAGAATTGCTCCATGAAGTGTTATATTGATTAAAAACACTATAAATAACATTAGGAAATCATGATGCAAAATGGACGTATCAACTCCCCCAAGCTTAGACCTCACTTGTCCTCAAGGGAAAGCCGATATCGACAATCATGTCCACATGTTTAGAGAGAGAGGTGTCGATAAAAACAAAATACAGACATAGTAGCATCATGATCATTATTATAACAGCAATATTTATTACCATAAAACTTCTCATGAACAAGTAACAATTCTTCACAACAATGAAGTATAAGGTATGAACTTTCTTCAAAACTAACAAACTATGTTCTTAGTCAACAATGCAATTGCAATTCTTCATCTTTTCAGGAAGGGTCTCATGTCAGAGCTTTTTAGCAAGTCCACGTACTCAACCATCATTTAGTCTTCTATGATTGCTAACACTCACAACATATATGTGGAGCAAAAAGTTTCAGCCAGACACATAGAAACATAGGGGCTTATAATTTCGCCTCCCAACTTATTCACCTCAAGGGTGATGTCAACAATAATAACTCATGATCACCCATATCCAACTGGATATATGTGCCTAAATCTTTCCCCACTATCGGCGTTCTGGGAACCAGGGTACCCAGACTTGCCTGCCTGCGGCCCACGACGTGGCTCCATCAATGGCCTGGTACAGCCCATCTATAAGACCGCCGAGACAAGACCCTCGCGAAGGCCCCCTGGCCTCGCGAGGCGGACGGCACCAAGACCTCTGGAGGGGGCGGCCTTCCCAGGCTGCCTCCTGAGGAGCGAAGATTCCTATGCAGGTACCAGCCTCATGAGGCTGCGATGACGCAAGCCATGACGACCAAGGCCAGGCGGGCGCCAGCGGGTGCAGAGGAGGCAGTTTCCTCTTTGGTGCTAAGGAGGCAAGGACAGGCGTGGGTTCCCGAGGAATCTGGCAAAGGTTTCCATTCCGGTGCTACAAGACCAAGACCACCAGCACGGCAGGACGGATGTCATCGCCGAGCCCGCTGCTGCGTCACGACCAGAAGTTTTGCAGGCGGAGACCAACTTTCGTCAGGATAAGATGTACTACTTGTCCCCTTTCAAATTGGCCACTGTGGGATCCCTTCCCGCCTACATTTTGGGGGAAGAAGACCGAGGCCACTATAAATATAGGTTAGCCACCACCGCAGAGAGGGATCGGATCCTTTCCACCCTCACCAACATAGCCCTCGCGAGGCTGTTCATCCACTGTACTAGTTCATCCTCAGCCTCTCGTGAAGCCAATCCACCACAAAGCAGGAGTAGACCGCAAGGTGGCCCGAACCTAGGTAAACTGCCGCGTTCATCTTCTTCCTTACTCACGCGAGTCCGGCTTGGCTAGGCTATGGGGCAACAAGCTCGAAGCTTGAGGGGTTGAGATCTTCGCACATGTCCCAGAGTTTGAACCTTCTTGGGTCTGCGGAGCCCTGAATCCGACATTTGGCACACCAGGTAGGGGCGTGTCGAAGTCCTTCTTCCACCGTTCGCTTTGCCTCCGTTCCGTCGCCCCCATGGCCGACGCACGTCATGTCCGTGCCGAGTGCCGGGCCGCCCATGTCGCCCAGACAGCAACCGCGGGCAATGACGCTCCTCATCGCTCTGCCTCCCCCATGGCTAACGACGCCACTGACCCTGCTGCTCGCGAGCAGCACGATACATTGCTGCCACCTTCCGTGCGGCGTGATGGCCGCACCGCAACTCCATCACCCACGGCATTGTCCTCCCATGCTCGCCGTGGGCCGGCGAATGCGCAGGCTGCATTGCTCATGGTGCGCGAGCTCCTGCGTTATCGCCCCGCCAACGACCTCTACGACGACTGGCTCGGCCGCATCACTGAGCTCGTCAATGCCACCGGTGAGGCTCCTATGCCGTCCCACTCGCTCCTCCCTCCGATGTCCCAGGCAGGTGATGTGGCCCACGGCGCGCCTCCTTTGCCCCTCGGCGCGACGTGGACCCAGAGCCTAGGCGCGACGCGCACTCGCGTGACCCACGGCGCGGGGCGCCGGCAAGGGATGAAGCAAGCTGCCAGGTAGTGCAGCGGCCGCAGGCCGATGCGCGTGTGCTCTCGGTGCCTCAGCACCAGCACCAGGAGCTCGCGCCGCCAGAGCCTGTGGCGCGTGGGCGACAAGACCGAGCTCCCCCCGTGCGCGCTGCGCCTGTGAGCGCGGCGGGCTGCCGTGCTTTCATCCCGGAGCTGCGCCGCATCATCTGGCCCGGCAAGTTCAAGACGGATCTGCCTCCGCGCTACGATGGCACCCCCGACCCCGCGGAATTCCTCTAGCTCTACGCGCTGAGCGTCGAAGCGGCAAACGGCGACGTGAAGGTTATGGCCAACTGGTTCCCCATGGCCCTCAAGGACGGCGCGCGCTCCTGGCTCCTCAACCTCCCGGAGGGGTCGATTTCCTCCTGGGATGAGCTTCGCGAGCGCTTCATCGCCAACTTCTAGGGCACCCGCGACCGCGCTCCCGCAGTGGCCGACCTGCGGCACGTGAAGCAGCAGCCGGGCGAAACTTTGCACAAATACATCCAGCGCTTCACGAGCGTTTGCCTCAAGATCCCGAAGGCCTCAGAGGAGGCCATCATCTCGGTGTTCACTGATGGCGTTCGGGGTGTCAAGATGAAGGAGGAGCTCGCCATCCATGAGGACCTGTGTTCGGCCCTGGAGATGTTCAACCTGGCGACCAAGTGCGCAAGGGCCGAGGAAGGCTGCCTCTCCCTCCTTGTGCTTCCGAAGGCCGACCTTGAAGACAAGAAGGCCAAGGCCAAGGAGGCAAAGCGCAAGGGCCCCGCTGTGCTCGCGGCCGAGCCTGAGATGAAACGTGGCCATGACCACGACGAGCCCCGAGGGGCAACCGCCCGTTCTGCATCTTCCACAATGTTCACAGCCACAACACCAATGACTGCCAGGAGCTCAGGGCGCTCCGTGACGGGCACCTCGGTCGTTGCCCCGAGCGCGGCGACTGCGGCTACGGCCGTGGAGGAGGCCATGGCGGAGGCTGCTGGGACAACCGTGACCCACGTCAGGACTGGCGCGATCAGCCTCGCGAGGACCGCTGGTAGGGTCAGCCGCGTGATGGCCCATGGTGAGATCAGCCGCGTGAGGACTGTCCTCAGGGCAACGCCGGCCACCCTCCGCTGCCGCCGCCACCAAGGAGAAACAACGACAATGGGCAGGACGATGGGGCTGGGGGCTTCCAGGAGCCTCGAGCGATCGCCTGCATCCTGGGTGGTGCTCAGGCCTCCACCTCACACCGCATCTTCAAGCAGTTCTCTCATGAGGTGAACACGGCCCTCCCGAAGCTTGAGGCGACGCGTCCCCTCAGGTGGTCGTAGCACGTCATCACCTTTGACTCCATGGACCAACTCAAGTGCTCAGCTGCCGCTGGCGCGCTCCCGATGCTCTGCACGCCAACCATCAGCAACATCCTCGTCACCAAAACCCTCATCGATGGTGGCGCGGGGCTCAACGTTCTCTCTGTCGAGACGTTTGAGACGCTCTAAGTGCCCTATGACCAGCTCCTGCCCACCAAGCCTTTCTCAGGAGTGACCGATGGCTGCACCGTTCCCCTGGGGCAGGTGCGCCTCCCAGTCACCTTCGGCAAGCGCGACAACTACCACACCGAGCTCATCGACTTTGACATCGCCCACATCGGCCTCCCGTACAATGCCATCCTCGGGTATCCGGCCCTCACCAAGTTCATGGCAGCAACTCACCATGGTTACAACGTCCTCAAGATGCTAGGGTGCAGCGGAATCATCACGGTCGCCTGCGATGAAAAGGATGTGGTGTGTTCCCTCGAGCGCGCCTACCAGGCTACGGCGGTCGAGAACTATGACGACGAGGGCGCCATCCTGCCTCCCGAGGCCATCCCCAAGAAGAAGAAGCAACTCCTCCCTAAGGGTCGTCAGGAGGCTAGGGCGCCAGCCGATTGTGCCTCAGGCCCCGCGCCCACTGCTGGGGCGCCTTTCCCTCTCACATAGAAAGGCGTGCCTGGCGCCCCCCTCAGAACGGGCTCGGTGGCTCTCGTCTGGAGGGCCTTTGACCTAACCAGCGTGACGAGGGAGGCGTTCGGGCACCACGTGGGGGCGTGCTTTGATGCGCGCCTCCTTGAGCAAGGCGCAAGGCGCCAGGCGCGCAAGAGTGCATCACCAAGGCCATTGAAGTACTTCAGGAGGCGCGAGCCATGCATGGCGAGCATCACTCCGCACCAACAGGTGCAGCTGCAGCCCCTAACATGGGCGGCGTGCTGCGTGTCTGCGTCAACATCCCAGGCCTCAACAGGGCTGCGTCGCAGGACCTCTTCTGGCCATCCCGCGTCGGCCGGAGTGGAGACTACCCCTGCAGCTACGTCCGCATGCCGTTTGGCCTGCTGAGCGTGGCCACCTTGTACCAGCGCTTTGCGCAGGGTGCCATGGCGGCCCATGAGGCTAGGCGCCAGGCGGTCCTGATGGAGGAGGTGCTGGACCCGCGCGAGCTCCACGGGCCTCCTGAGCCTCCCTGGCCTCAGGAGCCGGTTGGCTCATGAGGAGCGACCTCTGCAGCACGCACCTTCAGCTACCTCAATGCTTCTTCAACATCGGTGCCATTTGACTTTTTAGTTTGTTCAACTGAGGGCGCCCCCCGGGCTGCATCATCCTCAGGCTGCTGGGGCCCATCCTCGCAGCTGCGTCATTTTGATTCATGTATTCTGTACCAGTTATGCCTGCTTGAATTACTATGGTTGTTAACATGGCGCTTGATGATCTATCATCTCTGGAATTACCCTTGCGGTCTCCGCGCGTTGCTAACCTGCCTCCTGCTCATCCCGTGAGGGGGGCTACTGGCACGGTGCCTGTGCTTGGGTCCGTCCCTGCAATGTTGATAAACCTAAGAGACCGAGCTCTGGCTCGCCACCGGCCCTACGCACGTCACCTCACCAGGTCCTTAGTGCCTTCGTCTTGTTGCGGAAAGATCATGGGCAGAACAGCAAGCGCGGCTACCTTTTGTATTGCGTGACTGACTAACGCGCAGGAGCCTATGGAGACAGGACCTCAAGCGGCTTCGCCAATGCCTCACCACTTTAGGAGGATGCTACACCGCGCACTATGGGGCACAACCTCTCCCAAGCACCTTCGCGGGGCGAGCCACTCCTTCCTCGCGCAAGTCGCTTGCACGTTAAAAGGGGGGCCCTTGAGCACCGCGCCTCAGGGGCTCCTACTAGCTCTCGAGCCCTCACCCCCTGGCCTTGACCATGGCATCGCGACCTGGCATACCAGCGGCGGCTAAGTCCTACTTGAGGGCTGGGCCCTAAGAACGTAGAGCACCATGATGAGTGAGAGAAGTGGGATCGCAAAGCCCTGCGGAGAGGTACCAAGGGAGGGGCGTGACCCGACGCCGGTGGCGCTCTCCTCTCAAAATATAATGAATGTCAGTGTTCTCTCACGCCCTTCACGGGGTTCGCCTTGATTTATTTCAGGACAAGGAGCTCGCCCTCGCAATTGCAAAACCGAAGAAGCTCGCCCTCGCAACAAGAAAACCACCGAGGCTGCAAGCTCGCTAAGCTAAGTCGCCTCACACGCTCAGGCGTGAACCTCATCATTGACATCTTGTTTCCTGCTATTTCGCTCGAGCAAGGAAACCTCCCTCTTAGTCCTTCGGGAGCTGCTTGCGCGCTAAAGTGGACCTCCCGAGCATCGCGCCTCGGGGGCTCTTACCGGACCTTGGGCCGCTCACCTCGTGGCCTTGACCACGGCATCACGACCTGGCATACCAGCGACGACCGAAGCTTGCCTGGGGACTGGGTCCTGTCGGCGTAGAGCACTAAGCTACCACGAGAGTAAAAGGGGGGCCCGCGCCCAAGCGAGAAACGCAATCACAACATAAGTTGGGAACGCTAACATTAAGGCACAAGCGTCACGATCCTTACACGCCCCCGCGGGGTCCTTCTTGATTTTTTACACAGGAATGAAACAAAAGAAAAAGATCTCCTGAGGACCGCGACCCGGGCAGCATGGCCCACAACGTCGTGACGCCTGGTCGACGCCATTCCCCTCATAAGCCTGGGCACGGCGATGCAGCGGCACGTAGTAGTCGTTGTCGCTTGAGCCTAGCCTGGAGGAAGCGCCGCTACTGCTAGAGGAATCGCGGACAAGGCCAAGGGCCAGTTCACCGCCAGGGGCCTCACCGGCCAGCAGGGGGATCGCCGTCCCGATCGCCTCCCCTGGGGCAGCACTCCAGACGTTCGCCATCCTCTCCGAAGACCTTGAAGAAGAGCGTCGATGCCCCGTCATACTCGAAGTGGAGGGCGTGCCTCCCCTCCGAGTTGCAGGCACGGGCGACTGCCCCCATCCCCGGGTCATGAAGACGTCACCGAAGAAGACGCCCTCAACCTCCGCCTGCGAAGCCTGGCCGCAGCAGCCGTCATGCTGCCGCCACAACTCGACGGGCGCCCTCAACGGTATCTCTCCCGCCAGGGACCGCGGGAGCCGGATCCATGTGCGTGGCGGCATCACCGCCCACACCACAAACTTGCGGGCCGTGCCGCTGGCATGGGCCTACGAGCAAGGTGGTCGCGCGGCCATCACTTGCTCTTCTTCCCGGCTTCGCCCTCCGCGGCTCCCGCGGCCGCCCCCGCGAGCGGGGCCCTGTGTGCGAACGCTTGCGCCAATGGGGAAACCCAGCGGAGCGTGCTTGCACCAAGGTTGGACAGCTGTGGGCGCTACGGTGACCTTGCGGGGGCGACCATGTCTTTTCTTCGGCGGGAGCAGCTCAGGTTCCTCCCGCGGGGCCTTCCCTTTCTCGGTAGCGGAAAATCTCCTCACTGGCGCCATGGATGCCTTGGCGAGATGGCGGTGCAACGGAGACGAAGAAGGGGCAAGCAACATGAAGATGAAGATGGGCTGGGGGCTCCGCCCCCCTTCCCCAATTATAGGCGGAGGAAGGCTAACAGGCGGCCTCCCACGTTCCAAGCAATGATGGCCCCGCTGCATGCACCAGGCAGTTGTCAAGTCGGGCAGTTGTCGAGGCGACGTGGGGAAGCACAGGCGCCCACGTCCCGTCAAGCGCCATGCGTCGACGTGGCCCGCAGGCGATTGGGGCCCGCGGCGCTTCGCCCTTGCCCTTTGGCTTCGCCTCGAAGCCAAGCCCGAGCGCGCTTTGGGCCCGGGGGCTACCGTTGGCGTTCTGGGAATCAGGGTACCCAGACTTGCCTGCCTACGACCCACGGCGTGGCTCCACCAACGGCCTGGTACGGCCCATCTACAAGACCGCCGAGACAAGACCCTCGCGAAGGCCCCCTTGCCTCGCGAGGCGGACGACACCGAGACCTCTGGAGGGGGCGGCCTCCCCAGACTGCCTCCTGAGTTGCGGAGATTCCTATGCAGGTACCAGCCTCATGAGGCTGCGATGACGCAAGCCATGACGACCAAGGCCCAGCGGGCGCCAGCGGGCGCAGAGGAGGCAGTTTCCTCTTTGGTGCTAAGGAGGCAACGACAGGCGTGGGTTCCCGAGGAATCTGGCAAAGGTTTCCATTCCGGTGCTACAAGACCAAGACCACCAGCACGGCAGGACGGATGTCATCGCCGAGCCCGCCGCTGCGTCATGACTAGAAGCTTTGCAGGCGAAGACCACCTTTCGTCAGGATAAGATGTGCTACTTCTCCCCTTTCAAATTGGCCACTGTGGGATCCCTTCCCGCCTACATTTTGGGGGAAGAGGACCGAGGCCACTATCAATATAGGTTAGCCACCACCATAGAGAGGGATCGGATCCTTTCCACCCTCACCAACATAGCCCTCACGAGGTTGTTCATCCACTATACTAGTTCATCCTCAGCCCCTCGTGAGGCCAATCCACCACAAAGCAGGAGTAGGGTTTTATACCGCAAAGTGGCCCGAACCTGGGTAAACTGCCGTATTCATCTCCTTCCTTGCTCACGCGAGTCCGGCTAGGCTAGGCTGTGGGGCGACAAACTCGAAGCTTGAGGGGTTGAGATCTTCGCACACGCCCCCAGAGTTCGAACCTTCTTGGGTCTGCAGAGCCCTGAATCCGACACCCACCACATGATGCTTACAAAAGAGAAAAATAAAAAAATGAATAGAGGAGAACACTATTGACTCTTGCATAAAAAGTAAATACATAAAAGTAAAAGATAGGCCCTTCGTAGAGGGAAGCATAGGTTGTCATGCGCTTTTTGTGTTTGGATGCAACAACTCTTAGTGCAAAGGAACATCATGTTATATTGCCCCTTGTGATAGCAACCTTTATTATGCAGTCCGTCGCTTTTATTTCTTCACCATCACAAGTTCATACAACGCTTATTTTCCCTTACACTAAAAGATCATACATATTTAAGAGCAATTTTTATTGCTTTATGCACCGATGACAACTTACTTGAGGGATCTTATTCAATCCATAGGTAGGTATAGGGACTCTTATGACATGAAACTAGGTTTAAGGTTTTTGGATGCACAAGTAGTATCTCTACTTGGTGCGGATTTTTGGTTAGCAAAGATATTGGGCAAGCACCACATGTTGGAGGATCTATGACAATATAACTTCTATGTGAATATAAGCAAACACAATTCATTACATTATCTTCCTTGTCCAACGTCAACAGTTTCGCATAAAATACTTAGTGGGGGTTCACAATCATAAAAGATGTCCAAGATAGTATATTTGCATGTGAATCTTCTCTTCCCTTATTAATTCTTTCATGAATTGCACCATTGACCAATCCTATGTTTGTCAACTTTCAATAAATTTTTACCACTTATACTTTTCCTTATGTAATGTCATTACTTACCATAAGATTAGCTTATGATCTTTTTCATTATTTTCATTGCTAGCATTGAAACATGAAAGTAAAGAAGCAAAAACTCAAACTACTCTTTATTATATAACTCTCAACTCGATTAGATAGATAGATAGATCATGAAACTAGCACTCGAAAATAGATCATACTAAACTTTTATTCAACTAAATCACAAAATAACTAAGGATCAAACTTAAAATAGGTAAAGATAATAAAAGTGATGGTGATACGATACCGGGGCACCTCCCCCAAGCTTGGCACATGCCAAGGGGAGTGCCCATACCCGTGTACTCAAGTTTCTTTCTTCGGTGATGGTGGTGATGATGGAGTGGCGAGCTTGTCCTTCAGCCTTAGCAGATACTCCAATTTATGATTGATGCTCCGAAGGATGATGTTTTGCTCCTACAACAAAATAACTTCACGAGTGAGGTAAGTATTCTGAACACAAACTGTTTCAAAGATCCTTAGGGCTCCAATTTCAGATGGGGAGAGATGATCATAAAAGGGTTGAAGGATATCTCCCTCGTCTGCAGTTTTCTCCACGGGCATGGCTTGGCCTCCTTCCTGAACATGGTTCCCTGCAACTTCTTCGGCCCTCTCCTCCTTGCCATCGTCCTCCTTGGTGTTGTCCTCCTCTCGTGACGACCACTCGGAGTAGACCTCATTGTAGGGGCGTTTGCCCGGCGATGGTTGCACGATACGGTGCTTGGTACGGAGCCTTTGGGGAGCCATGGCGAACTAGATCTATCAGAAAAATAGCACGGAACAAGAATAGAGGATATTTCCGCGATGCGGTGGTCAAAACATCCGGGAGTATATATATATATATATATATTATATATATATATATATATATATAGATTTTTTATCTTGCAAAACACGTAAACCAGAAGAAAACGGAGTCGGGAAGGCTCACGAGGGGCCCACAAGCCACCAGGGCGCACCAGGGGGGGTGGTAGGCGCTCCCTGGTGCCTTGTGGGAACCTGGGTGGTCCCCTCAGGTGTTTCTTATTTCTGTATTTTTATAATATTCCATAACTGACAGAAAGTATTTTTATGGAATTTTGGGAGTTGGTTTACTTACCGTATCACGTACCTCTTCCTTTTCAGAGTTCTGGAGTGTTCTGGAAGGTCTCTTTTATGTATTCGTTTGGTGTCATAGTTTGAATAATGTTAGTTTCAACATTAATAGGTGCACCTGAGATATACTGCTTAATTCTTTGGCCATTGACCACCTTCAAATTTGTGCCTTCGGCATTATTGATCTTAATAGCTCCAGAGAGATAAACTTCTTCGATGATATATGGTCCTTCCCATTTGGAGAGAAGTTTTCCTGCAAAAAATATAATACGAGAATTGTACAATAGAACATACTCATCCACTTTGAATTCCCTTTCATGAGATTGGAGCATATTTTTCATAGTTAACATTTCCTGGTATGCTTGCTCAAACAAAGGCAAGTTAAACCATGAAAGAAAATCCTGACAATGAGCAACATCTTTTACAGAAACCAAGGAGTCCTTGCAATAAGAGAATTACCTTGGAAATCTGTCCTGCAAAGGGATGACCGAGTCTCCAATTTTCCATTTATCCAACCAGAACAATACAGTATCACCTTGATGCACCTCCACCCATGAAACTTCTCGGAACTGATTAAAGAGCTTCAGAATATCCTTCCACCAGAAACTCCCACAAGAAGCAGTACTATGAGGCACAAGTCCATGGTAATAGGAGTCCCAAATCAATTTGACCCAAGGGATATCAGCCTTATTTAAAAACTTATTAACATGCTTTAGCAACAAAGCAATGTTCTGAATGCCAAGTTTAAGAATACCCAAGCCACATTTGTTCTTTGGTCTACATATTAATTCCCATGCTGCCAAGGAGGGGGCTGGCTCATGCTTATTTTTCCTCCATAGGCCCTGCCTTTGTATTCTCTGAAGCTGCTTTAAAATACTAGGAGGAATAAACAGGCTGCAAAGAAAAAATATGGGTAGTGAGGACAAAGCTGAATTTAGATATTGCAACCTTCCACCCTGAGCTAGGAATGAAGAATTGGCAGTCATTCTTCTTTCCATATAATCCACCAAAGGCATGAGGTCAATAATCCTAGGCCTAGTAGTACCAACTGGAAGACCTAGGTAAGTGAATGGCATTTTGCCCACCTGACACCCAAAAATTGAGGCCAATCTTGCAGTTTCCTCCTGAGTGACATTAATGGGTACCATTGAAGATTTGTGATAGTTCACATCAAGGCCAGTAGACTGAGAGAAAACCAGTAGCATTCTTTTCAAAGCCAATAACTGCTGCTCATCAGCAGGGACTATAATAAGAGTATCATCTGCATATTGAATAATTGGATAGTTTCTATCATGGCATGGAATGGGCAACTGCAACTCTCCTTTTCCAAGCATATCATTCACAACTGTTTGAAGAAGATCTGCAGCAAGCACAAACAACAAAGGGGATACTGGGTCTCCCTGCCTCAGTCCCTTCTTACACTTAAACTGTTTACCAGGCACTCCATTAAGTAAAACAGAGGAAGTCCCAGTGGACAAAATCTGCTCCACCCAATTAATCCATTTAGCACCAAAACCTTTATGCTTCATGATCTGAAGTATAGCAGAATGCTCAGTTGAATCAAAAGCTTTCTCAAAATCTAATTTAAGAATTAGAATAGGTCTCTTGTACTGATGACACTGATGCAAATACTCCAAAGTCCAGCCAATACAGTCTTGTATAGTTCTAGATTTGATAAACCCATACTGATTTTTATGAATGCATGCCATTATGAGCTGTTGAAACCTATTAGCAGCAATTTTAGTGAGGAACTTGATTCCCATTCCAGTCAATGAAATTGGCCTATAGTCCCTAACAGATTCAAGAGAGAGCTTTTTGGGAATCAAAGTAATGTAAGAACCATTGATGTTCTCCAGTTGAGCCCTTCCTTCAAAGAAATGTTGAGCAAGAGTGTAAAACTCCTTGCAAATGATGTGCCAACATTTTTTGAAGAAAAGACCATTAAAACCATCTGGGCCAGGAGCCTTGTCAATTGGCATATGCTTGACTACCTGATCCATTTCCTCAACAGTAAAAGGTTTAGTCAGCTCCTCTAAACCAGGTACTGGTTTCAACAATGCTGCCAGATCAAATCCCATATTAATTCCTCTAGAGACACCCATTCTGCCCTTGAAAGCTGACCAAATGATCCCCTCCATTTGAGAGTGTTCAGACACAACAGTCCCATCAGCAAGTTGCAGACTAGCTATGGAATTCCTTCTATACCTCTCAGTGGCCATAGAATGGAAGAATTTTGTGTTTTCCTCCCCCACCTTAATATACCTGATAGTACACCTCTTTTTTCCAATATTAGAACTGTAGATGAAGAAGATTTTCAATATGAAGTTTCACAATTTTCCTGAAATTAAATTCCTGCCTATAAAGAGGCCTCATCTCCTCCAACCCATCCAAAAAGATAACCACATTGTTGCACTTCTCAATAAGCATTTTCATCTTGGAAATCCCCAACTGCCACTTCTTAAGATCCTGCCTCAAAGTTTTTAACTTGTCAGCAATGATAGCAGTAATATGAGTTTTATGAGAAGGCTTTGTCCAAGACTTCTGCACACACTCAAGAAAACCCTCCATTTTAACCCAGTAATTCTCAAATCTGAAGATGTTGCTCTTTGGCAGTCTTATTTTAATAACCACAACACATGGAACATGATCTGATGTTGTTCTAGCTAGAGGGAGAACTTGATAACAAGAGATCCAATTGGTTGAGGTAAAAAACCAATCTAGCTGTTCCAATAAGGGAGTGTCTTGCATGTTGGACCAAGTGAATGATCTTCCTTTGAGAGGGAGCTCTAACAAACCAAGATGCCCAATTATTTCATTAAAGATAACAATATCATTAATATCCCCTCCAGGCAAATTTCTATTTTCAGGAGATCTAATAAAATTAAAATCACCAATGAGCAACCAGTTATCATCCACATGGATATTAAGATTATATAGCCAAGATACAAAGTTATCCCTTTCTTCACCTTGACAAGGACCATAAACAGATACCAATGTCCATTGTTCATAGTTTTGTTTTGAGGTGAAGTTAATGGTAACAGCAAAAGGTTGAATGTCCATGAGCATTCCCAAGAGAACAGCAGAGTTCCAAACTACTAAAATCCCTCCTGAGGCCCCCACAGCAGGTGCAAAAGCAAAATAATCCAACTGCTTGGGACAAAAAGCTTTGATATCTCTGAAATCAAAATCACTTCATTTTGTTTCCTGGAAACAAGCAACCACACATTGACTTTCTTCCATTTTTTGTTTGACAGCACGCTTTCGAGCAGGTGAATTTAAACCTCTCACATTCCAGCAAAGAACACTCCAGCTTTTAAACTTGTTATTACTCATGATAAACAACATAATTAAGAAAGCATAGAAGTTCTACATAATAGTACTTCAAGTACAGCAAACTGAAATAGACCCAATGTTCAGGCACACCATTATTACAGCAACCATAGCTATTCAACAAAATAAAACCAAAAGAAACAACCAATTTTAGGGCTTGCCAAACCCAGAAAACCTAGGAGTAACTAATCATCACTTGAGGTTTGCTTGTCATCATCAGGGTTGGCCATAAGCCTTTCCATTGTGAGTTTATCAGCAGAGATCCCAAGGTCCAGACCCAGTTCTTGAATATCTTTGATTGGTGTTGGAGGTGGCACTTCATGAAGACCAGCATCAGACTGTTCATCAGATTTCTCAGGTAGCTCATCTGAAACAGTAGCAGTAAATGGTTTACATCTTGGCTTATTTTTCTTTGGCTGCACTTGTAACTCCTAGAAAATAGGCTTAAAACCATCTCTCTTTACTGATGCTCTAGTACACCTGCGAACTGAAGATTCCACAACTGGAGTTGGAGCAAGGGTCTTTCTGCGGCGTGCCTTTTTCTTCTCACATTGGGACGTGAAAGAAAAAGAATCATCACTGAGTGCCTAAGTACTAGCAGAGTGAATGACAGAAGAAGCAGCCACCTGCCCATCAGGGATAGCAGGTTCAGAGAAGAGAGCACGGGTAACAGGCCTGGCCTTAACTGGGCTGACAGAATGGGCTTCAGCCCACTGCACTTTTGAGATCACCTGCACATCCTGAAAAGCCAAGGCCCAATTGTGTTTAGACAGCACAATGGGCTGCAGATCAATGCTGGGCATCGACTGGGGGACTTCCTGAACTGGACAATATTGCAGCAGAGCTTCAAAATACCTTTTCCATGCCATCGCAGGAGGCAAAATTGGCCCATACACTAACTTGACTTCTCCCACAACAATTCTCTCAAACTGAATGAGTGGTGGCTGATATGGCACAATGCCCTAATCATTTGCATTGTACAAAGGTTGCTGTGGCTCAACCACATCATCTTCTATCTGGACTGCATTCATCTGCACTTCAGAGTCTGACTACAGAGGCTGATCAATAACCATGGACTCTTGATCTTGGATTGGAAGATCCTCTACAACAATATGATCATTCTGCTGAGCATCATCATCATATCCCCACTGCGCATGACCCCAATTATCTAGTTCATGCGTAGGAGGTGGAACTGGAAGAGGTTGATCATTCCATCCCAAGGCAGGATATGGTGGAAGCACAAAGTTATGCTCTTCTGGCATTAACTCCCCTGACAATGGATGAGGGTTACCATTGAAAGGCATAGGATCTTCATCTTTTGGCATTTGCTCAGCAAAATTTGCCCCCAAAATGTAGCATGGTGCAGTCCAAGAGACCTTGGCATCACCATAAGCAGCATAATCCGAAAAAACTACATCTCGAGGGACAAGAATGTCCTCAGGGAAGGAAGCAAATACAACAGATCTAAAAGGTAAGGATCATCACTGACCCAATGGTGGAACTTGCCAAAAGTGTTTACAGCAGCAACAATATTCTCTGTGGTCCTCAAATCAAGAGGTATACCAAGAAACATGAGGCAACCATCTCTGAAACCCTGGGTTCCCCGATAACCAATGCCTTCATCATGCTTATGAAATCTCACAAAGGTGTCATTACCCAAAGGTTGAGGTGGAGTTGCAGCAGTGGAAATCTAACCCCAACATCATGCAAACAAAATAATCCAACTCCATAGACCCAAGGCTGAGCAGATCAAACCTGAACTCCTCTGTTCTCCAAGAAATCAACCACGGCCTCTCGAGCTTGGCCCTCCTGACCCAACAACGGCAACGACATAACCTCAGCCACCTTGTACTCCTCATGTCGATGAACAATCGGCGCCGTGGGCGTAACAAAAGTGCGAGGCACCCGAGTCGGCCCACCATCAATGATGTGGTGACTCGCGGGCACGTAGCGATGAGGATCAAGCACGAAGTTCACCATGGGCTCCACGTCGGGCTGTGGGGAGAGCAATGGCGGCGGAGGCGTCACCGGTGGGCTGCAGACTGGGTTTTTTGGTGGGGAACAATTTCAGCTTGGAAAGGCAGGGGAGCATGAAGCGTCTTCAGCAGATGGAAAAACAAAGGGGGCGGCAACCTTGATACCGGTATTGGGAACTGGAATAGGTGGCAGGATCTTTTGCTTCCAAAACAAACCCTGTTGCAAAGCGATCGTGTGGCAATCCCTCCTTCTGTAGCCTTGACGTGAACATGCCAAACATACTTGTTTCAAAGGACAAATTTTTTCAAAATGACCAACAAAGCAAACATTTTTGACACGTTAATATTTCTTCAACCATATTATCCACCATGGTATTAAATTCCGTAGTAGCATCTTGTGAACTAGGAATAGTTGATGGAGGGCCAGTGGTGACAGGGCTCAAAGAAGATGGGCCTAATTGCGTAGGATCAGCACTCGGCTGAGGGCTCACACTAGTTGCATGACCTAAAGGGTCTGGGCCAGAATCAGATAATGGCCTAACATGGAGATTTGAAACCCCGATATTCCCCCTCGATGAAGATCCCAATGAGATCGCTAGTGTAGTTGGCAATGTGCATGAATCACGGTGAGTTCTAAGAACCAGAGAACCAACAGTGCCAAAAGTGATCGGCGGCGAGGCCACCGTCCACGACAACTCCACCGGCGGCGAGGGACGAATAACCACCCTCTCTCTCGCCGGAATATTATAACCAGCCATCTCAGTGGTCTCAATACAATCAGCAGTAGCTGGATATCTGTAACCCTTGCAAGCACTATAGTTTTGAAACACTGCAAATGAAATTTTCTTACTAGCTGAAGAGGCTGACTTGATTGAAGATTTAACTGGGGGATTATGCCTAGCCAACAAACCCAAAGCATCCCTCCATTTAGATGGACTCACCAAGATCCATTCAGCATCACATTCCTTCTTCCAAATTTTGAACTCACGAACCCAATTAGGGCCCCCATTTCCCCAGAAATGGAAATAACATTTAAATTGCGGGAAAGAGAAGGAACGCAAATCAATAATATGAAAGCCAACCTCCTTACATGACACATTAAAAGTGAATACCTTGTCACTTATGACCGAGACCAAGAGATCAATTGCAGAGCCACCCAACGCAAACTGAAGTGCTGCGGCTACAGAATACTCAGTGAGCCTAAAATCATGCCTGCTGAAAGATACCACCAAGGTGAAGGATCCCATGTGATCCATAGGATGAACTGTGAGACTAGAATCCTTGTAGATCTCTTCGGCAAAAACTCTACCCTTGGAGAAATCCAAGCCAAGGGTAGATCCAGAGGAGGAACCCATTGAAATGGGTATGAAAACGTAGACCAGGAGACGCAGGAGAGATTGACCAGATCAGATCACCAGATTAGTGGCTATGGGTGGAGATCGTTGGTGAGGGTGGGAGGGGTGGGTGGGAGCGCCATTGTATCTTCGTTAACAATAGGAAAGGATGATGCTGCAGTGCGTTGTTGGCCACGGCCAATGGCTGCCATGGCGTGGCTTGCCTTGTTCTGCGCTCTGCCAATTCGCCGGACGTGGGTCTCCCTTTCCTTGAGCAAGTCAGCCACATCTGCAAGTTGATACATGTTGCTTGATCGATCTGGTGTACTGGATGAAAGTAGAGTGACTAACTCGGCGCAGTCAGATTCCACCATAATGGGTGTCATAGACCAATGCAGCGCTAGTCGTAGGCCTTCTTCGCATGCCGCCAGTTCTGATTCGAAGGGGCTTTGGCAGTTGAAGAGCCACGTACAAGCTGCAAATATCGCACTACCAGTATGGTCACGTAGTATCATTCCCGCTCCTGCCATTCCATCATCAGCAACGAAAGAACCATCAAAGTTCAGCTTGACACAGCCTTCCGGCGGCGGTTCTCATTCGGTCGTGGACAGTTCAGACTGCTCGTGTTTGATGGTTTCTTTTGCCCTGCTAAACATGCCGCTTGCTTGCCTTTAGTCAGGTCCTCATTGGGATAGTGTCTGATCAAAAGCGGTTCCCATTTGGGCGCGGTTGCGGGGCACGGGGGGGGGGGGGGGGTTTGTTGGGGGGGGGGGGGGGGGTGATACGTCTCCAACATATCTATAATTTTTGATTGTTCCATGCTAATATATTATCTATTTTGGATGTTTTATATGCATTAATATGCTATTTTATATTATTTTTGGGACTAACTTATTAACCTAGAACCCAGTGTCAGTTTCTGTTTTTTCCTTGTTTTTGAGTTTTACAGAAAAGGAATATCAAACGGAGTCCAAACGGAATAAAACTTTACGATGATTTTTCTTGGACCAGAAGACACCCACGGAGCTTGGAGGCTAAGTCAGAAGAGTCCCGAGGACTCCACAAGCCTCCAGGGCGTGCCCTGGGGGGGGGGGGGGGCTGGCTTGTGGGCCCCTCGCGAGTCCACTGACCTCCCTCTTAGCTCTATAAATTCACAAATATTCCAATATCAACAGAAGCGTCCACCAAAATACTTTTCTGCCGCCGTAACCTTCTATTCCCGTGAGATCCCATCTTGGGGCCTTTTCCGGCATCCTGCAGGAGGGGGATTCGATAATGGAATGCATCTACATCAACTCTATTACCCCTCCGATGAAGCGTGAGTAGTTTACCATAGACCTACGGGTCGATAGCTAGTAGCTAGATGGCTTCTTCTCTCTCTTTGATTCTCAATACCATGTTCTCCTCGATGTTCTTGGAGATCTATCCGATGTAATCTTCTTTTGCGGTGTGTTTATCGAGATCGATGAATTGTAGATTTATGATCAACTTATCTATGAATATTATTTGAATCTTCTCTGAATTCTTATATGCATGATTTGATATCTTTGTATTTCTCTTCGAATTATCGGTTTGGTTTGGCCAACTTGATTGGTTTTTCTTGCAATGGGAGAGGTGCTTCGTTTTGGGTTCAATCTTGCGGTGTCCTCACCCAGTGAAAAAGTAGGGGTAGCGAGGCACGTATTTGTATTGTTGCCATCAAGGGTAAAAAGATGGGGTTTTCATCATATTGCTTGAGTTTATCCCTCTACATCATGTCATCTTGCTTAAGGCGTTACTCCGTTCTTTACGAACTTAATACTCTAGATGCATGCTGGATAGCGGTCGATGTGTAGAGTAATAGTAGTAGATGCAGATAGGAGTCGGTCTACTTGACACAGACGTGATGCCTATATTCATAATCATTGCCTTGGATATCATCATAACTTTGCGCTTTCCTATCAATTGCTTGACAGTAATTTGTTCACCCACCGTATTATTTGCCTTCAAGAGAGAAGCCTCTAGTGAAACGTATGGCCCCCAGGTCTATTTTCCTTCATATATTTTCAGATCTATATACCAAAAATACCTTGCTGCAATTTATTTTCTTTTATTTTGTTTTATGTTTTAGTAATCTTTTATATCTATCTTTATCAGATCTCACCTTTGCAAGTGACCATGAAGGGATTAACAACCCCTTTATCGCGTTGGGTGCAAGTGTTTGATTGTTTATGTAGGTGCATATATTGGGGACTTGCATGTTTCTCCTACTGGATTGATACCTTGGTTCTTAACTGAGGGAAATACTTATCTCTACTTTGCTGCATCACCCTTTCCTCTTCAAGGGAAAAACCAACGCAAGCTCAAGAAGTAGCAGGAAGAATTTCTGGCGCCGTTGCCGGGTAGATCTACATCAAGCCTACCAAGTACCCATCATAAACTCTCATCTCTTGCATTACATTATTTGCCATTTGCCTCTCGTTTTCCTCTACCCCACTTCTAAAATGATTTTCGGAAAAATACAAAAAGATTTGCCTTTTTATTCGCCCTTCTTCCGTTTGTCTTTTCGTTTGCTTTTTGTTTGCTCGTGTGTTAGATTGCTTGCTTTGTCGCGATGTCTAAAGAAAATACCAAGTTGTGTGACTTTTCTAATACTAATAATAATGATTTTATTAGTACTCCGATTGCTCCCGCCACTAGTGCGGAATCTTATGAAATTAATACCGCTTTGCTGAATCTTGTTATGAAAGATCAATTTTCCGGCCTTCCTACTGAAGATGCCGCATCCCATCTAAATAATTTTGTTGAGTTGTGTGATATGCAAAAGTAGAAAGATGTGGATAATGATATCGTTAAATTGAAGCTATTTCCGTTCTCACTACGAGATTGTGCTAAAACTTGGTTTTCATCTTTGCCTAAAAATAGTTTTGATTCATGGAATAAGTGTAAAGATGCTTTTATTTCCAAGTATTTTCCTCCTGCTAAGATCATCTCCCTTGGGAACGATATTATGAATTTTAAGCAACTTGAACATGTTGCACAATCTTGGGAGAGGATGAAATTGATGATACGAAATTGCCCTACTCATGGTTTGAATTTGTGGATGATTATACAAAAAATTTATGCCGGATTGAATTTTGCTTCTAGAATTTTTTTAGATTCGGCCGTGGGAGGTACTTTTATGGAAATTACATTAGGAGAAGCTACTAAACTCCTAGATAATATGATGGATAATTATTCTCAATGGCATACCGAAAGATCTTCTACTAGTAAAAAAGTGCATGCGATTGAAGAGATTAATGTTTTGAGTGGAAAGATGGATGAACATATGAAATTGTTTGCTAGTAGGAGTGATCCTATGGATATGCCTTTGTCTACTTTGATTGAGAATAATAATGAATCTATGGATGTGAATTTTGTTGGTAGGAACAATTTTGGTAATAATGCGTATAGAGGCAATTTTAATCCTAGGCCATTTCCTAGTAATTCCTCTAATAATTATGGTAATTCCTACAACAATTCTTATGGAAATTATAATAAGATGCCCTCTGTAGCGACCCGACCCGAATGGATCGAATCTCTGTGTTCAAGTGTCATCCCTGGATCGGTAATGCTGACACACACAGTACTTGAGGGATTTATAACAGAGTAGCAATCACACACTTATTACATCGAATGTCTCAAAAGAGAACTGATTACAATAAATATGGCTTAAGGCCATCTAAATAAGATAACAGCGGAAGGCTTGGAAGATAAGGTGAGTCCATCAACTCCAACGGCATAGCTAAGTGCACGACAACGACCTAGCGCACCTTACTCTTCGTCTGAAAAGTCTGCAACATGATACGTTGCAGCCCGAAACGGGTCAGCACATGGAATATGCTGGCAATATAACACAGTAGAGCAATGAACAGAATAATTGCTAATACTACATGCATATTTGGCTGGTGGAAAAGCTCTAGGGTTATACTGTTTTGCGAAAAGCCAATTTTTCCCTACAACAAAGGAATATATTTTATTTAACTATCATGGTGGTTGTTGAACATTGAGAAGGTAAAACCCCCTCTCAATCCCAATTAAAAGTAATCATTAATCCCAACAAATTAATTTAGAGTGATGGGATTCAATATGATGATCCAAGAACCAGATACTCAAGATGTCCATAACCGGGGACACGGCTAATCATGATTAGTTTGTATACTCTGCAGAGGTTTGTGCACTTTTCCCCACAAGACTCGATCTCCTCCGTTGTATTTCTCGCACTACATGGTGTTTGAGAAACGGATGACCGAGACACAGTCTTTCAGAAACATTTACTCTTTTCTCTGGGTAGACAGTTACACCTACTTTCCCCTACATCTGCTAGCCTACCACTGAAAGAGGTCATGTAACATACTCAACTATGCTAGAGCCCATAATAGCTTGTGGCTGCACACGGAAGTTTCTAGCATGAATAATCTTATGATCCCTTTGAGCCTGGGTGGCGGACCGTAGGAGGATCACACGGTATATCCCCGGGATCTCCTAGGACAACACTGGTATATCCCCAGGTGCCCAAACAAGCAATCCACCCAGATGTGTATTAAAGTTGCCACCTTAAGTTGAACCATTAAAAAATCTCACATCTGTCATGGATACACTCAAAACCCAATCCACGTCTACGAGCATAGCATGGCAACATAAGCATAGCATAGAAGTAACTCCCAAGGGTTTGTTATTAAAAAGGGCAATAGGTTCTACCTCATCATCTACTTCCCAGTACCCACAAGTTAATCACATCCTAATCATGCAATATTTGAGGGTCGAAACTAATGCATAAAAACTGGGTAACGAAGAAGTATGATCAATGTGTTACTTGCCTTGCTAACGATCTGCAAATCCTAAAGACTCGTAGTAGCACGCTTCGCACTCCGGGTACTCTATCGCAAACAAACAATAGCATACATAAGTAATCAAGCGAAGATGCACGGGTAAAACCTAGATAAGAAGATCTAACCAGAAAGTTCAACTGAAGAACTCCGGTTTGCAAAAAGAATCAAATCAAACAAAGCAACGAAACTCAAACTGCGAAAGAAACAAGCTTTGATTACTAATCCGGACTAAAGTCAAATTTTATAGTAGCAAAAACTTGTTTAAGTTGATTAAACAGAAAGAGGGCTTCGAGACGAAGATCTAGGCGCTTGAATCGCCTGATTCCGACAAACGAGCGAAAAGTTATACTAAAACGAAAATCGGATCAGGAATCGCGATCGAAAATAATCGCGGAAAATCCGAGAAAAAGAAAAACTAACGAACAGGCTAACGAACGAACGTTCGCTGTCTGCGGTTAAACGGTGAAAACCATTCGTTAAAACGAACGTACGGACGAACGTCCACTGGATAACTAAACCGACGGAAAACCGATCTAAAAAGAATAAACCGGAATTAAAAAAAACCGAATCTAGATCTAGGGTTTACCAAAAAAACCGAACGGTTAGCCGAAAAAAAAACGACGAACGGCGGCAGCGGCTACTACCTCCGGCGAGGCTCCGGCGGGACGGCGGTGGCGGCGAGCGGCGTGCGGCGGCGAGGCGACGGGGCGGGGCGCGCGCGGTCGACGGCGAGCGCGCGAGGCGGCGCGACAAGCGGCGGCGGGGTGCGGCGGCTCGGCGGCGGCTGGCGCGGGCTGCGGCTGCTGCTGCGAGGGCAGGCGGCGGCGGCGGATTGGGGCTCCAGGGGGGGCCGGGTCGGCTTTTAAAGAGGGGGAGGGGGTGGCGGCTTGGGGAAGGGGCGACGGGGTGGAGGCGGCGTCGGCTCGGACACGGCCGGCGGCGGCGGGGCGGACTCCCGTGCGGGGGAAGGCGGCGGCGGCCTGCTGGGCCGGCTGGGCTTCGGCCCAGTTCGGTCCGGCGGAGTTTTTTTTTTAAATAATTCCGCGCAGAAAAACAAATAAAAGAAATACTAAACGGACTCCAAAATTCCCGAAATAAATTTTCCCCGTCCTCTAAAAATATAGCGGACGAGAAGAACATTTATTTGGGACTCTAATGAAATTTTGAAAAACGCGTATTTTTCTAAATTCAAATAAAATTGCAATAAAAATCCAAATAAAATATTTATTTGATTTTAATATTTTTCCTCCAATATTCCATTTATTTTGGAGAAGTCATATTATCTCCTCTCATATATTTTTAATATGAAATATTTTCGGAGAGAAAAATAATTAAACCAAATTGATCCCTGTTTCAATATTTGAGAAAATTCAAATATGAAAACGGTGAAATCCCCAACTCTCTCCGTGGGTCCTTGAGTTGCTTAGAATTTTCGAGGATCGCAAAACGAAATGCAATAAAATATGATATGCAGTGGATGATCTATGTATAACATTCGAAATTGAAAATTTGCGATGTTACAAATCTACCCCCCTTAAGATGAATCTCGCCCTCGAGATTCGGGTTGGCTAGGAAACAGGTGTGGGTGGTCCTTCCGGAGGTCTTCTTCGCGCTCCCAGGTAGCTTCCTCTTCGGTATGATGACTCCACTGAACTTTGCAAAACTTGATGACCTTACTGCGAGTAACGCGGCTGGCAAACTCGAGAATCTTGACGGGTTTCTCCTCGTAGGTTAGGTCACTTTCCAACTGAATTGCTTCCAGGGGCACTGTATCTCTTAGAGAAATATCAGCCATCTCCGCATGGCACTTCTTTAACTGGGAAACGTGAAACACATCATGAACTCCTGACAGTCCTTCGGGCAATTCCAACTTGTAGGCAACTACTCCCATCCGTTCCACAACACGATACGGTCCTACAAACCTCGGGGCTAACTTTCCTTTAACTCCAAAACGTTTCACTCCTCGTAAGGGTGATACTCGTAGATATGCTCTGTCTCCAACTTCATAGGTTACCTCCTTGCGTTTTGGATCTGCATAACTCTTCTGTCTGGACTGGGCTACTTTCAGTCTATCTCGAATCAGCTTAACCTTCTCTTCGGATTCCTTAATCAAATCCGGTCCAAACAACTGACGGTCTCCAACTTCATCCCACATCAACGGTGTTCTGCACCTCCTTCCATACAAAGCCTCGAAAGGTGCCATCTTCAAACTGGCTTGGTAGCTGTTGTTGTATGAGAACTCCGCGTAGGGCAGATTGTCATCCCAACTAGATCCATAATCTAGCGCACAAGCTCTTAACATGTCCTCCAGGATCTGATTGACTCTCTCGGTCTGTCCATCTGTCTGCGGATGAAAAGCTGTACTAAACTCTAGCCTGGTTCCCAATGTCTGGTGTAGTTGGCGCCAAAACTTTGAAGTAAACTGGGTTCCTCTATCTGATACGATGGTCCTCAGAACTCCGTGCAGACATACGATCCTGGTCATATATATCTTGGCCAACTTCGCACTCGTATATGTGGTTTTCACTGGAATAAAGTGAGCTACTTTGGTCAAACGATCCACTACTACCCAGATAGAATCATATCCTGATCGGGTCCTGGGTAATCCGGTGATGAAATCCATGCCAAGTTTATCCCACTTCCATTCGGGTATTGGCATAGGCTGTAGCAATCCTGCGGGCTTCTGATGCTCTGCCTTCACTCTCTGACATACATCACATACGGCTACATACTCAGCAATATCCCTCTTCATACCCGTCCACCAGAAACGCTCTTTTAAATCCAAATACATCTTGGTGTTTCCGGGGTGTATCGAGTATGGCGAGTCATGAGCCTCCTGTAGTATCAACTTCCTGATCTCGGCATTATTGGGTACATACACACGGTCCTCAAACCATAAGGTGTCGTGCTCATCTTCACGAAAACCTTTGGCTTTTCCTTTGCGCATTCTATCCTTTATCTCGGCAATTTCTTTGTCATCTTTCTGAGCTTCTCGAATCCTTCCCAATAATGTTGACTGAACTTCCATAACTGCGACAAAACCTCTAGGGACTATCCCCAAACGAAACTCCCTGAGATCTTCGGATAACCCCTTTGGTAAACCTCCGCTTTTGAGGGTATTGACATAACTCTTCCGGCTCAAAGCGTCTGCTACGACATTGGCCTTTCCTGGATGATAATGCAACTTCATATCATAATCCTTTATAAGTTCCAACCATCTCCTCTGCCTGAGGTTCAGCTCCTTCTGAGTGAAAATATACCTCAAGCTCTTGTGATCCGTGTACACATCACAACGGTTCCCAATAAGAAAATGTCTCCAAGTCTTAAGTGCGTGAACTACAGCTGCAAACTCCAAGTCATGTGTGGCATAATTCAACTCATGCGGCCGAAGTTGACGTGAGGCATATGAAACAACTCTTCCTTCCTGCATAAGTACTCCTCCCAGTCCTAAGCGAGAAGCGTCGCAATACACTTGGAAATCCTTGCGTATATCTGGCAGAATCAGAACTGGGGCTGTAACCAAACGTTTCTTCAGTTCCTGAAAACTTGCCTCACATTCATCTGTCCATTTGAAATTAGTGTCCTTCTTCAGTAACTCCGTCATAGGCTTTGCAATCTTAGAAAAATTCTCAATAAATCTCCGATAATATCCTGCAAGTCCAAGAAAACTGCGGATCTCCCCCACTGAGGTGGGTGCCAACCACTCAGTGACAGACTGAACCTTAGTGGGGTCTACTGCTATACCTTCGCCCGATATAACATGTCCAAGAAATCCAACTTCCTTCAACCAAAACTCACATTTGCTGAACTTGGCATACAACTGATGTTCCCTGAGCTTCTCGAGAACTAAACGCAGATGCTCCTTGTGCTCCTCTTCATTCTTTGAGTATACCAAGATATCATCAATGAACACCACGACAAACTTATCCAAGAACTCCATGAACACCTTGTTCATCATACTCATGAAATAGGCAGGGGCATTAGTCAATCCAAATGACATAACTGTGTACTCATATAGCCCATACCGGGTGGTGAAGGCTGTCTTAGGTATATCCTGTTCTCGGATCTTCAGCTGGTGATACCCTGATCTCAGATCGATCTTGGAGAACACTTTAGCTCCTTGCAACTGATCAAACAAATCATTAACCATTGGCAGTGGGTACTTGTTCTTAATCGTCACTTCATTCAATGCGCGATAATCAACAACCATTCTCAAGGATCCATCCTTCTTCTCAACTAAGAGCACTGGGGCTCCCCACGGTGATGAACTTCGTCGAATGTAACCTTTCTCCAATAATTCCTTGATCTGCTTCTTAATCTCCTCCAGATCATTTGCGGGCATCCGGTATGGTCTCTTTGATATTGGTCTGGTGCCTGGCAACAACTCTATCAAGAATTCAATGTCTCGATCCGGCGGCATGCCTGGTAACTCCTCTGGAAATACATCCGGGAAATCTTTCACAATAGGCACCTCCTCCTGAACAACTCCCGTGAGAGAATTTACTTGGCTCCTTCTAGGCACATGCCTAGATACATACTTGATCCTTTTTCCCTCCGGGGTGGTAAGCGAAATCGACTTACTCGCACAATCGATGCTTCCTCCATTGTGGTTATGACCTCCATGGTTATGAACAAGCCCTCCCGAGTTCGGGGTGAACCGGGGCTTCTGCTGAGCTCCTGAGTTGAACTTCCCTTGTCCATACTTCCTCTTGCGGCTATCAATCTGCTGCTGCTTCCCTTCAATCATAAGAGCTTTGTCTACCAACTCCTGGTAGTTGTTGAATGTTGCTACCATCAACTGCATACTCAGCTCATCATTCAACCCTTCCATAAACTTCTCCTGCTTCGCGGCATCAGTGGCCACATCATCCGGGGCATAGCGAGCTAATTTACTGAACTCATCCACGTACTGCCCCACGGTACGGTTTCCCTGGCGTAAGTTGCGAAACTCACGCTTCTTCATGCTCATAGCTCCTGCTGAGACATGTGCAGTGCGGAAAGCTTGCTGAAACTGATCCCAAGTGACATTGGCTATAGGGAATGTGGCTGTGTAATTCTCCCACCATGAGGCTGCGGGTCCATCCAATTGATGTGCGGCAAAACGCACCTTCTCAGCGTCTGTGCATCCTGCGGTGGTCAACTCCCTTCCAATCCTGCGTAGCCAGTCATCCGCAACTATTGGCTCGGTGCTACTGGAAAACACCGGCGGCTGCAACCTCAGAAAACGGGCTAAGTTGTCAACTGGTGGTGGTGGCGGTGGGTTGTTGTTGTTGTTGTTGCCTTGGTTTTGGACTAGTAGCTGCATCAGGGTATTCTACTGTTGAATCAACTGAGTGAGCTCCGGTGGAAAAACAAATCCGGTGTCGCGTCTCGGAGGCATCTGATGGGTTTAGAGGGAAGAGATTAGAATAGAGTAAGGTCTAGTGAGAAGGCACTACCCATATGCACATGAGACAAACACATTCATAACACACCACTCAATTCAAGCAAGAGCATACAATCGATCTAACTACCGTTACAAAAGTGCTCGGACTATTACTATTTACATGGGGAAAATACTAATGATAATATGGTGGTCATCTAGAAATTTTGATCGGTGGAAGACTCCATGATATCCGCTCCAGCTTCGTCTTCATAATCATCATCACTACTGTCGGGGTCGGAGTCGGTGTCGTCGATGATGATGTAGTCTTCAGATCGAATTTCCTTAGGTTCGTCGTCTTCTTCTCCGGGCGCGGGGTCTCCCATGAATACTCCTAGCTTCCTTGTCAGGTCGTCATTCTTTTCCACTAGTATTGCGATTTCCTCCTCGTATCCATCGCGTGTAGGCTTGAGTTCCTCTTCTAGTACAGTGGTGGTGTAGGTCCCGGTGAAGCTTGGTATTCCGATGTTCAGGTACCTAGTGACTTCCTTCAAGTGTCGTCCAAAAGGTGTGTCTTCATCCGGTTGTGTAAACTTGTTCCTTGAGTCCGCCATCCTAGAGAATAGAAGATGGAGAGAAGTCAGAAATGAGTAGAGAAGAGTGACCTATGGCTTTTCTTAGTGGTCGTGTCCTACAGTCAGCGTGTGCTCTGATACCATCTTTGTAGCGACCCGACCCGAATGGATCGAATCTCTGTGTTCAAGTGTCATCCCTGGATCGGTAATGCTGACACACACAGTACTTGAGGGATTTATAACAGAGTAGCAATCACACACTTATTACATCGAATGTCTCAAAAGAGAACTGATTACAATAAATATGGCTTAAGGCCATCTAAATAAGATAACAGCGGAAGGCTTGGAAGATAAGGTGAGTCCATCAACTCCAACGGCATAGCTGAGTGCACGACAACGACCTAGCACACCTTACTCTCCGTCTGAAAAGTCTGCAACATGATACGTTGCAGCCCGAAACGGGTCAGCACATGGAATATGCTGGCAATATAACACAGTAGAGCAATGAACAGAATAATTGCTAATACTACATGCATATTTGGCTGGTGGAAAAGCTCTAGGGTTATACTGTTTTGCGAAAAGCCAATTTTTCCCTACAACAAAGGAATATATTTTATTTAACTATCATGGTGGTTGTTGAACATTGAGAAGGTAAAACCCCCTCTCAATCCCAATTAAAAGTAATCATTAATCCCAACAAATTAATTTAGAGTGATGGGATTCAATATGATGATCCAAGAACCAGATACTCAAGATGTCCATAACCGGGGACACGGCTAATCATGATTAGTTTGTACACTCTGCAGAGGTTTGTGCACTTTTCCCCACAAGACTCGATCTCCTCCGTTGGATTTCTCACACTACATGGTGTTTGAGAAACGGATGACCGAGACACAGTCTTTCAGAAACATTTACTCTTTACTCTGGGTAGACAGTTACACCTACTTTCCCCTACATCTGCTAGCCTACCACTGAAAGAGGTCATGTAACGTACTCAACTATGCTAGAGCCCATAATAGCTTGTGGCTGCACACGGAAGTTTCTAGCATGAATAATCTTATGATCCCTTTGAGCCTGGGTGGCGGACCGTAGGAGGATCACACGGTATATCCCCGGGATCTCCTAGGACAACACTGGTATATCCCCAGGTGCCCAAACAAGCAATCCACCCAGATGTGTATTAAAGTTGCCACCTTAAGTTGAACCATTAAAAAATCTCACATCTGTCATGGATACACTCAAAACCCAATCCACGTCTACGAGCATAGCATGGCAACATAAGCATAGCGTAGAAGTAACTCCCAAGGGTTTGTTATTAAAAAGGGCAATAGGTTGTACCTCATCATCTACTTCCCAGCACCCACAAGTTAATCACATCCTAATCATGCAATATTTGAGGGTCGAAACTAATGCATAAAAACTGGGTAACGAAGAAGTATGATCAATGTGTTACTTGCCTTGCTGACGATCTGCAAATCCTAAAGACTCGTAGTAGCACGCTTCGCACTCCGGGTACTCTATCGCAAACAAACAATAGCATACATAAGTAATCAAGCGAAGATGCACGGGTAAAACCTAGATAAGAAGATCTAACCAGAAAGTTCAACTGAAGAACTCCGGTTTGCAAAAAGAATCAAATCAAACAAAGCAACGAAACTCAAACTGCGAAAGAAACAAGCTTTGATTACTAATCCGGACTAAAGTCAAATTTTACAGTAGCAAAAACTTGTTTAAGTTGATTAAACAGAAAGAGGGCTTCGAGACGAAGATCTAGGCGCTTGAATCGCCTGATTCCGACAAACGAGCGAAAAGTTATACTAAAACAAAAATCGGATCAGGAATCGCGATCGAAAATAATCGCGGAAAATCCGAGAAAAAGAAAAACTAACGAACAGGCTAACGAACGAACGTTCGCTGTCTGCGGTTAAACGGTGAAAACCGTTCGTTAAAACGAACGTACGGACGAACGTCCGCTGGATAACTAAACCGACGGAAAACCGATCTAAAAAGAATAAACCGGAATTTAAAAAAAAAACCGAATCTAGATCTAGGGTTTACCAAAAAACCGAACGGTTAACCGAAAAAAAAACGACGAACGGCGGCAGCGGCTACTACCTCCGGCGAGGCTCCGGCGGGACGGCGGTGGCGGCGAGCGGCGTGCGGCGGCGAGGCGACGGGGCGGGGCGCGCGCGCGAGGCGGCGCGGCAGGCGGCGGCTCGGCGGCGGCTGCTGCTGCGAGGGCAGGCGGCGGCGGCGGCTTGGGGCTCCAGGGGGGGGGCCCGGGTCGGCTTTTAAAGAGGGGGAGGGGGTGGCGGCTTGGGGAAGGGGCGACGGTGGAGGCGGCGTCGGCGGCGGGGCGGACTCCCGTGCGGGGGAGGCGGCGGCGGCCTGCTGGGCCGGCTGGGCTTCGGCCCAGTTCGGTCCGGCGGAGTTTTTTTTTTTTTAAATAATTCCGCGCAGAAAAACAAATAAAAGAAATACTAAACGGACTCCAAAATTCCCGAAATAAATTTTCCCCGTCCTCTAAAAATATAGCGGACGAGAAGAACATTTATTTGGGACTCTAATGAAATTTTGAAAAACGCGTATTTTTCTAAATTCAAATAAAATTGCAATAAAAATCCAAATAAAATATTTATTTGATTTTAATATTTTTCCTCCAATATTCCATTTATTTTGGAGAAGTCATATTATCTCCTCTCATATATTTTTAATATGAAATATTTTCGGAGAGAAAAATAATTAAACCAAATTGATCCCTGTTTCAATATTTGAGAAAATTCAAATATGAAAACGGTGAAATCCCCAACTCTCTCCGTGGGTCCTTGAGTTGCTTAGAATTTTCGAGGATCGCAAAACGAAATGCAATAAAATATGATATGCAGTGGATGATCTATGTATAACATTCGAAATTGAAAATTTGGGATGTTACACTCCGATCTTGAGAACAATATTAAATAATTTATTAGTTCTCAAAATAATTTCAATGCTTTGGTTGAAGAAAATTAAGATTGATGATTTGGCTAGGAACGTGGATATAATTTCTCTTGAGATTGATTTTTTGAAAATTAGATCTATTCCACCAAAGCATGATATTAATGAATCACTGAAAGCTATGAGAATTTCTATTGATGAGTGCAAATAAAGAACCGCTAAGATACGTGCTAAGCGAGATTGGTTTGTAAAAACGTGTTCTTCTAGTTTTTGTGAAAATAATGATGAAGATCTTAAAGTGATTGATGTGACTCCTATTGAATCTTTATTTTCTAATATAAATCTTTATAAAGATGGGACTGGAGATGAGGCAACTTTAGTTAAAAGGCGTCCCAATGATTTGGAGTTTATAGATCTTGATGCAAAAATTGATAAAAGTGGGATTGGAGAGGTCAAAACTTTAAGTAGCGATTAACCCACTCTTATGGATTTCAAAGATTTTAATTATGATAATTGTTCTTTGATAGATTGTATTTCCTTGTTGCAATCCATGTTAAATTCTCCTCATGCTTATAATCAAAATAAAGCTTTTACTAAACGTATCGTTGATGCTATGATGAAATCTTTTGAAGAAAAGCTTGAATTGGAAGTTTCTATTCCTAGAAAACTTTATGATGAGTGGGAACCTACTATTAAGATTAATATTAAAGATTATGAGTGCCATCCTTTGTGTGATTTGGGTGCTAGCGTCTCCACGATTCCAAAAACTTTATGTGATGTGTTAGGTTTCCGTGAATTTGATGATTGTTCTTTAAATTTGCATCTAGCGGATTCCACTATAAAGAAACCTATGGGAAGAATTAATGATGTTCTTATTGTTGCAAATAGGAATTATGTGCCCGTAGATTTCATTGTTCTTGATATAGATTGCAATCCTACATGTCCTATTATTCTTGGTAGACCTTTCCTTAGAACGATTGGTGCAATTATTGATATGAAAGAAGGAAACATTAGATTTCAATTTCCGTTAAGGAAGGTCATGGAACACTTTCCAAGAAAGAAAATTAGGTTACTTATGAATCTATTATGAGGGCTACTTATGGATTGCATACCAAAGATGACAATACCTAGATCTATGTTTTATGCCTAGCTAAGGGCGTTAAACAATAGCGCTTGTTGGGAGGCAACCCAATTTTATTTTTGTTCTTGCTTTTTTGGTTCTGTTTTTCAATAAATTTATCATCTAGCCTCTGGTTAGATGTGTTTTGGTGTTTTAATTAGTGTTTGAGCCAAGTAAGACCTTTGGGATGGCTTACGGTGATAGTTGATTTGATCTTGCTGAAAAACAGAAACTTTTGCGTCCAGTAACAGAATTGTTTAAATTCAAGAAGCGACAAAAAACCCTGAATGTTTTACACAATATTGATATATGAATTTCCTCTGTTGTCCTAATATTTCAGACCTTTTGGAGTTACAGAAGTATTAGAACAATTCAGATCTTCGCAGACTGTTCTGTTTTTGATAGATTCTGTTTTCTATGTGTTGTTTGCTTATTTTAATGAATTTATGGGTAGTATCGGGGGGTATGAACCATGGATAAGTTGGAATACAGTAGATATTACACCAATATAAAGAAAGAATGTGTTCATAACAGTACCAAAAAGTGGTGATTTATTTTCTTACACTAATGGATCTCATGAGTTTTCTTGTTAAGTTTTGTGTTGTGAAGTTTTCAAGTTTTGGGTAAAGATTTGATGGACTACGGAATAAGGAGTGGCAAGAGCCTAAGCTTGGGGATGCCCAAGGCACCCCAAGGTAATATTCAAGGACAACCAAGAATCGAAGCTTGGGGATGCCCCAGATGGCATCCCCTCTTTCGTCTTCGTCTATCGGTAAATTTACTTGAGGCTATATTTTTATTCACCACATGATATGTGTTTTGCTTGGAGCATCTTGTATGATATGAGTCTTTGCTTTTTAGTTTGCCACAATCATCCTTGCTGTACACAACTTTTGAGAGGGACACGCATGAATCGTGAATTTATTAGAATACTCTATGTGCTTCACTTATATCTTTTGAGCTAGGCAATTTTGTTCTAGTACTTCACTTATATCATTTTAGAGCATGGTGGTGGCTTTATTTTATGGAAATTGTTGAACTCTCATGCTTCACTTATATTATTTTGAGAGTCCTTCTAAACAGCATGGTAATTTGCTTTGGTTATGAATTTAGTCCTAATATGATGGGCATCCACGAGGGATATAATAAAAACTTTCATATAAAGTGCATTGAATACTATGTGAAGTTTGATTCCTTATGATTGTTTTGAGATATAAAGATGGTGATATTAGACGTGTAGTTGCACTCTCCATAGGCCCCTCCTAACACACGCGCTAACTTTCTCTCTCACACATACGAGCACACGGTGTATTTCCATCGGTGGTCTCTCACACATGCTCACACACTCTCTCCCGAGGTGTCTTTTTCGCACACATGCTCTCGATATCACCCTCCCTCCCTCTTGCAACCATTTACGACTGTTTTCACTAACCTTTATCACAAGCACTCTTCCTCTCACACGCATATGCACATGCACACACAATCCCCATCGACCCTTTCTTTATACATAGACCTGCCTACGTGTCTCCCGCACGCTTGAAATACACTAACCACCAGTGTATTTATCTCTTCTCTCGCGCTCTCTATGGAGCCGAGTAGACCAACGTGCCAGTGCCTAAATTGGCGCACGCCACCCCATTATTGCTGTACTGGTTTCGTAAGAGTGAACAAGCATTCACGTCTACTGTACAAACTGTAGATATGAGTTACAAATGCTATGAAGACGAATACAAATATTTGAATCCACTTTATGCCCAATTTCTCTCTGTAGGCCCTCCAAAAGTACATCTTTACACGTTCTCGCATGTTACATCTAACAACTATGCAATACAACACTACTACTACACTCTAACACAATAAATCATATGTGTTTTTAGTTTTAGTAGATCTCATATTGTTACTTAATTATTCAATTTGCATACATTAAAATTGCCTTTGAAATGTATGGCTAGTATCATCTACCGCGCGGGAAAAATCCCGCCCTTGCCTGTTTAATCGGGTTTGTATCGACGGATCATGTGAAACAGCAAAACTATAGTAGTACTACAGTACAAGTAACAATTCACTAGGCCGCCGTGTTGTGTACTCCTCCATCGCAAGAGTGGAGCGCTCGCTTTCATAAATGTTCTAGTTCCTTTCGCCAACATGTGGGACATCAAGCAACTAGGTCCACGTGCCATACCGAAATAACAGTGCAGAGCAGCAGGGGTGAAGCACCCCGGTCATGGCGCCGGCGTAGTAATGAGCAACGAGGCGTCAAATCACAAAGCTGCACCTTTCCCGCAGTTAAGTTGGAGGGACGAAGTGATGCTAAAAAAATAAGTTGGAGGGACGAAGCAACCATCATTTCACTCGTTGCTGAATCTGCTTCTCCCTCATCTTCTTCAAGTTAACCACGTGTTGCTTCTGCCGTTCTTCTACCTCATGTGGGACGCGGATAGGCTTGGTAAATCACTGACACCCGGGAGCGCATGTTAGCAAACCGCCAGGCCAATGTCCTCTAAAAATAAGAAACCTCCCCCGCCTTCCGCACGGCAAAATCACCTCCTTTTTACTAATCTTGATATAATTTTTTAGATCAATATAATCGAGATTTGTATAGATAGCACACAGGAGCAAAACTAAGTCGTACGGTTAAGGGCATCCACAATGTGTAGCCAAATGTGAAAATAGCTTTTGGCATCGATGGGAACCATTGTGGAGGCTGCTGCGAAAGCCAAAAGGAGGGAAACGAAGCTCCCTAATTGATTGATTAAAGGAATAGAAAAAATGCAACCTTTCTCCTCTTTCTCCCATGCTTGGACGCATGTACAGTATAGAGCACAGAGCCTACTCCCCTGTCCCTTCTATCACAAATCACAAAGTAGTGAGGCGTCAAATCACAAAGCACGGACGAAGCAACCATCATTTCACTCTTCGCTGACTCCGCTTCTCCATCGTCTTCTTCGAGAAACCACCTTACCGCACTAAGCTGGACGGACGACACTATTGTGTAGTAGTACATTTACGTCTCCTTTGGTTCAACGGACTTCCTGGATGCAAAGAAGGCGGTTGTCTCGGCTTGCAGGCGGCACTTGTGAATGACTTACCGTGGTCTCCCTCAATGGTGTGCTCCGTCGAACGCACTTCACCAAAGCCACAACGTTCGAGATATCGTCGATGTCACCGCAATGGGGAAGGAAGTCAAATAGTTACTACCTCCATTTTTTTGTATACAAGGCCAGTATCAAAATTACAATTGCAGAAGGCCACTAACACTAATCGAGGCAAAATTGATGGGGTTTGCCTCGTACTAGCAACCAAGGACATTAATATACCCTTGCATGCATGCGGAAGTGAGAAGGTTGGTTTGCATGGCGTTGCATTAATCAAGCAATGAGGAGTGAGATGGTTAGCTCTTTGGGCGTTGGAGAAAAAAATACGCATTAATTGACACGTCAAACAAGGATTTGTATCGATCAATCCCGCGAAGGAAAACCCTGCCTTTCTTTTTTAATACAAGTAGTACGTACTTGTAGCCTGTTTGGGTCTAGGCCTTGCATTGCCATATGCTACTTCTTGAGCTTGCGTTGGTTTTTCCCTTGAAGAGGAAAGGGTGATGCAGCAAAGTAGAAATAAGTATTTCCCTCAGTTAGAGAACCAAGGTATCAATCCAGTAGGAGACAACGCACAAATCACCTAGCACCTGCACAAACAATCAAACAACTTGCACCCAACGCGATAAAGGGGTTGTCAATCCCTTCACGGTTACTTGCAAAAGTGAGATCTGATAGAGATGGATAAACAAAAGATAAAATATTTTTGTTTTTTTGGTATATAGATCTGAAAATAAAATATTGCAAAATAGTAGATCAGAAACTAATATGATGGAAAATAATAGATCGGAAACTTATATGATGGAAAATAGACCCGGGGCCATAGGTTTCACTAGAGGCTTCTCTCAAGATAGCAAATAATACGGTGGGTGAACAAATTACTGTCGAGTAATTGATAGAAAAGCGCAAAAGTTATGATGATATCCAAGGCAAGGATTATGAAATATAGGCATCATGTCCATGTCAACTAGACCGAAATGATTCTGCATCTACTACTATTACTCCACACATCGATCGACTCCTGCCTGCATCTAGAATATTAAGTTCATGAAGAACATAGTAACGCATTAAGTAAGATGACATGATGTAGAGGAATAAACTCAAGCAATATGATGTAAACCGCATCTTTTTATCCTCAATGGCAACAATACAATACGTGCCTTGCTGCCCCTACTGTCACTGGAAAAGGACACCGCAAGATTGAACCCAAAGCTAAGCACTTCTCCCATTGCAAGAAAAATCAATCTAGTTGGCCAAACCAAACCAATAATTTGAATAGAATTACAAAGATATCAAATCATGCATATAAGAATTCAGAGAAGATTCAAATAATATTCATAGATAAGCTGATCATAAATCCACAATTCATCGGATCTCGACAAACACACCACAAAAGAAGATTACATCGGATAGATCTCCAAGAACAACGAGGAGAACATGGTATTGAGAATCAAAGAGAGAGAAGAAGCCATCTAGCTACTAGCTATGGACCCGTAGGTCTGAGGTAAACTACTCACGCTTCATCGGAAGGGCAATAGAGTTGATGTAGAAGCCCTCTGTGATCGAATCCCCCTTTGGCAGGGTGCCGGAAAAGGTCCCTAGATGGGATCTCACGGGTACAGAAGGTTGTAGCGGTGGAAAAGTGTTTTCGTGGATGCTTCTGAGGGTTTGGGAATATATGTGAATATATAGGACGAAGAAGTAGGTCGGTGGAGTCACGTGGGGCCCATAAGGCAGGGGGCGCGCCCTACCTCCCTGGGCACGCCCTCACCCCTTGTCGCCACCTCGTGGCTCTTCTGACTTGAACTCCAAGTCTCCGGGGTGTCTTCCGGTCCAACAAAAATCATCGCGAAAGTTTTATTCCGTTTGGACTCCGTTTGGTATTCCTTTTCTGCGAAACTCAAAAACAAGGAAAAAAACAAAAACTGGCACTGGGCTCTAGGTTAATAGGTTAGTCCCAAAAATAATATAAAATAGCATAATAATGCATATAAAACATCCAAAACAGATAATATAATAGCATGGAACAATCAAAAATTATAGATACGTTGGAGACGTATCAAGCATCCCCAAGCTTAATTCCTGCTCGTCCTCGAGTAGGTAAATGATAAAAACATAATTTTTGATGTGGAATGCTACCTAACATATTTATCCATGTAACTTTCTTTATTGTGGCGTGAATGTTCAGATCCATAAGTTTCAAAACAAAAGTTTAATATTGACATAAAAACAATAATACTTCAAGCATACTAACAAGGCAATTATGTCTTCTCAAAATAACATGGCCAAAGAAAGCTTATCCCTACAAAATCATATAGTCTGGCTATGCTCCATCTTCATCACACAAAATATTCAAATCATGCACAACCCCGATGACAAGCCAAGCAATTATTTCATACTTTTAGTGTTCTC
This sequence comes from Thinopyrum elongatum, assembly GCA_011799875.1. Lineage (NCBI taxonomy): Eukaryota > Viridiplantae > Streptophyta > Magnoliopsida > Poales > Poaceae > Thinopyrum > Thinopyrum elongatum. The sequence goes on from CM022303.1 coordinate 396,106,645, forward strand.
AAACCTTTTCAACTTTTACGCAATACATGAGCATGAGCCATGGACATATCACTATAGGTGGAATAGAATATGGTGGTTGTGGAGAAGACAAAAAAGAAGGAGATAGTCTCACATCAACTAGGCGTATTAACGGGCTATGGAGATGCCCATCAATAGATATCAATGTGAGTGAGTAGGGATTGCCATGCAACGGATGCACTAGAGCTATAAGTGTATGAAAGCTCAAAAGAAAACTGAGTGGGTGTGCATCCAACTTGCTTGCTCATGAAGACATTGGGCAATTTGAGGAAGCCCATCATTAGAATATACAAGCCAAGTTCTATAATGAAAATTTACCACTAGTATATGAAAGTGACAAAATAGGAGACTCTCTATCATGAAGAGCATGGTGCTACTTTGAAGCACAAGTGTGGAAAAAGGATAGTAGCATTGCCCCTTCTCTCTTTTTCTCTCATTTTTTTGTTTGGCTTCTTTGGCCTCTTTTTTTCTTTATTTTTCGTCCGGAGTCTCATCCCGACTTATGGGGGAATCATAGTCTCCATCATCCTTTCCTCACATGGGACAATGCTCTAATAATGAAGATCATCACACTTTTATTTACTTACAACTCAAGAATTACAACTCGATACTGATACGTCTCCAACGTATATATAATTTATGAAGTATTCATGCTGTTATATTATCATTCTTGGATGTTTTACAATCATTTTATAGCAACTTTATATCATTTTTTTGGGACTAACCTATTGACACAGTGCCCAGTGCCAGTTGCTGTTTTTGCTTGTTTTTTACATCGTAGGAAATCAATATCAAACGGAGTCCAAACACCACGAAAGTTTTTGTGGATTTTTTATGGACCAGAAGACATCCAGTGGGCCAGAGAAGCACTTGGGGGGTGCCCCGAGGGGGCACAACCCACCAGGGCCCAGGCGCGCCCAGGTGGGTTGTGCCCACCTCGGTGGCCTCCCGCACCCCCTCTTTGCCCTATAAATCACCAAATATTCCAAAAACCCTGGGGGTAACCCTAGATCAGAAGTTTCACCGCCGCAAGGCTTTGTAGCCACGCAAAACCAATCTAGACCCCGTTCCGGCACTCCGCCGGAGGGGGAAATCATCACCGGTGGCCATCTTCATCATCCCGGCGGCCACCACGATGAGGAGGGAGTAGTCCACCCTCGGGGCTGAGGGTTTGTACCAGTAGCTATGTTTTTAATCTCTCTCTCTCGTGTTCTTGAGATGTCATGATCTTGATGTATCACGGGCTTCGTTAATATAGTCGGATCATATGGTGTTTTCCCCTCTTTATCTTGTTGTGATGAATTGAGTTTTCCCTTTGAGATTTCGTTTTATCGGATTGAATACTTTTATGGATTTGAGAGCACTTGATATATGTCTTGCATACAAATACTCGTGGTGACAATGGGGTATTATATTGATTCACTTCATATATGTTTTGGCCCTCAACTCGCGGATTCCTGAGGTGACATTGGGGTAATCTATGCATAGGGGTTGATGCACGTTCTTGTCTTTGTTTCTCCAGTAGAAATCTTGGGGCACTCTTTGAGGTTCTTTGTGTTGGATTGAACATTACGAATCTAAATTTGCTTTGGTGTTATTTTAGTATGAACTCTTGGATAGATCGATCGGAAAGAATAGCTTTGAGGTGGTTTCGTACCCTACAAACAATTTATTCTTATGTTCTCCGCTAGATAGGAACTTTGGAGTGATTCTTCATCGCACGTTGAGGGATGGTTATATGATCCAATTATATTAGCATTGTTGAGAGATTGCACTAGCGAAAGTACGGACCCTAGGCCTTGTTTTCATGCATTGCAATACCGTTTGTGCTCACTTTTGCCACTTGCTACCTTGCTGTTTTTATTTATTCAGATTATAAAAATATATTTCTACCATCCATATTACACTTTTATCACCATCTCTTCGCCGAACTAGTGCACCTATACAATTTGCCATTGTATTGTGTGTGTTGGGGACACAAGAGACTTTTTATTATTTGGTTGCAGGGTTGTTTGAGAGAGACCATCTTCATCCTACACCTCCCACGGATTGATAAACCTTAGGTCATCCACTTGAGGGAAATTTGCTACTGTCCTACAAAACTCTGCGCTTGGAGGCGCAACACGAGTCTACAAGAACAAGTTGTGTAGTAGACATCAAGCTCTTTTCTGGTGCCGTTGCCGGGGAGGTGAGTGCTTGAAGGTATATGTTTAGATCTTGCAATTGAATCTTTTAGTTTCTTGTTTTATCACTAGTTTGGTTTATAAAAGAAAACTACATAAAAAAATGGAATTGAGGTTGCATCATAGTATTGATCATCTTTATAATATCTTGAAAATGATGGATCAGAAAATTGTGCTCAATTGTTAGAAGAAGAAGTCAATAAAATGTTTGGCACAAAATATTTGAATGATGAGCATGATTGCAATGTTGTTAGTATGAATTCCTTGAATATCCAAAATGCTAATGATTATTGCACTAGTCATAAGAAAAATGTCTCCTATAAGAATGTCAATTTTTGCGGAGTGAATTGGGAGTGCAATTGCACACTAGAAAGGGAAGATAGATTTTGTAAGAGGCATAAATATTTAGAAATGAAAAAATTGCAAGAGAGGCTAGATGATTGTGCTGAAAGATTTAATTATTTTCGCCATCCTTGTGAACTTTGCAATGAACATGGCCATTTAAATCTCCAATGCAAATTCTTTCATGATCAAATCATGTCCAAAAATTGTGATAACTTGATTACCCTTGATCATCATAAAGAGCTTAGTCTTCTTTTGGGGTATGAAGAAATGAAACGTATAACTAAGGGTATTCCAAAATTTAATCTCGAGAGATTTCTTGATTTTGATCTAGAGGAAATTTATATGTTTTATGCGGTAAATTGCATTGAGAATCCTTATATTGCCAACTATCTAAAGACAAGAAAACAAATAGAATATTAAGAGAGTACTAATGAAAGGGAAAATATTTCCCAATACCCTCCTAGTGTTTATTATGATGAATCAGGTAACGAGGAGGAGCTCCCTATTCAACCATTCTCATCAATAAGAAGCTTGAAAAGATTTATTAAACCCACACATGATGTGGTGAAGAAGAAGGAAAGAAGAAAGAATAAAGGTAAAAAGTGCCAAGTAAAGCCTTTGGGATAGTGTGGATGATAGTTGACTTGAATCTGTGCAAAAACAGAAACTTTTGCGCTCAGTCCAGGAATTTTGACAATTCACTGGAACGTGATTTTGATCTGAATTTTTTACAGGTGATAGGTATACAAATTATTTACGATTTCCTAATTTTTCAGAATTTTTGGAGTAGCATAAGTATGGTTGGAGTACAGATTACTACAGACTGTTCTGTTTTTGACAAATTCTGTTTTCAATGCATAGTTTGCTTGTTTTCTAGTTTCTATGGCTTATATTGCTTAATATAAATTGTGGAAATGATATTATACAGTAGTAATTGTGTGGAAACAATTATTAATCTTGTCTTTGACAGTACCAAAGTGAAATGGTTTGCTCTTTATCATACTAACCTATCTCACGAAGTTCCGTTAAGTTTTGTGTGATTGAAGTTTTCAAGTTTTGGGTGAGATGTCGATATGAGGAGAATAAGGAGTGACAAGACCCTAATCTTGGGGATTCCCAAGGCACCCCAAGTTAAATATCCAAGGAATATCCGAGCAACTAAGCTTGGGGATGCCCCGGAAGGCATCCCCTCTTTCGTCTCCAACATTATCGGTAACCTCACTTGGAGCCATATTTTCATTCATCACATGATATGAGTTTTGCTTGCAGAGTCATTTTATTTTATTAGGATTTGCTTGATGTTAGTTATAATAATGTTTTGCATATTTTATTTCAATAAAAGTGGCACCATGCTTATTTTGCAAATATATGAGTTGCTGTTTTAGAACAGAAAGTTTATCGCTGTTACAATAATTATCCAGAAAATTCAGAATGTGATAAAATGTTGAATTTTTTTGAAAAATAAGCTCTGATAAATTTTCTATAGTGTGGTAAATTTTCATAATTTTGGAGTTTAATAAGTATTGATACTCTTGCATTCTTTACAGACTGTGCTGTTTTGGCAGATTGCTGTTATGTTTGCATTGTTTGCATATGTTTGCTTGTTTAATGATTCTATTTGAGGATAGGAGTATTAAATATGCAGAGGCATTTAGTATGCAATGTTGAATAATAATTCTAGTGATTTGCTACAGTAGATAATGATAAGGTTTTTGCATTGGTTTATACGAACTTATCTCACGAGTTCTTGTTGAGTTTTGTGTGGATGAAGTTTTTAAGATTTAGGGAAACCGTGATATAAGAGGAATTAAGGAGACACAAAAGCTCAAGCTTGGGGATGCCCAAGGCATCCCAAGATAATATTTCAAGAAGTCTCAAGCATCTAAGCTTGGGGATGCCCCGGTAGGCATCCCACCTTTCTTCATCAACAATTATCGGTTAGTATCGGTTGAGCCTAAGTTTTTGCTTCTTCACATGAGTTGTGCTATTCTTGGAATGTCATTTTGTTTTGTTTTGCTTGCTGTTTTAATAAAATACTTAGATCTGAAAGTTTTTAAATAAGAGAGAGTCCACAATTAGCTACCTATTTACTTAACTACTCGCTTGATCTTCACTTATATCTTTTTGGAGTAGCTTGTCATTTACTCTTGTGCTTCACTTATATCTTATGAGTAAATTGTTGAATGAATTGAATATCATGAAGTTGAAATTATATGTTCATATCATGCCTAGTGGTAGCTTCACATTGGGTTTAGAAAGTGAAATCTTTTGAGGCTTGACAATCAAAATATTGGTCATACAAGCAATTCATGAATGATTAGTAGAAGGAAGAGAACTTTCACATGCAAATACACTATCTTGGAAATCTTTTGTGATTGTGAGCCCCCATCAAAATATTATATGCCAAAATTGTTGACGTTGGACAAGGAAGACAACGTAATGATTTATGTTTGTTCATATTCACATAGAAGTTATATTGTCATAGATCCTTCAACATGTGGTGCTTGCCCCCCCATCTTTGCTAGCCAAAAATTCTGCACCAAGTAGAGATACTACTTGTGCATCCAAAAACCCTTAAACCCAAATCTTATTTTCAAGAGTCCACCATACCTACCTATGGATTGAGTAAGATCCTTCAAGTAAGTTGTCATCGGTGCAATAAGGCAATAAAATTGCTTCTAAAAGTGTAAGATCATTTAGTGTAAGAGAAAATTGAGCGTTGTATGAACTTGTGATGGTAAAGAAATAAAAGCGACAGACTGCATAATAAAGGTTGCCATCACAAGGGGCAATATAACATGACATTCTTTTGCACTAAGGGGTTGAGCATACAAACAAATAAGCGCATGGCAACCTCTGCTTCCCTCTGCGAAGGGCCTATCTTTTACTTTTATGTATTTACTTTTATGCAAGAGTCAAAGTTTTTCTCTCTATTCCTTTTTATTTTACTCCTTTGGCAAGCATCATGTGGTGAGGAAAGATCTAGGCACATATGTCCAGCTGGATATGGGTGGCATGAGTTATTATTGTTGACATCACCCTTGAGGTGAATACGTTGGGAGGCGAAATTATAAGCCCCTATCTTTCTATGTGTCCGGTTGAAACGTTTTGCTCATGTGTATGCGATGAGTGTTAGCAATCGTAGAAGACTATATGATGGTTGAGTATGTGGAGCTCTTACTTAGACTCTGTTGAATAAGTTGAATTGCAATTGTTTGGTGACAGAGAACATAGGTTGTTGAGTTTCAAGAGAATTCATTGTTTGAACCTTAACATGTGAATTGGTTGCTACTTTAACATGAGAAGTTTTATAAGAAAGAATTGCTGTTATGATGCTAGGAAAAGTGATTGAAATTGTCATTGATCAAACTTGTGCACTTGCTAGCATTCACACTTCATAAATTATTTCTTTTATCATTTACCTACTCGAGGACGAGTAGGAATTAAGCTTGGGGATGCTGATACGTCTCCAACGTATCTATAATTTATGAAGTATTCATGCTGTTATATTATCATTCTTAGATGTTTTACAATCATTTTATAGCAACTTTATATCATTTTTTTGGGACTAACCTATTGACCCAGTGCCCAATGCCAGTTGCTGTTTTTGCTTGTTTTTTACATCGCAGGAAATCAATATCAAACGGAGTCCAAACACCGCGAAACTTTTTGTGGATTTTTTATGGACCAGAAGACATCCAGTGGGCCAGAGAAGCACCTGGGGGGTGCCCTGAGGGGGGCACAACCCACCTGGGCGCGCCTGCGCCCAGGTGGGTTGTGCCCACCTCGGTGGCCTCTCGCACCCCCTCTTCTCCCTATAAATCACCAAATATTCCAAAAACCCTGGGGGTAACCCTAGATCAGAAGTTCCGCCGCCGCAAGGCTCTGTAGCCATGCAAAACCAATCTAGACCCCGTTCCGGCACTCCGCCGGAGGGGGAAATCATCACCGGTGGCCATCTTCATCATCCCGACGGCCACCACGATGAGGAGGGAGTAGTCCACCCTCGGGGCTGAGGGTTTGTACCAATAGCTATGTGTTTAATCTCTCTCTCTCTCTCGTGTTCATGAGATGTCACGATCTTGATGTATCGCGGGCTTCGTTAATATAGTCGGATCATATGGTGTTTTCCCCTCTCTATCTTGTTGTGATGAATTGAGTTTTCCCTTTGAGATTTCGTTTTATCGGATTGAATACTTATATGGATTTGAGAGCACTTGATATATGTCTTGCATACGAATACCCGTGGTGACAATGGGGTATTATATTGATTCACTTGATATATGTTTTGGAACTCAACTCGCGGATTCCCGAGGTGACATTGGGGTAATCTATGCATAGGGGTTGATGCACGTTCTTGTCTTTGTTTCTCCGGTAGAAATCTTGGGGCACTCTTTGAGGTTCTTTGTGTTGGATTGAGCATTACGAATCTAAATTTGCTTTGGTGTTATTTTAGTATGAACTCTTGGATAGATCGATCGGAAAGAATAGCTTTGAGGTGGTTTTGTACCCTACAAACAATTTATTCTTATGTTCTCCGCTAGATAGGAACTTTGGAGTGATTCTTCATCGCACGTTGAGGGATGGTTATATGATCCAATTATATTAGCATTGTTGAGAGATTGCACTAGCGAAAGTACGGACCCTAGGCCTTGTTTTCAAGCATTGCAATACCGTTTGTGCTCACTTTTGTCACTTGCTACCTTGCTGTTTTTATTTATTCAGATTATAAAAATATATTTCTACCATCCATATTACACTTTTATCACCATCTCTTCGCCGAACTAGTGCACCTATACAATTTGCCATTGTATTGGGTGTGTTGGGGACACAAGAGACTTTTTATTATTTGGTTGCATGGTTGTTTGAGATAGACCATCTTCATCCTACACCTCCCACGGATTGATAAACCTTAGGTCATCCACTTGAGGGAAATTTGCTACTGTCCTACAAAACTCTGCGCTTGGAGGCCCAACACGAGTCTACAAAAACAAGCTGTGTAGTAGACTCTATATGAATGCCTCCGACGGTGTACCGGGATGTGCAATGAATCAAGAGTGACATGTATGAAAGAATTATGAACAGTGGCTTTGCCACAAATACAATGTCAACTACATGATCATGCAAAGCAATATGACAATGATGAAGCGTGTCATAATAAATGGAACGGTGGAAAGTTGCATGGCAATATATCTCGGAATGGTTATGGAAATGCCATAATAGGTAGGTATGGTGGCTGTTTTGAGGAAGGTATATGGTGGGTGTATGGTGGAAGGGTGATAGTGTGTATAATCCATGGACTCAACATTAGTCATAAAGAACTCACATACTTATTGCAAAAATCTATTCGTTATTGAAACAAAGTACTACGCGCATGCTCCTAGGGGGATATATTGGTAGGAAAAGACCATCGCTCGTCCCCGACCGCCACTCATAAGGAAGACAATCAATAAATAAATCATGCTCCGACATCACATAACAGTTCACCATACGTGCATGCTACGGGAATCACAAACTTTAACACAAGTATTTCTACAATCCACAATTACTCACTAGCATGACTCTAATATCACCATCTTTATATCTCAAAACAATCATAAAGAATCAAACTTCTCATAGTATTCAATGCACTTTATATGAAAGTTTTTATTATATCCCTCTTGGATGTCTATCATATTAGGACTAAATTCATAACCAAAGCAAATTACCATGCTGTTTAGAGACTATCAAAAAAATATAAGTGAAGCATGAGAGTTCAATAATTTCTATAAAATAAAGCCACCGCCATGCTCTAAAAAGATATAAGTGAAGCACTAGAGCAAAATTGCCTAGCTCAAAAGATATAAGTGAAGCACATAGAGTATTCTAATAAATCACGATTCATGCGTGTCCCTCTCAAAAGGTGTGTACAGAAAGGATGATTGTGGCAAACTAAAAAGTAAAGACTCATATAATACAAGACGCTCCAAGCAAAACACATATCATGTGGTGAATAAAAATATAGCCTCAAGTAAAGTTACCGATAGACAAAGACGAAAGAGGGGATGCCTTCCGGGGCATCCCCAAGCTTAGGCTCTTGGTTGTCCTTGAATATTACCTTGGGGTGCCTTGGGCATCCCCAAGCTTAGGCTCTTGCCACTCCTTATTCCATAGTCCATCAAATCCTTACCCAAAACTTGAAAACTTCACAACACAAAACTCAACAGAAAATCTCATAAGCTCCGTTAGTATAAGAAAATAAATCACCACTTTTGGTACTGTTGTGAACTCATTCTTTATTTATATGGTGTAATATCTACAGTATTACAACTTTTCCATGGTTCATACCCCTCGATACTACCCATAGATTCATCAAAATAAGCAAACAACACAAAGAAAACAAAATCTGTCAAAAACAGAACAGTCTACGAAGATCCAAATTGTTCTAATACTTATGTAACTCCAAAACTTCAGAAAAATTAGGACAACAGATGAAATTCGTATATCAATCCTGTGTAAAAAATTCAGGGTTTTTCAATGCTCCAGTGAATTTATTAAAATTCTCTGACGGGACGCAAAAGTTTCTGTTTTTCAGCAAGATCAAATCAACTATCACCGTAAGCCATCCCAAAGGTCTTACTTGGCACAAACACTAATTAAAACACCAAAACACATCTAACAAGAGGCTAGATGAAGAATTTATTGAAAAACAGCAAGGAAAAATATTGGGTTGTCTCCCAACAAGCATTTTTCTTTAAAGCCTTTTAGCTAGGCATTGGTAATTTTGATGATGCTCATATGAAAGAAAAGAATTGAGGCACAAAGAGAGCATCGTAAAACATGTGAAAAACACATCTAAGTCTAACATACTTCCTATGCATAGGCATTTTATAGGAAAACAAATTAGCAAGACAAGCAAGATCTAGCATATGCAAGGAAGAAGAAAGAAACAATAGCAATCTCAACATAACGAGAGGTAATTTAGTAACATGAAAATTTCTACGACCATATTTTCCTCTCTCATAATAATTACATGTAGGATCATAATCAAATTCAACAATATAACTTTCACATAAAATATTCTATTCATGATCCACATGCATGCAAAGTTGACACTCTTCCAAAATAGTGGGATTATCATAAAATAAAGTCATGACCTCTCCAAACCCACTTTTATCAAAAATTTCATAAGATTGATCATTCTCCAAATATGTGGGATCTAGAGTTGACACTCTTCCAAACCCACTTTCAATATTATTGCAAACATTATTATCGATCTTATATTCATCATGGGGCTTAAATAATTTTTCAAGATCATAAGAAGAATCACCCCAATCATGATCATTGCAACAAGTAGTGGACATAGCAAAACTAGCATCCCCAAGCATAGGGTTTTGCATATAATTAGCACAATTGACATTAAGAGAATTTATAATAACATCATTGCAATCATGCTTTTCATTCAAGTAGAGATCAGTATTTCCCTCAGTTAGAGAACCAAGGTATCAATCCATTGGGAGACAAAGCACAAATCACCTAGCACCTGCACAAACAATCAAACAACTTGCACCCAACGCGATAAAGGTGTTGTCAATCCCTTCACGGTTACTTGCAAAAGTGAGATCTGATAGAGATAGATAAACAAAAGATAAAATATTTTTGTTTTTTTGGTATATAGATCTGAAAATAAAATATTGCAAAATAGTAGATCGGAAACTAATATGATGGAAAATAATAGATTGGAAACTTATATGATGTTAAATAGACCCGGGGGCCATAGGTTTCACTAGAGGCTTCTCACAAGATAGCAAATAATATGGTGGGTGAACAAATTACTGTCGAGCAATTGATAGAAAAGCGCAAAATTATGACAATATCCAAGGCAATGATTATGAAATATAGGCATCACGTCTGTGTCAAGTAGACCGAAACGATTCTGCATCTACTACTATTACTCCACACATCGACCGACTCCTACCTGCATCTAGAGTATTAAGTTCATGAAGAACAGAGTAACACATTAAGTAAGATGACATGATGTAGAGGAATAAACTCAAGCAATATGATGTAAACCCCATCTTTTTATCCTCGATGGCAACAATACAATACATGCCTTGCTGCCCCTACTGTCACTGGAAAAGGACACCACAAGATTGAACCCAAAGCTAAGCACTTCTCCCATTGCAAGAAAAATCAATCTAGTTGGCCAAACCAAACCGATAATTCGAAGAGAATTACAAAGATATCAAATCATGCATATAAGAATTCAGAGAAGATTCAAATAATATTCATAGATAAGCTGATCATAAATCCACAATTCATCGGATCTCGACAAACACACCGCAAAAGAAGATTACATTGGATAGATCTCCAAGAACAACGAGGAGAACATGGTATTGAGAATCAAAGAGAGAGAAGAAGCCATCTAGCTACTAGCTATGGACCCGTAGGTCTGAGGTAAACTACTCACGCTTCATCGGAAGGGCAATAGAGTTGATGTAGAAGCCCTCCGTGATCGAATCCCCCTTCGGCAGGGTGCCGGAAAAGGTCCCTAGATGGGATCTCACGGGTACAGAAGGTTGCGGTGGTGGAAAAGTGTTTTCGTGGATGCTTCTGAGGCTTTGGGAATATATGTGAATATATAGGACGAAGAAGTAGGTCGGTGGAGTCACATGGGGCCCACAAGGCAGGGGGCGTGCCCTACCCCCCTGGGCGCGCCCTCCCCCCTTGTCGCCACCTCGTGGCTCTTCTGACTTGAACTCCAAGTCTCTGGGGTGTCTTCTGGTCCAAGAAAAATCATCGCGAAAGTTTTATTCCGTTTGGACTCCGTTTGGTATTCCTTTTCTGCGAAACTCAAAAACAAGGAAAAAACAGAAACTGGCACTGGGCTCTAGGTTAATAGGTTAGTCCCAAAAATAATATAAAATAGCATAATAATGCATATAAAACATCCAAAACAGATAATATAATAGCATGGAACAATAAAAAATTATAGATACGTTGGAGACGTATCACCATACTTTGCCACACATTTTTGCCAAGCTTGCCTAAATTTTTTCAAAATGAAAAGGAGGTACACTTGCGCACGGCTGTCGCGGTCGCACCGCACCCTCACACAGTCGCTCCTGCACGCCGCAAACCCAACCAAGGGAACACACCCTCACTGACACGTGCTACCGCATGTGATCAAACCAAACTCAGCCATCCTACCGCTGACACAAATTTTTTGTTCATACAGTATGTTTATCCAACCGCATGTTGGGTAAGATCCGTGCGGCCCGTGCGATGGTCTATTGGTGAAGAAGAGGTGAGGAAGAAGAAGGGTTAGGAGACACAGGATATTCATCCAACCGCCTGAAATGGTTGACTGACCCAAATGATGAAAGTCAGGCGACTTGCATAAATATATGTTTTTACACAGCAAAAGATCCCTAAAAACAACAACATAAAGAAAAACTACCACTGCTCGCGGAACGAGACGACCTCATCGTCTTTGGCTGCCGGCGCGAACCAGCCATAGCTGCCGACGTGTGTCTCCGCACTGTGGTTGTCCTCGGCCTCCAGCTACTCGTTCACGCGGAGCATGCAGGCGCTTTGCACGGACGTGAGCACCGCGCGGTTCACGTACACGACGTTCAGTTCCGCCTGCAGGAGTGCCTCGTTGGCAGTGGCATCCGTGCGCTTCACGTCGAGTTGAGCCTCCGCCGCCCGGTTCAAGTCCAGGACGTCCGGTTCCGCCTGCAGGAGGGCCTCGATGGCAGCGGCATCCGCGCGCTTCGCGTCAAGTTGAGCCTCCGCTGCCCGGTTCACGTCCACGACATCCGGTTCCGCCTATAGGAGGGCCTCGATGGCAGCGGCATCTGCGTGCTCCGCGTTGAGTTGAGCCTCCGCCTCCCGTTCATCCTTTAGGATCGCCATGTTGAACCGCTGGTCCGCCTGCACCATGGGGGACCCGGACGCCGGCACGAAGTCGACGTCCATCGTCTCATACACATCGGGGGCCTTCTGCGCCACGACCTCCGCCATGAACATTGGATCGGCTTCCTCCTCCTCGGAGCTTGGCTCCAGAGAACTCCGGGATTGGCCCGCCGCAAAGCGAGCTTGGGAACGGAGGTCTGTGGCGCCGACCGCCGCCGCGATTTCTGTGCGACGCTCCGGCGTCAGCATCTTGTAGTACATGATATTGCGGCGCACCATGGCTTTCTGGCGAACTAGGGGATGGCTAATGCGGGCTAGGGGATCGAAAGGTGGGGGAATGGGCTGGAGAGGAGGTGTGGTTTTGGGGCAGTGGTGACCGGCCAGCAAGTAGCTGGCGTAGGCCGAGCAGCAAAGGTTTTGGTGTGAATAGTGGTTTCAGTGACGACCGATCAATCGGTTTTGACTTTGCGGAGTTTGCAAAGCCGGACGGCTAGAGCCTGGAGAGTTGTGGGGTGGGATGGGACCAAAGTTTCAGAGTCTCACGTGGTAGATGTCCGGACCTCCCCACCGTTCCTGTCGACGATGAGGTGGTGACTTCGTAAATCTCAAGATGACTAGCAAGATGCCCGTGCATTGCACGGAACATCAGGATGCATTTTTTTACAAAACACCTGTTGTGATTGACCCATGTAGGAGTAATCCCATGTGTAAAAACTAATGATATCTCGAGAATTTCATTGAAAAAATGGTATCTCAAGAATTTCATCAAAAAATGATATCTCGAGAAAGATGAGAGATAAGGTGAGGAGGAGTGGGGTGCGGTGGTGATTGGTGGTCGGACTTAGCGGAGGCATGGGGACGGACGACGCCGGCAGTGGCCACCATGCCAGATTGTTCCAGAAGCTTCCTTTTTTAATTAATCAACAATGAAGTTGTGGGAGATAAGGATGAACGAGAGAGGTGCGGGTATCCTTTCGCAAAATTGCCATAGTTTGCTTTCTATCCATCAGATATAGATCGGACGGTCTACATTGCAAGATGGCAGGCACACCATCATCACCAAGAGTAGAGATATAGATATGACGGCTTAGTCTCTCGAAGGTGCTCAAAGGGGTAGGGTGTGCGTGTGTGCGTTCATAGGGGTGAGTGTATGCGCGCATGTATGAGCGCTTGCGTCTGTACTGTGTTAAAAAAAAGGAGTACTCGTAGTAAGCAAGTTCATAAGGAACGGACGGTGCACATCACTCTTGTCGCGTTCGCGTTGCACCCCGACACGGTGGACCCTGCACATTGCTCACCGAATGGAATGTGCTTCGTCTTGCGTTTTTGCTCGCTTGTGGAACCGCAGTTGAGAGAAAACCGACGTCCCTCCCCCTCCCCCGCCCGCGTCATTTACTACTAGACTAGAAGAGAGAGAGGTCGGCCGAGTGTTAATGAGGCCATACTGATGCTTGAATTTGGCTGGGAAAAAAAGGGAAACCGACATGTGGGGCACTCCTGTCGGGATGACATGGTGCAGACTAGTCCAATGGAGGAGCTGGCCCACGACCTCCTCGTCACCGGCAACCGTTCATGTGGGTCGTGGGGGCCAGCAACATGGCGCAACTCCTGCACCGCCTCTGGACACGGCGACCGCGGTGAGCAACATGCTCATCGCTGCTGGACACGCTCGGCTTTAGGGTGCCGAGGGTGGCGCTATCATTGTGGCACAACCAGCAGATCCGCGATGCGTCCATGGAGTGTTCTAGCGTGGCCAACTGCATCCCCAGGATCTGAGACCATGCCGGGTCGTCTTTCAATGACATGTGGGATCGCATGTGAGCAAAGGGCATGCCCAACGTTTCCACGCCCGCAGCTGATTACCCTGTCACACAAAAAATCCTCGTCCCTCGCGCGATCGCGTGCGTGCGTTCCTAGCCGGTGCCAGCTGCCCGCATTCATGTCGTCTGTCTGTATGCCGTCATTAAGTAGGCTCGCTTCCTGAGGAACCAACTCCGGCGACTTATTGATGCACCCAGACGCTTGGCCTCACCGGAATGCGCTACTTAAAGCAGCAACGCCCAGCTAAACTCCACACCATAGCGCATCCTCCTACCTGGCACCACATCCACCATGACCGCGAGCGGGAATGCTCTACGGGAGAGCTTATCTTCGGGGATGAAGCTCGAGGTCGCCGCCCTCGCTCAACTCACCGCTCGCAACGCAATACCGGTGCAGCCGGACGTGGACGCGACCGCACAAGCGGTGGCCATGCTGGCGGCCGATGAAGGGACCACCGCCAGCCACGCGTCCTACTTGCCGCCATCCAACATTTGGTGGCGCATGTGGCAGGTGAAGCGACGGACCGTCCACATCCATCATCATCGACCTCACGTCCACCGGCACCACCGAGGTCGGGGACTCCTCCGAGGATGAGTAGGGCATGGGAGGCGGCAGGGCATGGTGTGCCAACTGGCCGGTCTGTCTCCCGTGTTCTACTCTTCCTCGCCGGAGACCGCACCTTCACTTCACGGGTCTTGAACCCCGCCGCCGTTCATGGAGACGGCAGATGGAGGACGTCGTCGCCGATGCGTAAGTACAAAGGAAAGTGGACGTCGGTCGCCGCCGTAGAATAGGCTTAGGGTCGGGTTTCTTTTCTTTTTCTGTCCTATAAAAGTTTGAAATGTAATGAAAATCTGCCGTGTTTGCATGAATCTCATCCGGTGTATATGAACTTTCACGATAATAGTAAGATATATTGTATGAAAATATATTGAATAATGATTCGTTTTTGTGTGTATAAACTTGGTCTAAGTTTAGAAGGTTTGACCCGAGACAAAGCTAACATGTGAAGTAAATAAACACATAGGTATACATATACAATTTATCTTAGGCACTCCAATAGTACGTCCACTACACATTCACGCATCTCACATCTTTCTCTCGCTCTGTCTGTCAAACCAACTAAGCCTTGCCCTAAAAAATAAAGTCCTAAAAAAACCAACTAAGCCAACCTCCCAGCATATCGCACGGGAAAAGACCCGGCCGCGCCGTTTTAGTCGGGATTACCGGATTACTAATAGTAGTATCGATGGATCGCACGAAGCACCAAGTTTAAAAGGAAAAAGGCGGTACACTCGCAGCACGCCTGTCGTGGTCGCATTGCACCCCTCACACGGTAGGTCCTGCACACAGCTCACGCAAACGGAACACGCTTCGGCTTGCCTCTTCACTGACACATGGGACCGCATTTGGAGAAACCGACCATGCGCCAAACTCCCCCGCCCACCGCGTCAAAAAATCCCCCAACAAATTCCCCCCAAATCCCAAATTCTACTGCCCTTCGGCCAACTAGCCAATAATATTCCCCAAACCCCCTCCCCCCCGGCCCCCTCCACTCCATTCACTCTGCCAAAGCCGCCTTCCCCGTCGGGCCGATACATCGGCGCCACGGTTCGTCGAGGGGACGCACAACAAATCATCTCACTCCCACAGTACACTCTCATAGACTACCGTCCTCCAGCCGCGCTGCCACCGCTGGCGACGTTCTTGTGGAGACGCACGGCGGTCAGCTTCTTCCACGGTACGCACATTCTAGACTGAGGCCCCGTGCATGTTGGAGTAGCGCTGAATGTTAGCTGATAGACGCTGTTAATCTCACTGTTTGCCGAAATAGTTCACAGTCAATATGCTCTGCTTAAGAAGCTTCCTTGCCCTGTTCTGCACTCAATCTGCTTTGCTGAGATGGCATGCCACGCCCGATTAGTTGCTAAAATATCCTACCATATACTTATTGTGAAGTAGGTTGCCATGGTCTAGTAGCCAATCTCTTAGGTGAAATAGCTCGACACCATTTTATACTCGATATTTGTTGCTGAGATGGCCTTCGATGGTTGTGTGCTCGGCCTCATTGACTTACTAAAATAGCCTGCCATAATTTAGTACTCAAATATGTTTGCTGAATTTGCTTTACATATATTTCGTTACTTAGATCTGCTTGTCCAAATATCTTGCCATATCTTTAGACATCGGACGAGGTATTTTTTTATGGATTTATAAAAAAGCATATATGTTTTTCCTGTAATATCTAGTAGAAGAACTAATTTGTATGTCTAACAATTGGACAGGACTTGGATAACTTCTGTTCGAAGATTCTCCACTGCATATGTCGAGGGGGTTGAAAACTTCATGAACTTTATCAGAGCTGAGTACGGTGGTCCGAAATCAGATGTGCTCTGCCCGTGTAGCAGTTGTATGAATTCAGTTACAAGACCCCAGTCAACTGTGCAAAATCATCTACACTTGTATGGGATATCGGTCACATATACTAGGTGGGTTCATCATGGTGAAGCTGTGAACGTCAATGTTACTAACTATGTGGAAGCAACAGATCACCATCTTGATCTGCCTGATGCTCAGGTGGAAGAGGGGGAGGAGGTGGTGGTGGCGGAGCCAGTGAGTTTGACCAACATTGAAACAATGCTACGGAATGCTCACGCATTTCGTGAACTTTCACCTGCAGAAGAAAAATGGTGGGCCCGCATGTTGGAACAATGCAACGTGGCAGTCACCCCAGGAAATAAGCTGTCAATATTCTCAGCTATGGTCACCTTTCTTTAGGTGAAGACATCTGAGCGGATGACCAACAAATCATTCGATGTGATGTTGGCCGCTTTCCGCAAATCTTTCCCAGATGCGTCTGAGCTGCCACACACCTACAGTAAAATGAAGAATTTCCTTCGTGCAGTTCGAATTGGATATGATATGATCCATGTTTGTAAGAATAATTGTGTTCTATTCCGGAAGGATTATGCCAACTTAAGTGAATGCTCAAAATGCAAATCATCAAGATGGAAAGATGGTGATGTTGTGAAGAGGATTCCTCATAATGTTCTGAGACATTTTCCAATTATACCAAGATTGCAGAGGTTGTTTCATGATGCTGAAACAAGAGAGGATGTATTGTGGCATTCTTGGAACCAGGAGTACAAAGATCAGAATGTAATGAGCCATCCATCTCATGATAGTGACTGGAAAAGCTTCAATCACAAACACAAAAAGTTTGCTGCTGACCCGAGAAACATTAGACTTGGCTTAGCTACAGATGGATTCAACCCATTTGGCCACCAGAGCGCCACATATAGCATGTGGCCAGTGCTTGTTATCCCTTACAACATGCCACCAAATGTCTGCACCAAAGAATCAAACTACATGATGGCCTTGCTCATCCCAGGTCCAAAAAGTCCTCGAAAGGATTTTGATTTATTCATGGAGCCTCTTGTGGAGGAACTTCAACAGCTATGGAGGGGTGTTCTCAGTCGAGACCTATATAGCAGCCCACCAGCTGATTTCTTTCTGCGTGCTGTTATAATTTGGTGCATCCATGATTATACGGCTTTGGGCACTATGTCAGGGCAAACGACACATGGTTACAATGCATGTGTTCGCTTTGACAAGAATCCTGATGCGGAGCATCCTACGGACATCACCATGTCAAGAGCCCGTTTGGCAAGTGACACGTGCGACACCTACTTCACATACACAAAGGTGAATCATCTCCTTTACGTGTGTTACCTTGACCCCTTCGAGGATGGTATACTACTTGACACTTCTCCCGTATGCATGCGTAGGTATTGTCGGAGCTTCACGGATGTTGAGGAGGAGTGCAAGTGCCAAGGATAGACTACACCATCCGCGAGAGAAGCATGGAAGCGACGACAGAAGAGGAACCGGAGAAGGTTCCCAGGCCCCGGACATCTGGCCCTGGCCCCGAACATCCGGCCCTTGAAGACCCGAGCCACCAGTAGCAGACCAGCCGCAAGCTAGCTCTAGGCCCCGGACATCCGGCCCATGCCCGGACATCCGGCCCAGCCTGGACATCCGGCCCTTCCCCCGGAAATCCGGACAACAGCTATCCAGGGAAGAACAGATTCGGCCACCACCAGGCCAGACATTCGGCGAGTGCCCCGGACATCCGGCGCCCCACGAACGGCCGGACATCCGGACCCTAGGCCGGACATCCGGCGCTTGCCTGCGTGCAGAGTTGGGCCAGAGGCCCATGTATCCCCTCCTCACTTACCCCTTCATGGACTAGCCTATATATACTCCTTCCCCTTCTCTAGTTAGGGTTAGCAAATATGATAGCCTATTCTTAGGTGAGCTTTGCTCCTTCCACTCTACTCTTGAGAGAGAGAGAGAGAGAGAGACTACCACTCCCATGCAGTTCAAGACCTCCATGTGAGAAGATCCTGCGGGCTATCATCAAGACCTCCTCTTGGAGATGAACTCTACCTTGTATCTTTCCTTTTGTTGTTCATGTACCTTGTGGATCTTGTGTGTTTGATTGTCTAGTGGATGTGTGATTGGACTTGTTCTTGAGTGTTTCCTCTCGTGATTTCCCCTCGTGTTCGTCGTGTTCTTCGCGGGATCCGCTCCAATCGGTCCTCTAGGGTTCTACCCTACATCATCTTGGATCAGAGCAAGGTTTATCACAAATTTGGAGCCCCTACCCTTCGTTTTCTAGCCTTGTTTTGTGTGATTTTGTCTTAAATTCAAAAATCCCCACCAAAAATAGCTCCAATTTTTTGTGATTTGTTCGTTTGATGATGTTTTGTTGATTTTGATCCATGCATTTGTTGTGTATTGAGTGGATCTAGCTTTCCCCCATCTTTCTCACCACTTTCCATCCACGAAATCTCTCCAATTTTGCCCCCAAAATCATCAATTGCCGCTCCCAAAATCGAGTTCCTCGAGTTCATCCTCGGATTTGAAGACCGGACATCCGGCCTATAGCCCTGGACATCCGGCTCCTGGAGTGCAATTTCGCGCGTGGTTCTCGACATCAGGTCCCGGATTTCCAGCCTCACCCCCGGATGTCCGACCCCTGGGATTTCAGCCTCCCGTGTTTCACCGTTTTGACCATAACTAATTCATCTGGAGTCTGTTTTTGACGTTCTTTAGCTCGTTTTGAAGCTATTGACATCCCCCATCCCACAAAAATACCACCAACACCATTTGAATCCATCAAAATTTTGGAACTTTGGCATCTTTGCCTAGGGCTTCCACCATATCATCCGCATTACCACCAACGACTTCTGCAACCTAACCCATTTTGTTCCCAATAGCATTAGTGGTTGTTTGAGTTGTGATTCGGGTCCTAAGGTGTTTCGGCTACTTAGGGATGGTTGCTTCTTCATCAACCACCACCATAACTTCCGCATAGGTTTGCTCATCATACACTTCCGCCACCTCAACTTAACCCAATTTTGTTTGTGTTGTGAGTTGCGTCTCCTAAGGTGTTTCAGCTACTTAGGGACCGTGCTTTCAACTCCGACACCGTGTATAGCCCCAGCATACACTTTCTCCATCTTAACCCATTTTAACCAGGTTTCCACCAATACTTCCGCAACCACCACCGCTTTTCCGCTACCATGATTTGACATTTGCTTTTGGAGATTTTGAGTTCGCGGTTTTTCTGTTTCCTAAGGTGTTTCGGCTAATTAGGGACGGTTCAACATCGCCAACACCGCCGCTCAACTTTGACAAGCATTCGACATTCAACCACCTTCACCATTTTGACACCTTAACCGTACGCAAGAACGGTAACCTATATATCACCTTGGTATCATGGTATCCCATCATTGTACATTCTTCTTGCCGTTGTAATGATAACCCCTAGCCCATTTTGCGTCACTTGCCTATCGAGACTAGCCATTTGAGTATTGCCGGCAACGTTACATGTGCACATTAGTGATCATCGATCCGCCCTTCCATTGCATACATACCATATCATATTGGTATCATCATATCATCTCGTGTGCCACAAGATTGTTCCCGCATATACACAATTGCTATCTTGTTTTGTCCATTTCACAAAGTGGCCATACAAAAAAAAGCTTTTAAGCAAAAGAGAAAGAGCAAAGAAGCTTGTAAGCAAGAGCCATAACATCATACCACATTGCATATAAGATTGTCATATACGATCATCTTGGATCATCTTGAGAACAACACCGGGAACATCATATACATAGCATACTTGGCATAGAAGTCATTGCATTTTTGTCTCTTATAGGTTGTGCACAAGTGTCGTATCCGCCTATTGAGCAATCGTGCTAGCGTCTCTCTAGAGTTGTGCAACAAGAGCATTTTCCGTGGATTTCACATTTTGAGCTCGTTCCTTGGTTGCACGACCCCATCTATCTATCCGTGTGTGTGTTTCCATGTGCCATATATTGCTATTGGTCTACTTGTTTCACTTGTGAATTTGTGAATCTCTTTCAACATTATTGACTCTTGCTAACATTTTGCATCAAATTTTTGTGCCACTATCCTCACCAAGCTCCACCATAAGCTTTACTTTGTAGGTGTGAGTAAGCAAGTCCGGTACCAATTCCACTATTCTTTCATTTCACATTGAGTGAAACGGGATACGTCCTCAACTTTGGGAAAAGGTAACTTGGTATTGTTTATCTCATTTCCTACTCACCTCTACTCGAGTCTTGTGATGGATAGGCAAAGCACACCACCTTCAGTCTACAACAACAACGACGAGTTTGGTGCCATGAAAAACAATTTGGACGCCAAGATGGATGCTCAAATGGAGGAGATCAAAGCCCTCATCAAGGCTTACAAGCGGTCTTCCTCATCCAAGAGAAGACGCTCAAGAGCACATGCCTCCGAGCTACCATCTCTGGCAAGATCACATCAGCATCGACACCACCACCGACAAGAACATGAAGGTCAAGAGCTCACCACCAACAACCGCTCAATGACTTCACCATCTCCCTTGGCATCTTCGCCAAGCGACTTCAAGGCATCTTCGCCTACGGACATATGACATCTTCGCCAACAAGCACCTCAAGACTACGCTCAAAAGAAGCTTCCCAAGCTCAAGTCCGCGACTTCCACGAGCTACTACGACCTCGACAATGACCACGTGATTCCTTTCTATGGGACTCAAGAACCTGAGGAGTATCTCGAGTGGGAGCGCTTGATGGACGACTACCTCAAGCTACATCAAGTTCCTCCCGAAGATCAAGTAAAGTGCGCCACAATGAACTTCCACGACTACGCGTCGACATGGTGGCTTCACACACCTTCGGAGAGCTATGACATGAGTTGGCCCAAGACGAAGAGAGCTATGCGGCGAGAGTTCGTGCCTCCCACCTACACGGAACAACTTCTACGCCAATTGGAGAACACCATCCAAGGATGCAAGTCCATCGACGCGTACTTCAAGGAGATGAAGAATGCCTTGCGACGAGCCGGCGTGGATGACCCCATTTCGGTGAAGTTCCACTTCATGATGGGATTGCACAATGACATCTCCAAGACTATCTTCCTCGAGAACTACAAGTCCCTCGACGACAACTACATTGGTGCTCTCAAGGTGGAACAAGAACTCATGAAGGCCAAGGTTTCTCCACCCCAAGCACACTTCGCGATGACCAAGGTCCATGCCAACGACCATGAGGATAGTACCACCAAGATGTCCAAGCCCGACGAGCTCCAAGATGATTCTCCCAAGTTCGACTTCACCGCCATCCCTCTTTGTGGCATTGATGATGCCGAGTCTACCTCAACTCTTTTTCAAGACGGTGCGGCGACGACTACGACTACGGAGCCTCTCAAAGAACATGCTTTGGAGGCGAATGACAAGGTGGTGAGCAAGGATGATGCTTCCATCTTTGGAAGCGAGAGTGATGATGTGCCATCTTCAGCCTTCATCCACGGCGACAGTTATGAGATGATCGAGCATGGGATCTTCCCTTCGGTCATGGAGGATAGTGATGCTGTGCCATCTTCGGCCTTCATCCACAGCGATGGTGACGAGATGGTTGAACATGGGATTTTCCCTTTGACCACGGCGACGTATGATGACTTGAGTGACTTTTGCCACCATATTGAGAGTGAGAGTGACTTCACCACTAGCCCCATATATGATGAGTTGCCACAATTCTGATGTGAGGAGAGCCACAACCCCCACCACTTGCGTGAGATGAGTGACTCCACCATATGTGACTTTGAATGCACCTACCTTGAGGGAGTGAGTGAGCCACCACATAGAGAGAGTGTGATAGTTGATAGGTCATGTGAGGACATTTTGAACTCTAACGACTTAACCTCTACCTCTATTGTGTCTTCTCATTTGGTGCTAGGTCCCATTTATGATGACACACCGATCCTTGACGACTTCGTCATTCCTTTGGATAAGACGATGGCCATGGTGGAATATGATGCACCCCCACATGGTTCCATCAAGATGATGAAGATGACCACCATTTGGTCTTTACCACCTCACCTACACCATTTGAGTGGAATGAACAAGGTAACATAGGTGAAGGTGATGCTCTATTCCCACTAGTGGACATTCTTGACATTGATTGCTTGCATGATGTTGATCAACCTATTACCATGCTTCATGCTAGTGCGACTTCCCCATGCGATGATTTACCCATTTATGATGAGTTTGATGATTGCCATGTGGAGTCTATTAGTTGTGATGCCATGTTACATAGGATTTCTTGTGATAATTCTCTCGGTCACATCATGTTTGATAATTCACTTGACTTGTCATATGCTACGCATGAGATCAACCATATGTCATATTTGCAATCTCTTCGTAGTAACTATGCATATGCCATTAAAATGAACCCAATTTGCACATATGGCATAGATGACAAGCCCATGGTTATTGGCATTTGTTTTTCTTGTGATGATATTGATATGCTCCATTTGCATCATGTCAATCATATGCCATGCCATGACCATCTAGCTTCGGATATGCATTGTTTTGGATGTTGTGCATTTTCTCCATATGATGTTTCCGATATTGATCATGAGGAGACCCCCATAGTTTCCTCATACATTTTAGGAGATTTTGATCCATCCCATCCATATATGCACAATATGCTCCCCATGAATGAAAATGCTATTGATGTGCCATATACTTGTTTGCTCAATTTGTGTCCCCATCGTGTCATACATAACAACTATTCTTTCATGATGGATGACATGTTCCTATACCATGCATCAAATTTCTTTGAGCAATGCTTATCTTGTGCTAACTCACACGTGCACATACACATCATGATGGATGATGTGTACATTTACCACGCACACACTTTCTTTGGTTTGTGTCTCTTTTGTGTAGGTACAAATGAATACTTGTCAACCTCACAATCCCATGAGTTGACAAAATGAGCTCTAGAGAGCAACGATGACTTGGGATCCCGTGGATTGGTTTTCCCACCACTCCCTTCGCGTAAAGACTTCGCGCATTTCTTCTACATGGCCCTCACATGGTTATGGGTTATTGTCCATTAT
Source organism: Thinopyrum elongatum (assembly GCA_011799875.1). Taxonomy (NCBI): domain Eukaryota; kingdom Viridiplantae; phylum Streptophyta; class Magnoliopsida; order Poales; family Poaceae; genus Thinopyrum; species Thinopyrum elongatum. The sequence continues at coordinate 396,130,392 of CM022303.1, forward strand.
ATATCATTTGCCCATATTGCCATGTTCACTATGCTTGATATGATCATTCATATTCCTTTGCCATGCATTTGTGACCCAGGCTTTGCATTATGCATGATGATTGATTCTCATACTTGTATGTGTATTTGCAAGCTTGGTGGAGATATTGCTTGTTATTGCCATGTTCCACTTATGAACCATTCCTATGATGATACTATGATCTTGCTTTGTGTTCGTGCTTGCGATATGTCATGTGCATTGCCTATGCCTATTATTTGCTCACATGACATGATTGCCATGATTTCCTCTAGTGTGTTGCATCTTCGCTCAACTAGTTTGCATGACATGATTTCTATGCTTGCTTATGTTGCATCACCCATGATTCATACTTGCTCATTTCATGCGGTTGATGACAACCATTACCATGCTTTGCACATGATTACTATTGCTTCTTGTCATATATCTCCATATGTTGCCTCTCTCATGCTAGATAATTTGCCATGTATTGAGTGCACTAATGATTTTCATCTTGCTAATGAGATTGCCCCCATAGCACTCTAGCATATATTTGGAGATTTTGACATATTTCTTGTGAAGCATGCTTGTCTTCCTTCTTTGCACCATATGCATCGCGCCATGAACATAAAGATTGTTGCATCATATTATTCATGCACTTTTGCTACCAATGGTTATGTGCAAGAGATGAGAACCATCACGATGGATGATGTGTTTATCTAGCATGCACATACGTTCTTTGTTTTGTTCTGTGCGTGTGTAGGATACTTGGACTTCGTGTCGACTTCCACTTCACGTGAGTTGACCATTCAAGCTCTTGAGAGTGAGCCTCATACATTCTACCATGACTCTCTTCTACACCGCATTTGCTTGCGCTTCGGCTTTGTGAAGGATGCACAAGGACACGCCTTCAAGGTGACATCTTTCTTGAGCATGGATATTCCGGATCATACTACTTGTGTTGCTTGCACCATAAGACTTATTGGTCATCTTGGACTACTTGATTGCACACATGTTAGAGATCTTGCTTCGACTTGCCATTTTCACATTTCCATGCCTCATGACATATATACCTTGTGTGTTGCATCAAATTCTTGGATTACTTGCTCCTATCATACGTTTGGTTGCAACAATGTCACTTCTTCACATATGCCATGCCCCATTGCTTGTCATATGATTGACTTGATTGCCTCACACATGATGAACAATTGCTCTTTCTATTGTGTTGAGTGCCACACTATATTCACTACATCCTATGCACATTATGCTTGGATTGTATTGCACTTGATCCATGTGTTTAGACTTCTCATCTTCTTCGGTGTTGTGAATGATTCTTATGCCTACCATAGACCTTTCATTGAGCACTTTGTGAATGCTTGCTATGAACTTGAGGTAGATGCTTATTCTCTTGTCACACATATTTGCATCTCTACCTCCCATTTGCATGCTTGTTTCCATGATGCCCTTGATTGTGCTCAAATTATGTGCTTACTTGACATGTCACAACCCTTTGTCACACCATATGCTTTAAATGATGACGACACTTGTTTGGTGAATCACCTCTTGAATGCTTGGTTTTGCACTAACGCTAACCACATTTGTTTTTCGAAGTGTTTGTTGTCCTTGCTTCTTTTGAAGGAATCACAAGACGGTGCGACATTGGAGAGTGCCCATTTCGAGCTTGAAGATGACGAGTACTTGGTGAACATCCACTTCTACATGGCGAAGCCATCTCTTTCCCATGGTGATTTGGTTTTTGATCTGAGGTCGGATCTTTCCCAAGGGGGGGAGATGATGCGGAGCATCCTACGGACATCACCATGTCAAGAGCCCGTTTAGCAAGTGACACGTGCGACACCTACTTCACATACACAAAGGTGAATCATCTCCTTTACGTGTGTTCACTTGACCCCTTCGAGGATGGTATACTACTTGACACTTCTCCCGTGTGCATGTATAGGTATTGTCGGAGCTTCACGGATGTTGAGGAGGAGTGCAAGCGCCAAGGATCGACTACACCATCCGCGAGAGAAGCATGGAAGCGACGATGGAAGAGGAACCAAAGAAGGTTCCCAGGCCCCGGACATCCGGCCCTTGAAGACCCGAGCCACCAGTAGCAGACTAGCTGCAAGCCAGCTCTAGCTCTAGGCCCCGGACGTCCGGCCCAGCCCAGACATCCATCCCTTCCCCCGGAATTCTGGACAATAGCTATCCAGGGAAGAACAGATTCGGCCACCACCAGGCCGGACATCCGGCGAGTGCCCCGGACATCCGGCGCCCCGCGAACGGCCGGACATCCAGACCCTAGCCCGGACATCCGGTGCCTGCCTGCGTGCAGAGTTGGGCCAGAGGCCCATGTATCCTCTCCTCACTTACCCCTTCATGGACTAGCCTATATATACTCCTTCCCCTTCCTCTAGTTAGGGTTAGCAAATATGATAGCCTATTCTTAGGTGAGCTTTGCTCCTTCCACTCTACTCTTGAGAGAGAGAGAGAGAGAGAGAGAGAGAGAGACTACCACTCCCATGGAGTTCAAGACCTCCATGTGAGAAGATCCTGCGGGATATCATCAAGACCTCCTCTTGGAGATGAACTCTACCTTGTATCTTTCCTTTTGTTGTTCATGTACCTTGTGGATCTTGTGTGTTTGATTGTCTAGTGGATGTGTGATTGGACTTGTTCTTGAGTGTTTCCTCTCGTGATTTCCCATCGTCTTCTTCGTGTTCTTCGCGGGATCCGCTCCAATCGTGAAAGATCGGTCCTCTAGGATTCTACCCTACATCAAATCCGCTGTCATACGCAATACTTAGCAAGATCTGTTACATTGGACACTGCCATTTCCTTGCCAAGGACAAGCCATGTCCTACAAAATACCGAAGACATGTGTTCAATGCAAAGCATGAAAACCATGATGTGCCAAAGAGGCTCACCGGATATGAGTTGCAAGTGGAATTAGAGAAGTTTAAGCATATTACACCAGGAAACCATCCTGATAATGGTAGCGGGAAAAGGAAGCATGGCAGGGCAGAAGAGAGATTATTGTTTACCCGTAGGTCCACTTTGTGGGACTTGGAGTATTGGAAAGATTTGGATCTGCGGCATAATCTTGATGTGATGCACATCGAGAAAAATATATGTGAAAGCATTATCGGCACACTTCTTAATATTGAAGGCAAGACGAAAGATACCTTAAAATCTAGGATTGATTTGACACACCTGGGTATCAAAACCGATCTCCTGTCACATGTGAGATTCCCACATGGATTCGCTTCCAATCCTGAAAGGAGAGTCAGTGCAGATGGAAACAAGGTACAAGGATTGAAAACGCATGAATGTCACGTCCTACTTCAAAGGGTTTTACCTGTTATCCTTAGAGGATTGGGCCGCCCTGACTTATACAGAGCAGTTGCAGAGTTGGGACAATTCTCCAGGGAACTCTGTAGTAGAAATATCAGGATAGATGCTTTGGAGTGTCTTAGAGACAAGATACCAACTATCCTATGCGACCTTGAGAAGATATATCCTCCAGCCTTCTTTGATGTGATGGTGCATTTGGTTGTTCATCTACCTGATGAGGCACTACTTAGAGGTCCAGTACAGTATGGCTGGATGTACCCTATTGAAAGGTGGCTAGGCACTTTCAAGGGCTATGTTAGGAACAGAGCTAGACCTGAGGGTTCCATTGCAGAGGCCTACATTGCTACAGAAGCTTTGACATTCTGCTCAAAATACATTGAAATAGCTTATCAGCTTAGCGAAAAGGTGGGTGAAGACAATCCTGAGCTCAAAGTTTTCAATTTTTCTGTTTGAGTTACAGGGAAGAGTTGACAAGATGACAAACATAAAGATTTGGACAAAATGGTTTGGTATGTGTTCAATAACTGTCCTGAGATTCTACCATATATCGAGTAAGTGCTAAGTACTGCAGCTTATACATCGTAATCTACTAAACTTGCAGCACATTCTTATTTATTTAAATGTTTGACGTGATAACTATGTTGTGCAGCATCTACAAAAAGGAGTTACTGCCACAAAATCCAAGAAACATTAGCAAACTGGTTATGGCAGGATTTACAAAATGGTTCAAGAGCCGTGTAAGCTTTTGAATTGCACTGTCATTTTTTAATATATCAAATACATAAGATGATCAGCTTGTCTATTTTCTAACCATAGGTTAAGAAGATGCGGGAGGATGGGCAGGCAGTTAATGATGCCCTTTACGCACTAGCAATGGGTCCTGATACTCGGGTAAGACATTATGAATCTTGTCTTGTTGGAGATGTGTGCTACGACACCCTTGCACGCGACGATGGGAAGACACAAAACAGTGCCATCATGAGCACAGATACTAACGGCAAAGAGACAACTGAAATGTATGGTAACATAACATACATTGTTCAGTTGCAGTATATCTCCAGCTTTGAGGTTCATCGATGTGTGGTTCTGTTGTGTTGTCGTTGGTATAACCTGTTTTCAGGATCGCAAAACCCAAAGTCGATGATTATTTCAAATCCATCCATGCCAAGGCGGCGTACCACACAAATGAGCCTTTTATTTTCGCAAATCAAGCAACACATATATTTTTCTTGGAAGACACATATGCATGTAGCAATGACTGGAGAGTATTGCAAAGGTTTGAGTAGAGGAATTCGTTTAATGAAGTTGCACAACAAGATGATGCTTACACTGCTCCTGATGTAGAAGATTCCATAGATGTTCCTAGTACCTTTGAGAACCATCACGTCAATGACGCTGGCGAAAAGATTGCCTGTCGGGCTATGGACATATGAGAGTTGATCAATAAGACGCCAACGTTCGAGGACATTGAGGATGAAGAAGAAGATGACACTGGGGGGAATTATGATTCAGACTGATACACATGGTGAAGATGTTGACGTTGCTGCTGCAGATGATGATTAGATTGCTTTTGTCATATTTGCCTGTGAGAAGACGACTTTTTATCTACTATGTGAAATTGTGTTTGCTATGACAACTGAAACCTGATGAAGTTGTTGTTTAGTATTTTGCTGTGAGAACATCACTTATTATGTATGTTGATTTGTGTTTGGTGATTGTATGATGACTAAAACATGATGACATTGTTGTTTAGTTGTACTCATATTTGGCTGTAAAACTTGTATTTGATGACATAGTTTGCTGTTGGACTGCAATTTGCTCTACGTGTGGCACCCCGGCTCAGAGAACCGGTTTACCAGTGTTCCCAACCCAGAGATCATGTCTTCTGGAAACACACAACAACTTGGAACAGAACATAGCTGAACTTTTATTGATAATAGTCGAGTACAAGCTTATATATTACATGATCATCGAGGCCAAAAGCACGTCTAGTGCTATGACAATATCTACATTATTTATCTAACATATCAGGGCCTCGGTATTACTGCGAATACTACAGCGAAAGACTACTGCGTAGCGGAACATGATAGTAACTCCATCCATAGGGACACTGCTGAGGACACATCCTAGGCATCGCAACATGGATCTTCGAGACCTCCGTCTCAGTCTTCTCCTGCATCTGGCATGATACGCCAGGTGAGTACTTTGAATGTACTCGCAAGCACATGACAACCAAATATGCAGCAAATAATAGCATGGCAATCAACTTGTTAAGTCTTAAATGTTTCACTTACTGCTATTAACTTACTCATATCCGGGTTGTCTCACAACCCTCGGAATACTCGATGCCAGCGAGTACTTCCGCTCATAAGACAAGTTCTTCCATCATTAATATGGTTATTACGATTGAGGTCTGGTCGGGCTGTCCAATACCGTGGACGCGGCTATTCGAATAGATTTTACACTCTGCAGAGGTTGCGCACTTTACCCACACCATGGAGCACCTGACCTTGGGATCCCATTCGGGTGGGCCAGCGTTGCTCCATCAAAATCTGCCTGACCCGTGACTCTCCCATCATACCACCGGCAATCATCCTCCCCCGGAGTCAAGCCCTGGGTGGCCCCGTGTCACCTCGTGACACCTGCCACCATCGTGGCCTAACTAAACTGTCCCAAACAGGGACGCTGACACAAAACTCAACTGGGCTCACAGGGTTATCACCGTCTACCTGATCAGGGCAGCACGCACGCATAACCCTCCCTGTCTGGAGGTACCGGTGAAAGAGCACGGAGCCTGACCAAGTCAAGGCCGTCCCATACCGGCAAATGTGGCTGCACGGGTAAGCCCGGACAGGTGACTCTTGATCAACCTACTAAGTTTCACTTAGCAATCATGGTCATCCATCATATCAATTTAAGTTGTCAACAATAGGCATTTAAATACTTATTTGAGTTATCTATGTTTAATTAAATGCAAGAAATGAATATGAATTATGAAATGCTATGAAATGCTTCATAATATGGATTTCCTGGCTTGCCTTGATCAGTTGGGTTGTTCAAATACTCATGGTCTTCAAATCCACAAGAATCTCCTTCTGAAAATATTTTTAAATGGCAAAGGAAAATGTCACATAAAGCCTTTTTATTCACCAACAATTCTATGAGTATTGGAAAAATACCAAACTTGGTCAGAAAATAAAGAAGTTGAAAATGAACACAATGCAACAAGAATCAGGTCAATTGGACTATTTAATAAAAAGTTATTAGTGGTCAAAGTGGCTGGTCAACTCTGTTTAAATAAACAAAATTTAGAAAAACAGAAAAACCCAGCAGAGGCCACGTCGAAGGCGTAAACCTCCAATGCGCCTCCACTTACCCCTTCGCGCGCGCAGCCGCAGCCGCTGACAGGTGGGGCCGGGTCCGTTTAAAACAAAGAGAGAGAGAAAGGCAGAGAGAGGGGCGGCTCACCAGCGCTGCTCGCCGGCGATAGTGACGGCGGTTGGGCTAGGAGTTGACGGGGATCGATCAGGCACTCGAAGACGGTCCTCCCTGTACCCGTAGCTCCCCCGGAGATGGACGGATGGCATGACACCCTTCTTCTCTGGCGAACGAGCGCTACGGTGGTCGACGGAGGTGGCGATTCCGGTGACTATTCACTCGGGCAGGAGGTCGAGGAGCACCAGTGGAGTGCACTGAGCTCGAGGGCGCAATCGGATGAGGCTGGGGTGGGGTGGAGAGGGCTGGTGGTGGAGCTCAACTGGCGATGAAACTCCGGCGAAGCTCGAGGCCAGAGGGCCTCTCGGCCTTGGCTCTTGCTTGGGGAGGCGATTGAGGATGGAGGGAGAGGGGTGAGGAGCTCAGCGAGGCCGAGCGGGCTATTTATAGGCGGGAGGAGGTGCTCGGCTATCTCTCTGGATCAGCGGCGACGTGGCTAAGCCACTGGAGCAATGACGGTGAGCTGGCCGTCGTGGTGCGGGGCGAAGCGACGGGAGTGAGCAGAGGCATTAAATGCGCGAGGGGATAGCTCGAGGAGAAGAAGACGAGCGGCACCGCAACTGTGGCCACACAGGCGGCACAATGCTCACGATCGTGGCGGCCGCCGAGGGCTTCTCCAGTGAGGGCGAAGGATCTGGAGGGGCTAGGTGTCACACGGGAACGATGTCGGCATGCTTGGACAAGCCACTGCGGCGCAGGCGTCTCGCTCTGACGAGACCCGAGGCTAGCGCGGCACAGAGCGCGGCGACAAGCATGCCATTGCCATGCTCACCACGATGCTTGCCACCAGGAGGCCACGCAAGCCTGGAAAATCTTGTCCAACGTGACGACCATCGATCACTCACTTCACCTGCATCCATAGTTTGGCTTGGTTTGATCTGAGATGAAGGGTAGCCTCAACAACAGTTCCTAACAGTGAACTAGAGAGGGATCTGGAGAGGTGGAGAGCTAGGGATGGAGCCAAAGAGATTGTATGGAGTGATCCTCGTTGGAAGGACTCCAAACTGGCCAAGTTTGAGAAGGTTTGGTTGAGGTTTGAGGGTAGTTCATGTGTAACCTACAAATCTGGTCCAAAATCTAAATGTTGAAGTACTGCTCACTTGGATGATCTCCTGAGGCTGAAACTTGGTGGAAGGAAGTCATTTGTAGTTGTCCTCATGCCACAAAATTTCAGAGCATTTGGACAAACCTAGCAGGTACTTCCTTCACAAAGGTCCAGACTGACCAGGAACAAAAATGAATTGTTTTGCAAAATATTTGAACTAGGCCATGGAATATTTTTGGATATTGGGGCAAGATAGGGTTCAAGGTATTTTAGGGAATTATTTGAGAATTTTCTGGTCATCCAAACTATAGGTTGCTTCACAACCCACAATGGTGACCTAAATTCCCAAATAAGGAAAATGAGTTATTGGAAAAGATTTAAATAGGGATTTGGGTCCTAGAGATACTTGGCAGGGTTTTGGCAGGGTGATGAGGCTTTGGATTACTTGGAAAAAATTCAAAAGTTTCCAAGACCAACTAGAAAGATTAAAAAACCATTCAAATTTCAAATAAAGCCAAGAAAAGTTTGAAAAGAAAAAGTTGCCAAAATCAGGGTGTCACACTACATCTTCGAATGGGAACAAAGCTGACCCGACAGGGCCTCTGCTAATTTATTTATTTATTAGCAAAAGGGCCTCTGCTATTTATTTATTTATGAGCAAAAGGGGATACCCCCCGATTTCCGTTAATAGAAATCATTAGATGTTCACAACACTACGCCCAGCCTGCTAAACAGGTTTCATTCATTACTAGTTTCAATAAAGTGCTCATGTCATAGCCACTCATCACGAGTTCTACATACACTGCAAATAAAGAGACAATCATCCTACAGAGCACAACGATCTTGCCCATTATCTTCACAAGCTCTTTCATCTCCTCATTGCTGTCAAGGCCGTTCAGCAGCTGTTGCTTGGCCATGATCAGAGGAACTGCATCTTTAACCTTCTGCTCTGGATCTTCCTCTTCTGCTGTTCCTTCAGTTACTTGTTCAACACCCAACCTGCTGGTATTGGGATTCCTCAGTTAACCAAATAATCAACGTAGTTCCATTCCCCCACATCAGCAACTTCCCAGAAATACAAATCACACAAATCTTCCCTTTTCTGCATGAATCAAATTGGAAGATCATCAACCAAACTTGTAAAAAAATCAGCAACTGAAAGCAGGTGAACAACACTTAAACATATCATTAACCCATGATTTGGGCATTTGTAGAAGACTCGGCTAGGGTTGAGGATTGTAGTTGAGACGCGACAGATGACTCTGCGTGATTTGTAGCAGTGGCACCACACCAACGACAGCGGGTTGCGATGAGCAATTGGCTGTGGTGAGTGTGCCAGCGGGGGTGTGATGAGACCCACAGGGGATGGTACGGGTGGCAACTTGGCGCATATCTGGTTGTTGTCTGCTGAAGAGCAGGTGGACGAGCCACCAGCAGACATGGTTGCTGCGGCCGGAGCTTCTGATGCTGGGCAGAGTAACTAGAGAAGAGGAGAAGCGAACGTTGGATATGTCAGTTTCATTACTTGCAGAGTAGCATAGCACTATATATAATCATAGTCTAGGTTTGGATTCGAACCAGCTATAGGAGCACATCTCTCTTTTTTCTAAAACTCAGCAACGTCTCTTTACTGGTACACTAGCTTGTTTTGTACGCCATCTCAAGTCTTTGATTTTCGGGAATGTTATGTGGCGAACGTTCCCTGGGAGGAGGACGGCAAACGAACGCATTTTCCTGGCAGTTTTAGTTGCGACGCAAGATCAAAAGGTGGCAGTTTCGCGAATGTTATCTCGCGAACGAGCCCAGTTTTTCTTTTCTTCCTCTAAAAAAGTATGCTACGTGGTGTCGGCTTAGTCAACAAACGATTGTGCCAACCTTGACCGTTGGATTGACACTCAACGTCTATCATGTTTCTTCAGCCTCTTCTTCCTCCAGCCACCAAAGCCAAACCAGCGCCAGCGGGACTGCCTGCTCCAACCTCCCATGGCTGGCTGTGCTGCCGCACACGCATCGCGGCCACATCGAACCCTAAAACTCTGCGCATCTTCCCTGGCTCCTGTTCGTTCCTGTCTCAGGCCTCACCATCGTCCTCCACCTTGGTTCGCTCGCCGCGGCGCCGCCCTCCGGTGTTGTCAACATCGTTAACAACCGAGAGGAATAAGGAGATGACTATACATGGTGAGGATGACAGTAGGGACCCACCAGGATCATGGCAGTAGGAAACCAAGTGCCTCCTTTATTACAAGAAAAAATGGTTCCTCCTGATCGTTTCCTGACATCTGGGTCGCACGCCACTGTTAACGTAGTCAATAAGCAACATAACTGCACAAGGAGCGGCTGACACCCAGGACCCAGCAGCTCGCGTAGTATTTTTTGTTTTCGGGACGGAGCAGGGTATCACCTGGGTTGTGCGGGAGCTGTGGCCCATCTAGCCCAGGCTTTTATTTCATATGTTTACCACATGACCAGCCTAGTTTTGTTTTTTCTTTCTGAAAATGGCTAGCCCAGCTATTTTGTTTTTTGCAGAATAACCAACGAAGGCCTACTTGCTTTTCTATGCCCTGCTGGGCCGAAAATCTTTCAAGATGAGGAGGAATACATTTGGCTTGCCCAGAAAATGGGCTATAAGTAATAAGAAATGGGTTGTAAAATGAAAAATACAGCAAACAGGCAATTAGTTCCAAATTACTTTTTTCTTTCAGATTTTGATATTTTAAATTTCATTATTTTTGTGCGGGTAAAATTTCATTGGATTTTAAATTATGGTATGTTTATTTTTTAAATTAATTTGAATCTGGCTAGAAATTTTGGGTTGTATGCTGTTTGGGACAGATTTGGAGGCTGACTTGTGTGTCTACTAGGTTGACGTGTACGAAAGGCTTTGTCAACTTAGTCCACAAACAATTCTAGCAGTAGTGACCGTTGGATGTTAATCCAACGGCCGTGCTGCTTCTTCAACCTCTGGTCTTTTGCTCCAGCCGTCCAAACCAGCGCCGGCCATACTGCCCCACCCTACTCCCATCGCTGGCTTGGCCATCCCTGTACTCACCCAGACCTCCTATTATTCTCCAGTGACGGCAGCCTCACACTGCAGCAGTACCAGTAAACCCTCGTACTCCTGTCCGCGTGGGAAACAACCGCCGAGTCTTCCCCGGCTCTGGGTCATTCCCTTCCTAGGCCTCGCCGTCGTCCACCGCCTTGGTGCTCTCGGCGCGGCATGGTCAACATGGTCAAGGAACGACTTCCATCGGAAGAGGGCTATATGTGGAGAGGCTGACAGCTGGGTCCATAGCCGCAGCAAGGAAGTGCCTCCTTATTACAAGCAAAATAATGATTCCTCCACCCGACAGAGGGGACCCACCGGAAGGGCTACCGTATTTTGTGAAAAAAAATGTTTCCCCCCTGACAGCTGGGACCCACCAGCTACATCTTCACACGCAAGGTAGTGCGTCCATATTATGGGCAAAAAATGATTCTTCTCCCTGACAGCTGGGACCCACCAGCTATATCTTCGCACACAAGGAAGTGCCTCCTTATCCTCCCTGACAGCTGGGAACCACCCGGTCGAACCGTACATAGGGTTGTCTGTCTGGTCGCGAACATGTACGTACATACTGGTCGATCGGTCTCTCTGCAGTGATGAACCATTCCCGAGTAAGGAGCGGCACGTGCCATAGTAGAGGCGCGGACGTACTATGTCCCGCAGTCCCGTCTATATCGTGTACACGTACGTGCAGCCACGCTGCAAGAAAGTAAATACGACTATGTATGTACATACAGGCGGGGTCTCTAACGCGTACAACGACGTCATCCTATTCATCAGCAGCCAACCGGCTGGGTCGGAACAAAGGAAACATCGTCGTGTTCATTGGGAGGCAACAGACTGGGTCGGAATACGTTCTGTTCATCGGGAGCCAACCAGTTTGGACGGAATAGCCGAAACAAGGTCTGGCGTACCACAGAACGGAGGAAACAAACTTCTGTTCGAGCTCCTACGGTCGAAACGGGGTCCTGCTGACCGGGAGGGGTGTGGCGTACCGCAGAACGGAGGAAACAGACTTGTGTTCGAGCTCCTACGGTCGAAACGGGTGCTGTTGATTGGGAGGGGTGTGGCGTACCGCAAAACGGAGGAAACGGACTTGTGTTGGAGCACCTACGGTCAAAACGGGGTCCTATTCATCAGGAGGGGTGTGGCGTACCGCAAAACGGGACTCCACGGGCTACTGTTCATCCACCGTCTACTGCCTCACTCCAGCCTCCACGGGGGCTACTGTTCATCCACCGTCGACTTCCTCCAGCCTCCACCTGCTACTGTTCATCCACAACGACCTTCCTCCTGCTTCCACGGGATACTGTTCATCCATGGGCTATTGTTCATCCAGCCTCCACCGGCTACTGTTCAACCAGCCCTCCACAGGGTCATGTTCATCCACCCCCAACCGGCTCGGGTGTGTGGCGGCCTCCTCTCGATCGGGGTCCTGTTCATCCAGCGGCAACAACCTCTACTACCACAGGGTCCTGTTCATCCAACCCCCATCGGGAACTGTTCATCCAACCCCCAACAATGGTCACTATTCATCAAGAGGCAGCTGGTTTGACCGGCTTCAGTTAGCAGCAGTAGCGAAGGAATCGCTCGGGTTCAGTTAACAGCCAAGGGATCGATCACTCGGGTTCAGTAACGTAGCTAGTGCAATCGCTTGGGTTCAGTAAGCGAACGCCTCGCTCGGGTTCAGTTAGAGCCCAACGCGTCGCACACACACACACACACACACATACGTGTACGAGAGAAATGCGCAAACCACTGTGCATCGCTCGGCCCCGACCACCCACTGTAACTGGGAACTCCCCGAAATTTTCCTCGCCCTCGCTTCTACCATGATTTTTTCGGTCATGGATGGCCCAAAGAATGTCATGCAGGTGCGTTCCCGGCCCGCCCAGGATGAAAAGCCCATTTTCTGTCATGATTCCTTGTCATAGAAGTAGGAGCCCACCACATCTATGATGATACGTGGTTTTGTCACAACTATCGTCATAGAAGTGTCATAAGCATGACAGATTTTTTTTTCGTTCGGCCCATAATGTCATAGATGTGTCTTTTTTTTGTAGTGTGTGTGAGTTCATTTCGGACGTGCCAAACTCGCCATAACAACATCAGCAGGAGCATACGACGGGTGTCATCCAGGTCCTGTAGAACTAACAATAGCCAATCTGGCTCATCTCTATGCATGACTTCATCCGACGGTAGGTCGCACACCCTACGCATAGCACCCCAGAGATCGCGGGCATGAGGGCACCTGGTTAATGCATGCTGGGTAGTCTTGGCTTCAAGGCCACATATTTCACAGGTGTTCTCCAACTCTAGGTGTCGCCGACGTTTATTCTCATGAGTTGCTAGCGCATATTGTGCGGCTTTCCAAGCAAAGGCGTTAAGCTTTGGTGGAGCTCCACTATTCCAAAGCAGCTTCCATGTCGTCCGAGATCCATCAGGTCAGGAGCTGGACTGACCTTCACCATCACTTGTCATGATCATATCCCTTGCCATGTTATAAGCGGACCGCACCGAGAATTGGCCGTGCTTATCTGGGTGCCAAGCAATAGTGTCATCCTCTAGGCACCGTGATGGTTTGATTTTGAGAATTTCTGTTGCATCAACAGGGAGAAAATATTGATGGGCCAAGGTTGCGTTCCATGAACCGTCCATGTTCAGGAGATCAGCAACCCACCTCAGTCTGCATCATCCTTTAGGTGTGACTGGCCGGAGAGAAGGTCCCCTAGGAATCCATGGGTCGCGCACGGATACTAGCTCCATTACCCACACGCCAATTGTAGCCCTATTTTAACAACTCCAAACCATACTCTATCGCTTGCCATGTCGAGGATGCATTACCACTGAATACTGTGTCTGTGATTTCGCCATTGGGGTAGTATTTTGCTCGAAGGACCTACGCGCATAAGATCTCTAGGTACTGGATTAGGCGCCATATTTAAACCACTTCTCCTTAGGGAGATCAACATGAGTAGCAAATGATTCAAAAAAAGAGGCTACTATCTCAGAGTCAAGTCCATATTTAGTGCTAAACTTATGAAAAGCTTCGGTACCCATAAAAGATTTAACACAATCAAACTCAAGTATTATACCTGACTCATTACCTTTGCCGAGTTCCCAATCTTCAAAGTTGCGTTTAATTCTTTCCAGAAGATCCCATCTAAATTCAATAGTTCTCTTCATAAAGGAGCCAGTCGAAGAATAATCGAGCATGGTTTGATCATCATGAGAAAGCCGAGCATGAAAAATATGTAAGATAATTTCTTTTGGGAGTTCATGATTGGGGCACGTGTACATCATGTACTTAAGCCTCCCCTAAGCTTGACTGATGCTTTCTCCTTCATGAGGCCAAAAATTATATATATAATTCTGATCATGAACCAGATGCATAGGATAAAACTTTTTGGTGAAATTCCACTTTCAATCGATTCCAGTCCCATGTTCCAATATCATCACATAGCATATACCATGTCCATGCCTTTCACTTCAAAGATAAAAGGAAAACTTTCTTCTTAACTTCATCTCCGGGTAAACCTGCAAGCATAAATAATCCACAAACTTCATCCACATAGATTAGATGCATATCAAGATGTAGTGTTCCATCTCCTGCATAAGGATTAGCTAGCAGTTTCTCTATCATACCCGAAGGAATCTCATAATAAATATTTTCAGTAGGTGCAATAGGTTGTGGAGCAACTCTTTGTGCTTCCGGTCGAGGTGAACATACCCTAAACAAACCCCTCAAATGATTGTTTTCCATAGTAACAAGTAACAGTAAATTTTAGCAGGTAATATAAATGTTTCCTTACCAAATTCCACTTACCAGGGCGCGCTAATACGTCCATTTTGCATCATGTTTTCCTACTGTTATTTATAATGTTTTTATGCATAATAACACTTTATGGAGTAATTCTAATGCCTTTTCTCTCATAATATGCAAGGTTTACACAAAGAGGGAGAATACCGGCAGCTGGAATTCTGGACCTGAAAAGCTATGTCAGAGATACCTATTCTGCAAATCTCCAAATGAGCTGAAATTTTATGAAGAATTATTTTGGAATACATAATAAATATTGGAGAAAAGAACTACCAAAGGGGGGCTGCCAGGTGCCCACAAGACACTAGGGCACGCCAGCCCCTCCAGGCGCGCCCTGGTGGGTGGTGGGCACCCTGGCCCACCTCCGGTGCCCATCTTCTGGTATATAAGGTCTTTTGACCTAGAAAAAAATAAGGAGAGAACTTTTGGGACGGAGCGCCGCCGTCTCGAGGCGGAACTTGGGCAGGAGCACTTTTGCCCTCCGGTGGAGCGATTCCGCGGGGGGAACTTCCCTCCCGGAGGGGGAAATCTAAGCCATCGTCATCACGAACAACCCTCTCATCTTTGGGAGGCCAATCTCCATCAACAACTTCAACAACACCATCTCATCTCAAACCCTAGTTCATCTCTTGTGTTCAATCGTTGTACCGGAACCTCAGATTGGTACCTGTGGGTGACTAGTAGTGTTGATTACATCTTGTAGTTGATGCTATATGGTTTATTTGGTGGAAGATTATATGTTCAGATCCATTATGCTATTTAATATCCCTCTGATCTTGAGCATGAATATTATTTGTGAGTATTTACCTTTGTTCTTGAGGCCACGCGAGAAGTCATGTTGCAAGTAATCATGTGAATTTGATATGTGTTTGATATTTTGATGATATGTATGTTGTGATTCCCTTAGTGGTGTTATGTGAACGTTGACTACATGAAACTTCACCATCTTTGGGCCTAAGGGAATGCACTGTGGAGTAGTTATTAGATGATGGGTTTCTAGAGTGACAGAAGCTTAAACCCTAGTTTGTGCGCTATTCCGTAAGGGACAGATGTCGATCCATATGTTTAATGCTATGGTTAGATTTTATCTTAATACTTCTTTTGTAGTTGCAGATGCTTACGAGGGGGTTAATCATAAGTGGGAGGCTTGTTCAAGTAAGAACAGCACCCAAGCACCGGTCCACCCACATATCAAATTATCAAAGTAGCGAACGCGAATCAAACCAACATGATGAAAGTGACTAGATGAAATTCCCGTGTGCCCTCAAGAACGCTTTGCTTATTATCTGAGACCATTTTGGCCTGTACTTTGCCATACAAAGGATTGGGCTACCTTGCTGCACTTTATTTACCATTACTGTTACTTGCTTGTTACAAATTATCTTGCTATCAAACTACCTGTTACCGACAATTCCAGTGCTTGCAGAAATTACCTTGCAGAAAACCACTTGTCATTTCCTTCTGCTCCTCGTTGGGTTCGACACTCTTATTGAAAGGACTATGATTGATCCCCTATACTTGTGGGTCATCCAGACTCTTTTCTGGCGCCGTTGTCAGGGAGTGAAGCGCTCTTGGTAAGTGGAAATCGATAAGGAAAAATTTATATTATGTGCTGAAATTTATTGTCACTTGTTACTATGGAAAACAATCCTTTGAGGGGTTTGTTCGGGGTATCTTCACCTCAACCGGAAACACAAAGAGTTTCCCCTCAACCTACTGCACCTACTTAAAATATTAGTTATGAAATTCCTTCGGGTATGATAGAATAACTGCTAGTTAATCCTTATGCAGGAGACGAAACGAAATATCCCGATATGCATTTGATACATGTGGATGAAATTTGTGGATTGTTTAACCTTGAAGGTTTACCCGGAGATGAAGTTAATAAGAAGGTTTTCCCTTTATCTTGGGGGGGAGGGAAGCATTGACATGGTATAGGCTATGCGATGATATTGGATCTTGGAACTACAATTGCTTGAAATTGGAATTTCACCAAAAATTTATCCTATGCATCTAGTTCATCGTGATCGGAATTATATATATAATTTTTGGCCTCGTGAAGGAGAAAGTATCGCTCTAACTTGGGGCAGGCTTAATTCAATGTTATATTCATGCCCCAATCACGAGCTCTCAGGAGAAATTATTATTCAGATTTTTTATGGTCGGCTTTCTCGTAATGATCAATCCATGCTCGATACTTCTTGTGCTGGTTCTTTTATGAAGAAGACTATTGAATTCAGGTGGGATCTTTTAGAAAGAATTAAATGCAACTCTGAAGATTGGGAACTCGACGAAGGTAAAGAGTCAGGTATTAAGCTTGAGTTTGATTGTGTTAAATCTTTTATGAATATCGATGCTTTTCACAAGTTTAGAACTAAATATGGACTTGACTCTGAGATAATAGCCTCTTTTGTGAATCATTTGCTACTCATGTTGATCTCCCTAAGGAGAAGTGGTTTAAATGTCATCCCCCTATTAAAGAAGAAATTAAAGAACCGGTTATAGCTAAAGATGAAACTATTATTTACAATGTTGATCCAGTTGTGCCTACTGATTATATTGAAAGACCACCTTTCCCTGTTAGGATAAGGAACATGCTAAGGTATCAACATTGGTTCACAAAAGTAATATTAAAGCACCTAAACCCTCTGAACAAATTAAAGTAGAACTAGTGTTTCTATGGTTAAAGATCTCTTGGTCGATAATATTGATGGGCATGTTATTTACTTCTGTGATGAAGCTGCTAGAATTTCCAAACCCGATGAAAAAGATAAACATAGACCTGTTGTTGGCATGCCTGTCGTCTCAGTTAAAATAGGAGATCATTGTTTTCATGGTTTATGTGACTTAGGTGCTAGTGTGAGTGCTATTCCTTTTACCTTATACCAAGAAATTATGAATGACATGGCACCCGTTGAAATAGAAGACATATATGTTACTATTAAACTTGAAAATAGAGACACCATCACACCACTTAAGATTCTTGGAGATGTTGAAGCCTTGTGTGGGAAAATAAAATACCCTACTGATTTTCTAGTTCTTGGTTCCCCAAAAGATGACTTTTGTCCCATAATTTTTTGGTAGACCTTTCTTGAACACTATCAATGCTAAGATAGATTGTGAGAAAGAAACTGTCAGTGTTAGTTTTGGTGATGTGTCTCATGAGTTTAATTTCTCTAAGTTCCGTAGACAACCACATGATAAAGAATCACCTAGTAAAGATGAAATAATTGGTCTTGCTTCTATTGCCGTACCTCCTACTAATCCAGTAGAACAATATTTGCTAGACCATGAAAATGATATGCACTTGCGTAAAAGAAATGAAATAGATAAAATATTATTTGAACAACAACCTATCCTTAAACACAATTTGCCTATTGAAACTCTAGCAGGTCCTCCTCCACCTAAAGGTGATCCTGTGTTTGAATTAAAACAATTGCCTAACACTCTGAAGTATGCTTATCTTGATGAGAAAAAGATATATCATGTTATTATTAGTGCTAAACTTTCAGAACATGAAGAAGAGAGATTATTAAAAATTCTGAGGAAGCACCATGCTGCTATTGGATATACTCTTGATGATCTTAAGGGCATTAGTCACTGGTACAGCGAGGTGCTATGCAAACAGTTTTTAACCCCTTTCCACGACGGTGTTTTGAACCGTCGCCGAGTGAGTGTGTGCGATAGGGGGGTCCTTCCCACATGACCCAGAAACCGTCGGGGATAGGCCCTCCTGGCACACACGCTCGGCAAAATGAGGTCATGTGCGACGGGCGAGCGATCAAATATGATTATACGTACAGTTGTGCTAAAAAAATACAATTATACAGGCCAAATCATTTCCGGTCGTAAGTACATCCCACACAGTCAGTCCCAGCTAAACCTTTCTGTTCCTATGTACATTCGACACAGTCAATCCAAGGAATACATTTCCGTTAATATGTACATCCTACACAGTTAATCCAAGTACGTTTCCGTTCGTATATACATCCCACACAGTCACTTCAAGGAAAACGTTTCCGTTCAAGGTACATCACACATAATTTTCCCCATTAAATCATTTGTGATAGCGTTGCCATTGCAGATGATATTAACAATTTTATCATTTGCGTTATTGAATGCATCACACATGGTGCGTAGAAGAAACTGTGTGGCATAGGCTGTCCATCACACACAATTTTTATGTGGTAAACGTTTGCGCAAGGTGGCCTAACACAAACAGTTTTCAAGAGGATGTCGTGTGTGATTGTTCATTGATCCAACACGGTTTATTCCTAGAAACTGCGTGCATTGCCTGAGGTCATCGCCCACGGTGTTTTCTCAATAACCGTTTGCAATAGAAAAACCCAATTAGTGGGCTAATTGGCCATTAGCAGGCTAATTGTCCTATTATTAATAATCCATTTATTAATCTAATTGACATTTCATATTAAGCACAAAATATATTTCATTTTTGTATTAAGGAAGTAGGATTTCATAATTGAAATACATCAGAGTACAACATCATATAGCTTCAGCACTCAACTACCCCATTACACAACTGCCCAGCACCAAGTTTCACATGCAACATGTGTAACCTTTCGAAATTAGCATCATAGACGGTACATAGACAGATGAATCTCATCTGGAAAATTGCTGAAGCGGAAGGCGAATATTGAGCCTTCATTGATGTTGAAGGTCTTTGCAACTTTAGGCCAGTGCCTGTGGATGATTGACCGTCCATCCTTTGTCCTCTTCAAGAACACTTCAATATTGAACCGTTGGTGTTGTATGAATACCTTCCTCGCCTCCTGACCATACAGGTGGTTTGAGAGGTAATCATCAGTGAACTGCTTTGGAAAGGCCTGAAAACAAGGATGTGCATAAATATCTTCTCTAGATTGGAAATGGGGCAAAGGAATAAAAAAGCCAAGGTATAATAGTTAGTACCATCCTGTAGTGAACTGATGTCTTCTTCATTGTGCAGACAAAGATCTTGTTGTCTTTTGTCGCTAATTTCTTTATCCTAACAATCTTTCTGAGTTTTTGGACTTGACTGATATTCATGGACAACTCATTTCCCCATATGCAAAAGGGTCGAACAGTGGGTCAAAACCTCTGACAGCAGGACCTACATGTGCAAGACAAAATTGTTAAAAACCTAAATATTAGAATGGTTCCTGCAATTGCACAATAATGTGCTATTAGACAAAGGACCATGCATGTGCAAACCTCGATTGTAAACCTCAGTGCTTCCCATTGTTTCCCTGCAACACATATTAGGTAGTTAGTGATCAGGTTAAGTGAGGGTTCGCATGCTATCGGTAAAATATGTTGATGAAAAATAAGCACATTGCAGATTCATCGGATTAATTCGAGCCACATGGAAAACCCATTTATCCAAACCAAGCATGATTAAGAATTAGGAAATATAGCAATTGTATATGTTTCTCATGTATTAAGTGCAGCCAAATTCGATTTATTCCTCACATGCACAACAATACAAAATTCTACCCATAACAATTGGACATCGCATTGCAGAATTGAACCAAGCAGTTAACTAAACACCACAACAATTGAAACAAACATTAATTGAGCACCACATTACACAATATAACATACTCCTAATAGAAGAGTAGACAGTTAACCAAACCAAGCATGCTTAACAAATTGGAAATATAGCAACTGCATTTGTTTCTCATGTATTTAGTACAGCCAAATTCGATTTATTTCTCACATGGTATACAATAAGAGAATGCACCCACAACAATTGAACATCGCATTGCAGAATTGAACCAAATAGTTAACTAAATACCACAACAAATGAACCAAACATTAACTGAGCACCACATTGCACAATATATAACATACTAGAAGATCAGACAGTTAACCAAACCAAGCATGCTTGACAACTTGGAAATATAGCAATTGTATTTGTTTCTCAAGTATTTTGTCAAGATAAATTTGATTTATTTCTCACATGGAAGACAATACAAAATTGCACCCTGAAGAATTGAACATCACATTTGCATAATTGAACCAAACAGTTAACTGAACACGACAACTAATTAACCAAACAGTTAATAAGTGAGCACCACATTGCACGACATATAGAACATATACACTAGAGCAACAGATTGCATGATAAAAGTAGATAGGACAATTCACTAGAATTTGTTAAGGAAAGGCAGGAACATATACACCGAGCATGCTTAACCGGCGTAGCTAGCAAACTGAACATAGGTCCTTATAGTGAGCTAATAAGACAAGCTACTCCTCATCGTCGGAGATGTCGATGATGATTGGCTCCTTGGACATGGAAGAGGGTGAGGCCTCCACATTGTGGGTGCCCTCGTCGTAGTGGTGAGTTGCCTGAGCCGCTCCGGGCACCAACATGCTGGCTCTCGAGTTGAGGTAAGCACGGGCACGCTAAGAAAACACCTCGTAGTCTTCGTCGAAGGCACCAACGGTGGCCTCGAGAAAATGCCACGGACTATCATTTAAAGCAGCCAACCGCATTGTGGCGTCGGCGCACGAGGCATCGATGGTGGCCTCGACACCGAGGTGCTCCTCCAAGATCTGGGGGTCGGCACGAATGGCAGCCATCACGACCTCATCCATGCGTGCGGCCGCGATTTGCTTCTCCGCTGCCAAATTCTCCTTGAGCTCGTGGTTATACTGCGTGCACCATGGCTTAGGGCGGCGCTTATTTGGGGGAGGGGTCGGTGATTTGGGTGGAAGGTGTCGTGCCGGCGATCGGGGCATGTAGGACGTGGAAGGAGGAGGTGGATGGGGGTCGGGTGTGGATTACCTGCCTGGATCGACGAGGCCGAGCAGCGTGAAGGAGGGTCGCCAGTGAGGAGGCGGCGCTGCAAGCAAGGAGTGAAGGTTTCAACTTGGAAAGTAAGGCAGAAACAGGGAAAATGTGGCTTTTGGTAAGGTGGAGGGAGCAGGGAGGTAGATATTTCCGCGGAAGCCGAAATTTTTGGATCGGTGCAGCGAAAAAACTGGCGCGCAAAGTGTCATGAGACACGGTCCCTTATTCAGCACTGTGTACGATATGTGCACATCACAAACGATTCATATAGCTTAACCTGTGTGTGATGAGTTTGAATGTGCAAATTATAGTCCAAATTTCCCTGGTTACAGTGGTCATCCACGTCATTACATAATTTGGGTACACAAGGAGACTATAGCACACCCACACTTCCTAATCAAGCAAGTTCAGCAATTAAACAGAGCTAGCTGACCTAAACATTACTCTAACAAATTAAAGACCAGCGCTGTTAATTAAACAAAACAAAGAGTACTACTACGGCTGGTGCTCGTCGATCTCCGCCGCCTCCTCCATTTCCAGCTCGCGCCCAACGATCTCCTGGGGAAGGGGCTCCATGGCATCCATCGCACCATATTGGGCAAGCATCTCGCCATCCGCGTCCGCCATATCTTTGGAAAAGGACGCCACGAGCTGGGCGTGGGCGGCCGCGATCTGGGCTTAGACGGGCTCCGTCGTGGCAAGGTATGCCGCGGAGGAACGAACAGCAGCTCGAACGCTCTCGGCGATTGCCAACTCTTTGGACGTGGGTTGCCGACCATTGTCGGAAAAGTTTCGTTCGATTTGTGCGGTGACTGCCACGAGCTGGGCGTGGGCGGCCTCGACATGGTTGTGGGCAGCCTCCACCAGGGCTAAGGTCGCCGCTGCGGAACCGACAGCTGCTGTGCCGCTCTCGCCAGTTGCTATCCTCGAGGCAGATGTTGCTGCCGCCACCTGAGAAGCAACAGCGGTCGTTTGGGCTGCCTTGGCCGCCTGGTCGCAGATTGCGGCCTTGCTCACGAAGCTTGTTAGCACGCGCATGGCGGCTGCGGCCGCGCTCTCGCCGGAGTGGGCCACCGAGGTTGCCCTCACGAAGTGGGTCCATGTCCCCATCTTTCACCGGCGATGATTGAACAGTGAAATGATATTTGGGGATCGAGCTAGTGTGCTTGACATGCCGGTTGTGGACTGTAGCCGACGCACCTTCTCGCGTAAGCCATATGCGTACCATACTCCGACGGTGCTCCAAGATATTTTGTGCTGCATCTCACAAGATTGGTGATAATAAACTATGTGTGATCTACTTAATTTTTTACCTTGATTTGAATTACATAATGGAGTCACAGCGACAAAGGAGGGTGTTTGAATTGCTAGAACTTTTATCTGCAGTGAACATGCAACTACAGGTGTGTCGTCAAAAAAATTGGAATTATTCAGGGTTTGTTTGGATATTTTTATACATTAACTTGGTTTTCTAGGCATTTCAGGTGCATAATTCAAAATTAAACTACATGCACATGCTCCGGTGCACCAAAATGGGTTGTAAAATCATATATGTGTCCATGGGTTGATGCTTATGTCTCATGCAAGAAATGGGTATGAATTTCAAACACCACGATGTTGACACCAGATTTTTGCATGGCACAAAACCCTATCAAGATGACATCGGATGGAAAAAGTTTCAACTGCAAAGTTCTTTGTCTCGTCGAAATAGATGATTTAGATATAAAAATCGTCCCCATCCGAGGTCGTATGTGGATTCTACAGCCAAAAACATGCGCTGCAGCAGTGTTTGGCCGGATCATCCGGGCCGGGGTCCAGATCATCCGACCGGAGGCCGCACAAATGACCCAAACAACAGAAGGTTTACGACAAAGCTGAATGATCTGGGTCAAGTCCCGGATGATCCGGGTAAAGGCCGGACAATCCAGACAATCGTCCGGACATCTGGACAAGTTTTTCTGCTGTAGATTTTAGAAAACAACCCGAAACACCCTAAGATGGACTCAGATAGAAAAGTGTTCAAAATGAAAGTTATGCGTCTCGTCAAAACGGTTGATTTTGATATAAAAATCATCCAAATCTGACGTCGTATGCAAAAGTTACAGCCCAATCAATGTACTGCTGTCAGAAATCAGTGATTGACCGGATCATCCGGGCCTACAGCCGGACATCCGGGCCGGAGGTCATGAGAAGTCCGAATTTTGTTATATTTTGATGATTTGGATGGCAAGGCAAGTCCTTTTCTTGTATGGGAAGTCCATCCACCTCTTATATAGACAAGAGGTGACGGCCGGTTGAACAACAACACACAATCGTAAAACCCATCTACTTTTTACCCTAGTTTTACATCTCTCCCTTGTTCTTTCTCTCTCGTTCTTCGTTCATTCTTCGTGTTGAAGGGCAGCGATCCTCGAGGCTCGAGGGGCGGGCAAACTGACCTAGGGCAGCCCATAGCCGCCGTGTGTCCAGACAGGCTCCCTCCCGGGCGCGTGGGATTTCGGGTGCTCAAAAGCGCCCGCCGGATTGCTTGCGTACCGGGCTTCCGGACGGGTCTCCTTCGACATGAGCTGTGGTGCATCACCCTCGGCATTGGAGGTACATGGTGATGTGTTCGTGTGCAAACACACTTTTTGGCGACTCCGCTGGGGACGAAAGAACAAGAATCATCATCAACCATGTCTAATCTTCCCAAGCCCTCAGAAGTTGACGCCGATAACATCATTAAGCCCAGTCTTGTTGAACTATCAGAGGAACATCGCCAAGCCTATGAAACGCGCATGAAGCAGCATGAAGAGGCTTTTGAAGTGCTCAAGAAGAAGCACGAGAAGGAGGATTTGGAGGCGTTTCTTGCAAGTTTTAAGAAGGACCGTCAAGGCAACATCACTCCAGTTGGAAATGTCAATTTTCCTCCCCTCATTGACGAACAAGATGTAATCACTGTGAGTAAAGTTTTTTCTCCAGAGCAAATGGTTGTGATTGAAAGTCTTGTTGGTAAGGGTAATGTGATGACGTACAATTCTTTTATGGCAAATACTAATGCTAAGAAAAATATGCCTCTGTCATCTAGTGGTACTGTTGGTGTATCTGAAAACCCTAGTCCAACTTTACCTATTTCATCGGCACCTCCTATACGAACAACAATATAGTATGCCGTTGAATTTTTACCCTAGTCAAACCAACCAGCTTGTGGCTGCACCTGCATATCCTAATCCTATTATGAGTGTGCCCAATTCGGCGTCAACGCCGAATCACTTTGTCACACCACCCATAGGCGCAAGCATGTTTGGTCTTCCGCTGAATTATGGTTCGGTGCCCATCCCACAAGTTGCACCAGTAGCTAGTACTCAGGTTGCTCCTATGTCATTGCCACAAACATCTTCATTTACCTCGGATCCAATTTTAGCCAAATTAAGGGAGGATTTGCATAAGATGTTTCTAGAAACTTTCGGAAACGAGCTGAAAGTAAAGAGTCATGTGTACCAAAAGCCTTGTCCTGAACACTTTGATGCAGTTTTGTACCCTCAAGGTTATAAGGTTCCTGATTTTGTCAAATTTAGTGGAGAGGGCACGAAAACCACATGGGAGCATGTTAGTAAATATCTAGCGCAGTTGGGTGAAGCAGGTTCCATAGAAGAATTGAAAGTGCATTTATTTCCATTATCTTTAACTGGTACCGCATTTTCATGGTTTGCTGCTTTACCACATGGTTCAATTCTCTTATGGTCGCAATTAGAACAAAATTTTCATGATCACTTTTATAGCGGCGATAATGAGCTTAAGTTGTCACATCTTACATTGGTTAGGCAAAAACATGATGAATCGGTTACCGATTATGTCAAGAGATTTAGAGATATAAACAACCGATGTTATAGCTTAGTGATAACTGAGAGAGACTTGGCAGATCTTGTTCTTAATGGTTTAAAAACTCACATTAAAGAGAGGCTAGAAAGTTATGAGTTTTTGAATATTAACCAAGTCTTACAAAAAGCTTTGCCTCATGAGAGTCGAAGTAAGGAGGTTCATAGGTCTACAACCGATCGTCCTAGAGTGCATATGGTTGAATACAATGACGATAATTCGGATGATGAGGTTGATGTCTATAGTACTGAGTTTGTTTGGTCCTCAAAGGCCAAACCCTATACATGCAATGCTCTTAAGCCAATTCGCAAGAATCGTGATGATGAGATGAAGTTCACTTTTGATATATCTAAGTGTGATAGAATATTTAATGCTCTCTTGCAAGACAAGATGATTAGAATATCACACACCATACCGCCGTTTGAGGAGCTAAAATGGCACGCTTATTGCAAGTACCATAATTCATTTTCTCATGATACTAATGATTGCAATGTTTTTCGACGACAGATACAATCGGCCATTAATGACGGACGATTGAATTTTGCTGAGATGCAAGTTGATAAACAACCCTTCCCGATAAACACCATGGACTTGGAGGGAAAGAAACTGTTAATTAGGCCTAGCATAGCTGAACCTGCTAATAAAGATAATGTTGTTATTGGTGAACCCAGGAAAGGCAAGGAGGGCAATAAAGTCTTGGGAAGAGAGGTTGTGCTTGAGAAGCAACCCGATGGCAAGGAAGTATTGAAGATCACCATAAGAAATCCTGCACTCGGGGGGCAACCACAAGTACAAGAAGAGACTCATGTTAAATTTATCAAGCCCAGGAATTCAGAAGTTGGCAAGTGGGAAAAGAGTGAAGCTAAGTGCAAGCGAATCAAGCCAACTTTTGATATGTTGCTATCCAAATATGCAAGTCAAGCGGCCGGTTCTAGCTCTAATCGGCCATCGCATTCAAAGCGTTCAAGATTTCCTTCGAAGCAAGAGTTTCGACACTATGCAAGGCCATATGAGTCATGGACACCGACACCATGGATGTCACAAACCCCGTATGCGCCATATTACATGAGAGACTTCAATGGAGGATGGGGGCAGCCCCCAATGGCTCCTTATGCTTTCCATATGGGGTGGGCATCACCTAGAAGGCCTGCTCGCGAGAGGCTTTATTATCCCACACAAGGGCGTTTGAGCTATGGTGCTAATCGGCCAACAAAAATTTCTCCAAGTAAGGCCAATAAAAAAGTGTGGCGTACTAAGTCACCTAATGCGGAAATTTCAGAATACAACAAGCAAAAGGAGATCAAAAAGCCGATTGTTGGTAATCTGGCTACCTCTAATGGTGATATTGTTATTGTTCAGCAGGGTTCCATGGTTAATGATCATGAGGCGAGCACAAGCAAGGCCAAACTTAGGGATCCCAAATATACTCAACTAAGTGGTGTCCTCCCAGTTTAACTAAGACCATGAAAAGGAGATTACAACGCATGAGGAACCACGAGAAGATAGAGTGCAAAGAAGAGAAGCAAATGGACGAATTGTTCATTGAAATTCGGCCCATGGCACTCACAAAACAAGTGTGGAGGCCTAAACAAAAAGAAAATGCAGATGCTTCTACATTAGCTACGGCAACACCTTCACTACCAAAGAGGATGATGCGACCCCTATTACATTGTCCACACCACCTGAAACATCCCCTTCAATTGAGGGAACTTTAAGCCCAATATACACATTGGGAGATGAAGATGAGATGGTGGATTACGAATCTACACCGGTTCGGAAAGGTATGGATATTAATATGGTGTATTACTTACCTTCCGAGTTTCGTGCTATAGGTGAAGAAGAGGAAGTGGCCCAGCTAGATTTTGGTCCTAAGAACGCTATCTTTGAGAAGCCAAAAGAACCGATGAAACACTTGAAGCCATTGTACCTCAAAGGTCATATTAACGGATCGCCAGTTGCTAGGATGCTCGTTGATGGCGGTGCTGTGGTAAATCTTATGCCCTACCCGGTCTTCAAAAAGTTGGGGTTAGATGATGATGCATTGATGAAGACCAATATGGTACTTAATGGATTTGAGGGTAAAGAAAAGATAGAGGCCAAAGGTGTGATGTGCATGGAACTCACCGTGGGAAGCAAAACTTTGGCCACCACATTCTTCATCGTCGAGGTGCAAGGTAACTATAATGTTATATTAGGTCACAATTGGGTTCATGCTAACCAATGTGTGCCATCTACCATGCATCAACTTTTAATACAATGGGTCGATGATGAGGTAGAAGTCATTCACGCGGATAATTCGGCTTGTGTTGCTTTGGCCGATGTATCGGTGGATTGGAATCATCTCGATGTTACTTGCTTAATAGGGCGTGACCTCTCGGAGTTTGATTTCCTTAGTGCTACAAGGAACGGGTTCATTCCCATCTCTTTAAAGCCGATTGGTGGTAATCGGTTACAAGGTATGATGTGAACAAGATGTTAAAATCAATGGCCGATATAAAATTATTGCCCTAAGCATAAACATGGCCCATATAGAAATTATCGCCCTAAGTGCATATAAATGGCCGATGGAGTGTTGACATCGTCCTTAGAACAACCTATTGCAAGTTATTTTTCGGCACGCAAGCTTTGCCGAAAAACAGGGGGGCATGTGTTGACACCAGATTTTTGCATGGCACAAAACCCTATCAAGATGACATCGGATGGAAAAAGTTTCAACTACAAAGTTCTTCGTCTCGTCGAAATGGATTCTACAGCCAAAAACGTACGCTGCAACAGTGTTTGGCCGGATCATCCGGGCCGGGGTCCAGATTATCCAGCCGGAGGCCGCACAAATGACCTAGACAACAGATGGTTTACGAAGAAGCCGGATGATCTGGGTCAAGTCCCGGATGATCCGGGTAAAGGCCGGACAATTCGGACAATCGTCCGGACAAGTTTTTCTGCTGCAGATTTTAGAAAACGGCACGAAACACCCTCAATATGGCCTCAAATCGAAAAGTGTTCAAAATGAAAGTTGTGCGTCTCGTCGAAACGGTTGGTTTTGATATAAAAACCGTCCAAAACCGACGTCGTATGCAAAAGTTACAGCCCAATCAATGTACTACTGTGAGAAATCAGTGATTGGCGGGATCATCCGGGCCTACGGCCGGACATCTGGGCCGGAGGTCGTGAGAAGTCAGAATTTGGTTATATTTTGATGATTTGGACGGCAAGACAAGTCCTTTTCTTGTATGGGAAGTCAATCTGCCTCTTATATAGACAAGAGGTGACGGCCGATTGAACAACAACACAAAATCGTAAAACCCATCTAGTTTTTACCCTAGTTTTACATCTCTCCCTTGTTCTTTATCTCTCGTTCTTCGTTTGTTCTTCGTGTTGAAGGGTAGCGATCCTCGAGATTCTAGGGGCGGGCGAACCTACCTAGGGCAGCCCATAGCCACCGTGCGTCCAGACGGTGTCCCTCCCGGGCGCGTGGGATTTCGGGTGCTCAAAAGCGCCCACTGGATTGCTTGCATACCGCGCTTCCGGACGGATCTCCTTCGATGTGAGCCGCGGTGCATCACCCTTGTTGTTGGAGGTACACGGTGACGTGTTCATGTGTGAACACACGGCACCGTGGCTCTCCGACAAACGTTGATGTACTTGCTTTTGTAATTCTAGTAAGTCCAAAACTCGTCTGAAATTCATGAACATTGGCATGCTATCATGGAATGGCATCAACATGCTGGGGTAAAAAATATTGTCCCATTTAGGGCAGGTTATGGTATAAGCTTCTCACAAACCAGAGCTTCTCACAAGAAGCCTCATGGTTCCGGTAGGGAAATGTGTCACCTTTGTGGACAAAACGATATTCGTCGCCTTCTTGCTTTCAATTTTTTCTGGTGTCAACATAGAACAACAGAAGTGTCGTGTTAAATTTTGGAATTTCTCGGGGTTCGTTTAGACATTATTATACGTTAACTGAGTTTTCTAGGCATTTATGTGCATAATTCAAATTGAACTACATGCATATGCTCCAGTGCATAAAAATGGGTTGAAAAATCAAATGTGTGTCCTTGATTGCAAGCTTAGGTCACATGCAAGGAATTAGAATGAATGTCAAACACCTTGACACTGTCGCTTGGCCGTTAACATTGCGATAATGGTTTTAAAATTCTAGTAAATTGAAAACTCATCTGAAATTCATGGAACTTGACATGATATCATGGAACGGCATCAACATGCCGTGGTAAAAATATTGTCCCATTTGGGGCAGGTTTGGGTATAAGCTTCTCGCAAACCAGAGCTTCTCACAACAAGCCTGATGGTTTTGGTAGGGAACGTGCCACCTTTGTGGACGAAATGATATCCGTTGCCTCTTCTAGCTTTCAAATTTTTTCTAGTGTCAACATAGAACAACAGGAGTGTTGTGTCAATTTTTAGGATTTTTCGGGGTTCGCTTGGACATTTTTATACATTAACTGAGTTTTCTATGCATTTATGTGCATAATTCAAATTTGAACTACATGCACATGCTCCAGTGCATATAAATGGGTCCAAAATTCAAATGTGTGTCCTTGGTTGCATGCTTAAGTCCCATGCAAGAAATGGGAATGAATGTCAAACACTTTGCCACCGTCGCTCGACCGCTAACATTGAGATACATGGTTTTTAAATTCTAGTAAATCAAAAACGCGTCTGAAATTTATGAATCTTGACATGCTATCATGGAACGACATCAATATGCCGTGGTAAAAATATTGTCCCATTTGGCTCAGGTTGGGGTATAAGCTTCTCACAAACCAGAGCTTCTCACAATAAGCCTCATGGTTACGGTAGGGAACGTTTCACCTTTCTGGACGAAACGATATCCGTTGCCTCTTCTTGATTTCAATTTTTTTTCTAGTGTCAACATAGAACAATAGGAGTGTTGTGTTAAATTTTGGAATTTTTGGGGGTTCGTTTGGACATTTTTATACATTAACTGAGTTTTCTATGCATTTATGTGCATAATTTAAATTTGAACTACAGGCACATGCTCCAGTGCATATAAATTGGTTGAAAAATCAAATTTGTGTCCTTGGTTGCATGCTTAGGTCCCATGCAAGAAATGGGAATGAATGTCAAACACCTTGCCACCGTCGCTCGGCCGCAAACATTGAGATACATGGTTTTCGAATTCTAGTAAATCCAAAACTCATCTGAAATTCATGAAACTTGGCATGTTATCCTGGAACGGCATCGTCATGCTATGGTAAATTTTTTGTCCCATTTGGGGCAGGTTTGGGTATAAGCTTCTCACATACCAGAGCTTCTGACAATAAGCCTCATGGTTTCGGTAGGGAATGTGCCACCTTGGTGGATGAATCCTTATTCGTTGCCTCTTCCTGTTTTTAATTTTTTTTCTAGTGGCAACATAGAGCAACAGAAGTGTCGTGTTAAAATTTGTAATTTCGGGGTTCGTTTGGACATTTTTATACATTAACTGAGTTTTCTTGGCATTTTATGTGCATAATTCAAATTTGAACTACATGCACATGCTCCAGTGTAGAAAAATGGGTTGACATATCAAATGTGTGTCCTTGGGTGCATGCTTTGGTCCCATGCAAGAAATGGGAATGAATTTCAAAAACTAGGGCACTGTTGATTGCCGGCAAAACATTGAGATACTTTGTTTTTAAATTCTAGTAAATCCAAAAACTCGTCTGAAATTCATGAAACTTGGCATGCTACCATGGATTGGCACCCGACATGCTGTGGTATTTTTCGTGACCATTTTGAGAGAAGACGCACTCGAATAACAGCCAACAAAGGCATTTTGAAACAAATAGCTGCCACTTTAATATCTCAAACGTTTTGTATAATTTAAATCGTGTACGTTTTGTTAACCATTCACGTGACACCACACGTCACTCTTTTAATGGCTAGGAGGTGTCGTGCGGACAGGTGCTTGACAGAACGGGAGGCGTGCGAGCGTAGTCCGCTGCACAGGCTGACCGAGAGGCGTGCAAGCTGTCCTCCAATGCGCAGGCTCACCGGGAAGCATGTGAGCTATACGCCGTGCAGGCTCACTGGGAAGCAAGCCCTTTGAATTCCATGACCGCCCGCCTTGCTCGCATCCTCTCCATTAATGGCGCCCGAGCCGCAGTTTAATACAGGCGGCCTTGCTGTTCGCCTCCCATTCCACTCCAGCAGACCTCCACCAACGCCATGGCGTAGAAGGATCATCTGTCACTAGTGTTCCAGTTTGGTGAAGTCGACTCCAAGCCGGAGGACATAGAAAATAAGGAGGAATGAGGCCTCATGGACATGGCCCTGAACGAGCTGGCCGCGGCAGTTGCTGCCCCCGCGCTCGCCCCAGCTCCCATCCCCGCGCCCGCGCCAGCGACCATCCCCGTAGCATTGACGGGTTGGTCGCCGAGCACTATCGCAGAGCTGGAAGCCACGGGTGTCAGCGAGGTCTCCGCGGACCCGCGCGAGCTCGTGTACATGCCCGCGCCAACAGCCGTGCCCGTGCGCGCCCCTGCACCCACCGCGACGCCGGTCCCCGTGCATTTGCCTGCACCCACAGCGCCCACGCCCGTGCATGCGCCCCCCTCAGCGGCATGGGACGCCGCTGTCAACCGCTACCTCGCAGCGTCGCGAGTTGCCGTCCTCCCGCGCGTCGCCCGTCGATCGCGCGACGACATGATGTTTGATTTCCAAGTGAAGAACATTATGTGCGTCCTTCAGGACTTTAACAACGGCGTCCCGGAGGACGGCAACGACAATGCGGCGCGGCACGCCGCCATCGCCACCGCCGGAATTAGTTTTTTTGGGTTTAATACTGTATCTCGATCATATGAATATAAATTTGCAGTGTGACTGAATGAAAGATATGGTTTGAACGAACTTGCGTTTTTCTCTCTGAATGTACAGACCTATCAAACGATTTTCATTAAAAAAACATCAATGGTTTTTAAATATAAAACACTCATCGCAAACATTTTAGATAGAACACCCGTATGCAAACTGACAGCTACCCCAGGAAGCCAATGGAAAATGTGCCGAGCAGGATTTGTGCAGCTCTTGATCGCAAACATTTTAGATAGAACACCCGTATGCAAACCGATAGCTTCCCCAGTAAGCCAAGGGAAAATGTGCCGAGCAGGATTTGTGCAGCTCTTCATCGCAAAAGTTTTAGATAGAACACCCGTATGAAAAGTGAGAGCTATGGTCTTCCCCAGTAAGCCAAGGGAAAATTCGCCGCGTAGGATTTGTGCATCTCTTCAATGCAAACGGTTCAGATTGAATACGGTATGCAAAGCGAGACTTCGGCGCTAAGCCAAGAGAAAATCTGGCACGCAGGATTTGTACATCCCTTCAACGCAAACGGTTTTTTCGAATGACCCATGTGCAACCACGTACAGACAATTTGGTAAGATTTGCATCTGTCATATTGGGTATATTGCCATTTGTCAAACTGGAAAGATTGACATTTGTTGATCTAGTAACATTGCCCTTTGTCAACCTTGTAACACTGCCATTTGTCAAAATATGCAGCTAAAAATCACTAGCACTATCTAATTTTTGCAACTAAAATTCATTAATTAAGCCTAGATTTCATTCATAGATTAATCAGTTGTTCTTTATACAAACAGTTCAACTCGACAGCTAAACCGACCAAACTTTTCCCCTGTTGTTGCCAACCACGTACTGAAATAGCTAGTTCAACTATATATACTAGCTAATTTAAGTACGTTGTACAATTCCACCACATCTATAGTCAGATGAACTTAACAAAATAGCCCCTAAATACTACTACTACTACGGAGGGGCTTTGTACTACTTCCGGCAGCCTCTCCTCTGCTGAGCGCGCTCAGTAAGAGGCAGAGGAGGAGGAGCCTACCGACAAGCTGGACAACTGCAATACGGTGCCTGCCGCTGCCGCACCTTCAGCGACGCTCACCTCGAACGCCCTCTACCGCTCCAGACCCCCTCTCGAAGCGGCAGGACTCCTCGTAGATCTCCTGATTGCTCGCCTCTACGGTGGCACGTGCTGCGGCCACGATGGTGGTAAGGCTCTTTGCGTGCTCGATGAGGCGCTCCTCCTCATCCCACAGGAACTTGATGTAGCGCACAAGGTCGCTGACGCAGGTGTGGTCCTCCACCTCCACCTCCCACCTTCGCGCGGCGGTGGTGGAGAGGGTGATGACCCCGGCGGTCGACGGTGGGCTGGCGGCCACGGCAACCAACAATGGGGTGGCGGCTACGACCACCA
Organism: Thinopyrum elongatum; assembly: GCA_011799875.1. Classification (NCBI taxonomy): domain Eukaryota; kingdom Viridiplantae; phylum Streptophyta; class Magnoliopsida; order Poales; family Poaceae; genus Thinopyrum; species Thinopyrum elongatum. The sequence continues at coordinate 396,164,039 of CM022303.1, forward strand.
CCTCCCGCCTTCGGGCCGTGGTGGTAGAGCGGGTGATGGCCATGGTGGCCGGCAGTGGGGTGGCGTCCACGACGGCCACCTCCCGCCTTCGGGCCGCGGTGGCGGAGCGGGCGATGGCCCTGGCTTTCGACGGTGGTGTGGCAGCCACGGTGGCAGACGGTGGGGTGGCGGCAACGGCGGCCGGCAACAGTTGCCGATGGGCAGCGGCGGCGGAGTATGTGGTGGGTGTTCCGCGAACACCCAACAGGGACGCCACGCACACTACACTACGCCGGGGACTATGCCACCGCCGTGGTGTAGCCTCCCAGCTGGAGCTGTCCTCTGATGATGACGGAGTGGCTGGACGATGATGATGGACCGGTGCCATTGGGGATTGTGGGAGAAGCAGACGAGATAAGTTACCAGGAGGGAGGGGAAAATGCAACGCAGGACTCGCCGGCCATGAGGGTTTATATAGCAGGCCGGTAAGCATTGGGATTTTGGGGGATTTCACCGAGTCGGGCGGGAAGCTTGCGCGGGAACCTGCGTGGTTGCGCGGGAACAGGCTCACCGACGATTCATTGGCGCCACTTGGAGCCACCATTTGGCCAAAAGAACGTCCCCGCGCGCTGCTCAAGCTTGCGCTGTAAGCCGTCTGCGGCAGCGGGGTGACAAGACGTGCGAGAGCAGGATGAAAGGACACGTACACATACGGTTAATAAAAAATATGTTTGCGATTTAATTACCTACTACCCCCATCCTGGTTTATAAGTCGTCTATGTATTTTTTGTGCCAAATTTTGACTAGAGATATAACTAATAAAATGCGAATGCATGTCGCCAAAGATTATATCGTTGGATTCGTATTTGAACATAGTTTCCAATTATATACTTTTTATAACATGCATTAACATTTTGTTGTTAAATTTAAGGTCAAAATATGGAACAGAATATAAAGGGGACTAATAGACCAAGACGGAGGTAGTAGCACACAGCCACTCTCTACGCAGCGTCGCAACTGCCGGCCGGCTTGTAGACGACCATTCCATGCGTGTTCAGCTGCTCTATGCGTGTGGTTGCTCGCGGTTGAGGTGGCCACGGCGCGCTCTGCTCGCGTCCCGCCACATGCGCTCTGCTCTCGCGTCCCTCCGGGCGCTCTGCTCTTGTCCCTCCACGCGCGCTGCCAGTGTTTGGGGCCGGTGCACGATCACGTACGTTCGTGCTGCCATTATGCATGCGGTTGCGCCTGGCGCGGTCCCACGATGCAGTTACCCGCTGCAAAAACTGCCATGCGGACGCGCCGAGGATCCAGGCCGCCCGGGCCCCATTTATTCCTGCGGCCATTTACCTTCATCTCTCGCACCACACGACACAATAAGCACACCCACGACGACACATACAAAGAGGACATCCAGTGGTTCCAATGGCGCTCCTCGTGGCTCCAATGGCGCTCCCAGCGGCCGACGATGACAACGAGGGGCAGTTCGCCACGCATCACGTAGTGGACACCCACGTGAGGGGGAAGGCCCTCTCGATGGTGTACAGCCGGTCTCGGCGGAGAGCTCCATCCAAACTATGTAGCACTTGCTTGCTGAGGACAAGTACCAAGTGGTCGGCTTCGACCTCGAGTTCACCAGCGGGGGTGCCGAGCATGATCAGAAGGTTGCCGTCACCCAGTTATGCGTGCGACATGACATCCTCGTCTACCACTACCACCTGGCCACAAGGCCTTGCAAGCGTTTCTCCAGGTTTATCAATAGCTCGGACTACAGTTTCGCTACGGTGGACACCACCAACGATCTAAAAGCGCTCAAGGTTTTGGGCTTGACCTGCATGAATCTTGTCAACATCCATGACCACTACAAGGTCTGCGGCAGGGACAGCAACAAACAGAACTCCCTGGTTAACCTCGCCTCGGCCATCATCGACCCCTGCTACATGAAGATGAAGGATGAGTGCAAGAAGGACAAGAATGCCTGGCACAGTGTCTGGCATCAGAGACTGGACGCGTACACAAGCTACGAGATGTGCAGGTGGATCATTGACATGACGAAGTGTCTTCTTCCTGCCTCAGACGAGGGATCGAGCCATAGAGCAGTGGCGGGAGCATCACAAGAAGTAGATGACTAGACGATCGTTTCTCCTAATTTATAATGCATGCAATTGTTTATTGAGGTGTGTGCGAATGATCTGTATAGTCACTTATGTAATTGGATGTTTATTTCAGTTATATATATATATATATATATATATATATATATATATATGTTATTCTTCTGTAGACAGAGCAAATCAGATGGCTTATTAGCAGCAATCGTCTGTATTATTATTGGTCTTCGCACACATTTCTGATTACGGACCTGTTTGCCGCGTATCACACACGTCTTGTTCAGGCGAACTGTTTCTGTTGTCTTAGCTCATCGCAAATAGTTCATCCAAGTGAACTGTATGCCCTCCATCGCATACACCTTGATCTGGCTGACCGTTTCTATTGTATTGCCTAATCACACACACAGTTCATCCTTGTGAACTGTATGCCGTATATCGCACACACCCTCATCTGGCTGCCCGTTTCTGTTGTTTTGTCTCATCGCAAACAGTTCTGCTGCATTAACCATTTGCCACACATCGCACATGCAACTCTAATCTGAATCATGTTTGATGTCACCGCCATCGTGATTAATGCATCGCACATAGTTTCGTCGAAGGGTCTCTGATTGGACTATCGCATTTGGACTAACCTGCAGTAGTGAGTCCCACTCTCTGATAGCACAAGATTAATACAGAACCTGAAGCTAAACCCGTTGTTGATCACCAACGATGATTGAATCCTAAGATGAAGGAAGTGGTAAGAACTGAAATACTAAAACTTCTGGAAGCAGGTATAATCTATCCTATAGCTGATAGTAGATGGGTAAGTCCTGTTCATTGTGTCCCTAAGAAAGGAGGTATTACTGTTGTTCCTAATGATAAAAATGAACTTAAGATGGCTCTCTTCTCCCTCCCTTCCCTCCTCCCCTCTCTCCTCCCCCCGCCCGACCTCGACCCTCGACGGCTCCTCTCTGGCTGGCTCCCCCCTCCCTCCTCCCCTTCCCCTCTCACCAGCTACTGCACGCATGGTCGACCGTGCTCCTTGGCTGGTGCAGAGCCCTGCGGCCTCGCTGGTGTCCTCCAGATCCCGCTTTTGGGCGCTCGACGGCGACGAGGATTCTGCCTCCGACTCGGACTCCGTTCTTGTCTCCGGTGCGTCGGGCCTGCCGCTGGCGTCGAAGGTGGCGCATCGACTCAGGAAGTTTGCCCCGGGGCAGAGGCAGGGTGGTCGCTCCGTCGCTGGACGAGCCCGGTTGGTGTCGGGTGTCCCGTCGGCGCCGCAAATCTGGTAAGTTCTCTCTCCCGTCTCCGGCTTGTGGGATCCTCGGTGCGTCACCGTCCACGGGTGTGGTCGCCGATGCTGCCTTGTTCTCGCCTGGCTCGCCGGGCGCCTCGCCTTCCCCCCTCCCTTAGCTATGGCGCCGTTGCCGTCTGCGAGTCGTGCGGCGGGAGCTGGGCGGTTGGCGGTGTGGCGAACCCTAGATCTGGCTTGTCCCTCGGAGGCTTGTGGGCCTCAGGGGCGGTCGGATCCTGTGGGCCTTGGGCCTTACCTGGGTGGGCCTCCAATGGCTCCCTCCCTTGCGTTGATGTCTGATTTCCCCTCCCCTCCTTGGGCCCTGGGCTGATGGTACCGGTCAATTCTATCCCCCCCTCCGGCCCGCTTGGCCTGCTCGCCCCCCTTGGGCTCTGTCCGCTCGGGGTATTTATGGGTGCGGAAAGGGTCTCTCCCCCCATTTCTAGGGTTTCCGGCCTCTTCTGCTGCTCCGCAGGCGCCACGCCCCCATCCACTTCTTCCACAGATCTACTCCTCCTCCCCCACTCTCCCTCTCCTTCGTGGAGGCCCTCGCCATGGACAAGTCCAGGGGCTCCTCGAGTGAGACGATCTCCGGTATCAAGCGCCGCCGCAAAGATTCGCCGGCGGAGGGCGTCGATCTGGAGTACGAGGCCTCCCTCCGCTCCAAGCTGGAGGCTGACCAGGCGGCCCGCGAGCAGGTGGCGCGCGACGGTCAGGCCTGGGAGGCGGGCCGGAATGGCTCCAGCCCGACAAGCGGGCACGGTCTCTGGCTGGATCTGGCCCTCCGGCATCCGGATCTGGTGGCGGGGTGTTGCCGGCGGCGGATCCCTAGGAGGTGGCGGCATCGGGTGGTGCTGCTGGCTCGACCTTGTCTGGCCCGCGTCCGCCTCCTCCTCGGGACCTGGTGGCCCCTCCTCGCCAACCTCCCCACTCTTCTGGATCTGGTTTTGGCTCCCGTCCTCCACCACGTAACTCCTCTGGCCCCCCTCTCTAGCAAATTAGAGCGCGTCACTTCCCTGCCCCTGACCCTGGCTCCTCCTCCGGGCTTGGGGATGGCATCCTCCCGCCCCCACCGCCTCCCCCACCTCGTCATGCTGCTCCCGCACCCAACCCGTCCTCTTCACTCACATGCTTTGCTTGTCACTAACCAGGCCATTTCCAATCAAGATGCTTCAACCCTTCCTTCTGCCTTATCTGCAGATCTGAAGGACATCTGACCATCGATTGCCAGAACCGGATCAAGCCTCCTACTTTCGTACACTATGGGACGGGGCTCCCGGGGTGTTCCTTCTTTGCCCTTGACAGTGAGGTTCCTTTGGTTGTCGCGGCTCCATCGCTCTCCAATGCGGCCATCATCACTGTTCAGGGCCAAAAGATCTCTCCTCAGATCTTGCTGGAAGGCCTCCGGGTCTGGGATGAGGATGGTTGGGACTGGCAAGTGAACCAGTTGTCTGAGTTTGAGTTTGCAGTGGTGTTTCCCTCCAATGATTGTTTAAGGATGATTTCCTCATGCACTAGCTTCACCCTTCCACACAATCAACTTGTGGTCTCTGTCAAGGCCGCGGCTTGTGGCATCAAATTGGTGGGTCCGCTCTCTGAGGTCTGGGTTCTGGTTGATGATGTTCCTGCTGGTCTTCACTCGGTTCCCTTTCTGATGGCTTTCGGTGTCCTTCTTGGTAAGTCGATTGAGGTTGATTCTGAGTCTCTGGAGAAGCTTGGTCCTGCTCGTATTAAAGTTTGGTGTGTTGATCCGGTGTGCCTTCGTGGTGTGGTTGATGTGTTCCCCTCCTCTGATAACGTTCACCTGTAGGTGCGGGTCGAAGGGGCTGAGGCTCACCAGGCCCCTCCACCTCCCCCTCCCCCTGGCTCTGCGAGGTCTGATAAGCAGGATGATGGTTCAGCGGGTGGTCAAAATCCTAGTGGTGGTACTGATGCTCATTTCACGCAGTCTGAATGGGACGGCATGGAGCCGGAGGTCCGAGATTTGTTCAAATCAAATGCGCAAGTGGGTCCTGCTCAGAAAGAGGCGGGTGATGCTCATTTGAATGGCGAGGATGGCCTACTTGGTGATGTCCAGGGGAAGGCAGCGGCCGCGGGCACTTTGATCTCCAGCGTCTGTTCCAACATGCCGGCCCACCCTCTTTTGCCTACCTTCTCTGGGATCGAAGACCTTCCTCTGTCTCGTCCTCTTCTTGATGCAGCGCCCGCTAGCAAGAAGAAGAAAACCTCCGTCAGGAAGTTCTCCGCCAAGAGTAGGGCTTAGTCGGGCTCCAAGCAATCCATGGCGGGGCTGTGCTGCCGTCTGGACGCGGACATGGGCTCGGCATCTGGCTCTGGGCCTGTGTTAGTGTCTCCTGTGGTGCGCTCTCCTCCGATCCGCTCGCCTACTTCCACGGCTCGCAAAGGCCGCCAGGTTCGGGACTCTGGGGAGCCAGTGGCGTTGCGTGCGGAGCGCCGTGCTGTGGCTAAGGATTTGCCCCCCTCAGGTACTGCGGCCAGCCCTCTTCCTCCCTCCTCCCCAGTTTGGTTGGTTCTACCTTCTTTTCCGATGAGCATCTTTTACATGTATTATCCGATGTGGGGGTCACCCTTGAGCCTGGTTTTGGTTCGCCTTCTTCTATTCTCTCCATCATCCGGGCTAATGAGCTGGCCCAAGCAGCCATTGCCAAGGCCAAAGAGGCTGCTTCGGTGAAGGTGGTCGCCGCAGAGCCGGTCGGGGAGGAGGGGGGAGACGCTGGTTGTGGCCAGCTTCATCCCCCCCTTCCAAACGGGGTCCTTCTAAGCATTCTAAACCCTGCGTTGCCCCGTGTAGGTCTAGCCTTCACATCAAAAACCTCTTTCAAATGAAAGTGCTTTTCTGGAATATTAGAGGTTTCAGCGCTAGGGGCATCGAGATCAGATTAGGGATGTGGTTAGAGGAGAGAATATTGATATTTTAGGGTTGGTTGAGACTTTCAAGGAATCATTTTCTCCCAATGAACTCTCCGCCATTGCGGGTATGGATAGATTTGATTTGAACTGCATGTCGGCCTCTGGCCACTCGGGAGGCATCTTAATTGGCACTAAACGAGACCTTTTTCATTTTGTTGCCTTTGATCACAGTATCTTTTGGGCTAGCACAGTCATTCACCATCGACGGCTTAACACCCTCTGGGAAACTATGGTAGTCTACGGCCATGCGGATCACTCCTTGACCTCACTCTTTCTTGACGAAATCTCTACTAAAATTGAGGCTTGTACTCTGCTTATTGTGGTGGGAGGGGACTGCAACCTTCTTCTCACTCCCTCAGACAAGAACAACTGTAACTTCTCTTGGCCCCTTGCTAATGCATTTAACGGTTTCATCCGTGATTGTGCACTTTGTGAACTCCCTCGGGTGGGAGCACGGTTTACTTGGACGAACCATCAGACCATCCCGGTTCGGTCGGTGCTGGATCGGGTCTTCATTTGTTCGAACTGGGACTCCTTATTTCCCCGCGCCTCCTTGAAAGCTAGAGCGATAGTGGGCTTGGACCACGCCCCTCTAATTCTTGATGCGGGCCTTGATCATAGCGTGGTGTCCTCTCGCTTCCAATTCGATGCTTCGTGGCTTTTAGTTGATGGTTTCATAGACATGTTGGCTAACAAGATATCTGGGCTGCTTTCATCTTATCATCAATCTTTTGGCCCCATGGACGACTGGCATAAGTGTTCTTACGCGATCCACAAGTTCCTTCGGGACTGGTCTCGTAATAGAGCTGCGGAGGCCCGCCGGGAGAAAACATCCTTAGAGGCCCAGATTGCTGGTCAGGACCTCGTGGCCGACAGGTCTGGCCTCTCGGAGGGGGAGTGGTCAGCCCGGTATGCACTTGAGGCCGCGCTGATATAGTTGCATCAGCAGGAAGAGATATATTGGCATCAGAGAGGTACCTTGAATTGGACTCTTAAAGGTGATTCCCCCACAGCCTACTTTTTTTGCCATCGCCAATGGCAAAAGGAGAAGATGCTCTATCGACAGTCTTCTCATCAATGGAGTCAGAACTTCGAATCAATCTCTTATTATGTCCCATGTGGTTGAATTTTTCTCCTCCCTTCTGTCTGCTAAGCAGGAGTCTGGTCTCTCCATTTCCCGATCCTTATGGATGCTCCTTCTATGATCTCGAGTGCTGAAAATGTCGCCTTAATGCTGCCTCTGTCTGATGCTGAGATCTGGGATGTCATTAGCTCTTCTAACCCTAATGCAGCCTCAAGGCTTGATGGCTTCTCCATTCCTTTCTTCAAGAAATTCTGGCCCCAACTTCATTTGTTGGTGTGTAAGATTATTCAAGGCTTCTGCCTTGGGATAGTTGACATCTCCCACCTTAACTACGCTGTCATTACTCCTATTCCTAAAGTAAAAGAGGCCGATTTGATTTCCCAGTTTAGGCCGATAGCCCTCATCAACAACTTTGTGAAATTCCCGGTGAAAGGCTTTGCTACTCGTTTATCCCCTGTTGCCCATAGAACTATCAGCCCTTTTCAATTTGCGTTTATCAAAGGGTGATTCATACTTGATGGGATCCTTTGCCAGGACGCGATCGTTCATGACCTCAAAGTTCGGAAGTCTAAGGCGGTGATTTTAAAACTGGACTTTGAAAAGACGCATGATTCGGTCAGTTGGCCGTTCCTTAGGCAGGTGCTTCTTGCCAAAGGCTTTGAAGGGTCTTATGTACATAGGATCATGTAGTTGGTCTCGGGGGGCCACACTGCGGTCTCAGTTAATGGTCAGGTCAGCAACTTCTTTGCCATTGGCCGGGGCCTACGACAAGGTGACCCTGCATCTCCTATCCTGTTTAACTTTGTTGCGGACGCTCTATCTCGTATCCTTTCCAGGGCTGCTTCTCATGGACACATTTCTCCAGTCATTTCCCACCTTATTCCGGAAGGAGTCACGCACCTTCAGTATGCGGATGACACGATCATTATGGTAGAACTAAATGACTACTGCATTGCCCACCTTAAGTTCATTCTCCTTTGTTTCGAAGCCCTTTCGGGCCTCAAAATCAATTTCTCCAAGAGTGAGGTCATTGTCACTGGTGTTGATGACACGAAGGCCTTATGGGTGGCCCACCTTCTCAACTGTAGCCTGGGAGCCTTTCCTTTCAAATTCTTGGGCGTCCCGATCTCCCCGGACAATCTATATGCCAAAGAGTTTGCCCCTGCCGGCTCTAAGGTTGGTAACAGGGTGCTCCCCTGGCAGGGTAGATACAATACGTGTGTTGGGAAAGTGGCCCTGATTAATGCTTGCTTGCCTTCCTTACCAATGTTTATCATGGGCTTTTATCTTTTATCTACTGGCACGCACGTCAGTTTTGATAAGCATAGGGGTGCTTTCTTCTGGAATTCGGTAGATAATAAATGTAAATATAGATTGGTTAGGTGGAAACTAATTTGTAGACCCAAAAACCTCAGAGGGTTGGGCATTATTAACGCTGCTATTATGAATAGATGCCTCCTAATCAAATGGTGGTGGAAAATTATGACCACGGGAGCTGATACCTTATGGTTCTCTATTCTCAAAGCTAAGTACTTCCCATTTTCTAACCCAATGTTCGCTTCCTCTCGGGGAGGCTTGCAGTTTTGGAAAGATCTTGTCAAGGTCCGTCCTTTATTTCAGGCACACGTCAAGTTTGTGGTTGGGAATGGAGCTTCCATTCACTTTTGGCTCGACTGGTGGTGTGGAGATTCACCTCTCTCTGTGATCTTCCCTACACTATTTTCGTACTGCCCTTACTCGAATGTCTCCATCATGGACCTCTCGGCTAATAATTGGGACCTAGCCTTCCGGCGCTCGCTGTCCCCTAAAGAGTTGGAAGATTGGCAGTGGCTTACTGCCTTCTTCCCCATGCTTTCGGAGACAGCTGACACAGTGGTCTGGCCCCACGCGTCATCTGGTCGTTTTTCTATTAAGTCTTTATATTCTAAGCTTTTTGGTGGTACCCCCACTAACAGATTTAACCCGATTTGGAGGGCTCGTATTCCCCCTAAAGTGAAGATCTTCGTATGGCAAGCCTTCAAAGGTCGCCTCCCTGTGGCTGACCAAATCCGTAAGCGTAATGACCCGGGCTCGGAGTACTATGCTCTCTGTGGCGCCCTGGAGGACATGAACCATATTTTTTAACTGTGTTTTGGCTAAGTTGGTATGGAGCTGTGTTAGGTCGTGGCTTTAGGTGTTATGGGCCCCATCTTCTTTCTCTGAGCTTCTGGTCCTCGCTAATGACCTGGTTGGGGTCACTAAGCGGATTTTTTGGGTCGGACTGAGGGCGATTTGCTGGGCCTTGTGGACTACCAGAAACAAGTTTACCATCGAGCATGTTTTTCCTGCTAAACCTGCTGACTGCTTATTTAAATCTTGCATGTTCCTACAGAAGTGGAGATCATTGACTAAGATGGAAGACCAAGACGCTTTCGACCTTCTGTTCTCTAAAATTCGGGCCTCAGCGTCTTCCCTATCAAGGCACGAGCCAGCTGCGTAGATGTCTCGGCTTGTCTTTTGACTTAGTTGTTGGCTATGTCGTTTTATGTCGGTTCCCCTTCTCTTCCGGCCTGCATGCCGTGGTAGTGGCCTGGGTGCCCTGTACCTCATACTTTCGTTACTTCGTGTTGCCCTTGGTTGGGCGTGGTCGTGAATGTTGGTTTTGGTTTCTCTGGAACTCTACCTGGTGGCTTTATTTATAAAGTCGGGCTCATGCCTTTCCTCTAAAAATGAACTTATCCCACAAGGAATTGTTACTGGCTATAGAATGGTAATTGATTTTAGAAAATTAAATAAAGCTACTAGAAAAGATCATTACCCTTTGCCTTTTATTGATCAAATGTTAGAAAGATTGTTTAAGCACACACACTTTTGTTTTTTTATGGATATTCTGGCTTCTCTCAAATACCTGTATCACAACCTGATCAAGAGAAAACCACTTTTACTTGCCCTTTTGGAACTTATGCTTATAGACGTATGCCCTTTGGTTTATGTAATGCACCTACTACCTTTCAAAGATGTATGACTGTTATATTCTTTGATTTTTGTGAAAAGATTGTTGAGGTTTTCATGAATGATTTTTCCGTTTACGGAACTTCTTTTGATGATTGCTTAAGCAACCTTGATCGAGGTTTGCAGAGATGTGAACAAACTAATCTTGTCTTGAATTGGGAGAAGTGCCACTTTATGGTTAATGAAGGCATTGTCTTGGGGCATAAAATTTCTGAAGGAGGTATTGAGGTGGATAAAGCTAAAGTTGATGCAATTGAGAAAATGCCATGTCCTAAAGACATTAAAGGTATTCGTAGTTTCCTTGGTCATGCTGGTTTCTATAGGAGGTTTATTAAAGACATCTCTAAAATTTCTAGGCCTCTTACTAATCTTTTACAAAAGGATGTTCCATTTGTTTTTGATGATGATTGTGTAGAAGCCTTTGAAACACTTAAGAAAGCCTTAACTTCTGCACCTATTGTTCAACCACCTGATTGAAACTTACCTTTTGAAATTATGTGTGATGCTAGCGTGTCATGGTGGAACACGATCACCTATGGGGCCATCAACCCCTTGTGGTTCAGCAGGGGGGAGATCACGTAGCACAAAGAGCGGAAGCCATGGAACAGCACGACAGTGGTGACGCTGGTGGTTTTTACCCAGGTTCGGGCCGCTGAGAAGCGTAAAACCCTACTCCTGCTTTGGTGGATTGAAGGGCGGACCGTGGTGGTCACGCAACACTCAAGCCCGGCAAGGTCGCCTCGAGGAGAGCAGCTACGCGCGTCTGAGTACACAAGGGTCCGAATCCTTTTTTAGGTTGCCATGGCCCTCCTTTTATAGGCTAAGGGGTTACCACAGTGGCAAAATAGTCATTATCTACTGATTAGATAGCCAACAGTGCTATCATACCTAACTCTGGCAGTTAGGACAAAGTGCATTAAATGCACTGCCAGGTGTCATGCTGAGGATGCAGCCCGGAAGGCCTGCCGCGCCGCTTAATCATCTTCTACTTGTCTGCATGACACACCTCTGGACGGGTGTCATATAGGGGGAATCTCCCTTCCAAATGGCTGCCACGTGCCAAATGACAGCCACTTAATCACTTGGGGGCTCGACACCACACTAATAAGTGACTTGCGTCGCTATGCGGTGGAGCGGTGGAGTCTTGGCGGGGATATTTGCCCTTGGCGGCCCCGGCAAGCCTACCGGGGAAATCTTGGGACTTGTTCTTGGTGAGGCCTTGACCTGACCAAGCTTGCCTGCCCGGTAAGGGAGGTCTTTTCTTAGTGATATCTTGTTCCCTTGGCTTGTCTTGGTCTTCTTGATCCGCCCTTTGATTCTTCAAAGAGCTATCTCTCTGGCTTGGTTTAGTCTTGGGAGCTTGGTGCTGTCGGGTTGGAGGCCTATTGTCCGTGCACAAGTCAGGGGAAACATACACCCCTGTTTGTGTTCCCCGACAGAAGCCCCCGGGCCTGAGCCATACGTGTCACCGGGAACGTTGGGTTAGGCCCCAAACAGTGCACGGACATGTGTCGAGGAAGTGCTGCGCGTGTAGCGGTTTGTGATGATGACCAGTCAACTCAATGTCCACTCCGCATAATTGACGCAGGTCATGGGGTCGTGGGACTGTAGCAGTTAATGTAAAATGGTAACTTCCTGAGAGAAAGTAGCGAAGGGCCACCCCCCCATGTTCGTTCCTCATAAAAGAGAAAACACAAAAGGGCGCTGCTCATTCGCATCCGCTTCTCCCTCCATCATCTTCCTCCTCAAGCCAAGCGACCGCTCCTGCGCCCACACCCGTCTCCAATGCCTCATCCAGTCTTCCACCCTTTCCATAGCCCCGAAAGATGGGAAAGAAAGCCGCCGCCACATGGGGGAAGCGGGCGACCACCGCAAAGGAAGCGGCAGCGGAGGGGAAGAAGAAGAGAGCGGCGAAAGGATGTGGTCTTCTTCCTGTCGAGCTTGGACAGCAATGCCTTGGTTGCAAGGTATGCGTACATGTGGGGGAGGGAAGTCCCAAAAGGGCATGGCGCGCTCGTGGTCTTGTCGGAGGGGAAAGAGGATCCGCCAAATTCATACCGCTTCTTCTGTGCGTACTTCCTTTGCGGCCTCAGCCCCCCTTTCTCAGATTTCTTCGAGGCGATGATAGTGGTGTACGGATTCCATCTCTTGGATTTCACGCCAAATGCAATGGTGTGCATGGCGATTTTCGCCCATCTATGCGAGAACTTTGTCGAAGTTGCCCCAATGTGGATCTGTTCAGGCACTTCTTCGTCCCGCGGGTTGAAGACATGACTCACCGCTCAGGGAATATAAGTTGGATCCCCTAGGGAAAGAGGGATGTTTGGGATTATCTTCCTGGTCAGCAGCACGGCAGATGGGAAGAATGGAGGGCGGACTGGTGCTGGATTTAGGACGCGGATTCTCTAGAGTACTGCCGGGCGCAGACAGAGTGCATCGCGCATGGCAGTGATTGGGGGAAGCCAGGCCTTACTGACGACAGGCTTCGCCCGGTGCTAAACAGGATCACCCGCCTCAAAGTTGTCGGGCTAACCGTCGAATAGGTGGGGGCTGATTTCCTCTGATGCCGCATCGCGCTGCTGCAGAAAAGGGACAGGTTCGCCTGGCGGTATGGAGATGCTGTAGACAGGATGCGCCTATACCCAGGCCTCACCAACAATTTATCGATTTATGGCCACGGCTGGCTGTGCGAACAGTTGTTCGGCATCCTCGGGCCGTTCAAATTGCCGGCAAGGGTTGTCCCACTGAATATAAACTCTGCCCTGGACCAGATTTTGAAGCGGATGCCTGACTGCAACGCTTATGGAGTTGAGGCTGATTGGCAACTACCTGAGCTTGATGCAGAGATCAAGTGGGTTTCCAACCTTGAAGAAAGGTCTTCCAGGGTGGAAGGCAACATGTTCAAGCGCACCTCCACGGTAGAAGCAGAGTTTATCAGGAGGCGGATTGAGGAGGATAAGGCGCTTCGTGCTGCCGGGAAGGCAAGGCACAAAGGAGAGGAGGAGGAAGACGAGGAGGAGGCCGAAGATGAAGGCTCTTCCCGTGGCAGGAGCGAGGGGCACGCCACGGAGGAAGCTGCCGGGGACGAGTCTGCCGGGGTCAAAGCCCTTTATGTCGTGGCAGCAGAAGCCCAAGAAGGGGATGAGACCGAAGAGATGAAGCAGCCCAAGGAGGAGTGGCTCGCAACAGGCCCTCAATCCCCGGAACCAGACTTGGAACAGCGCCCTCGTAGGTGGGCCAGCCTGGGAGCAGCGGCCCCTATTCCTACGCTTGTCACCAACAGGGTGAAGAAGATCGCCTCTAAGGGCGACAGGCCGGACGTGGTGCGCCGCCATTCTTCTCGCCTTTTTGAGGCCGAGACCCCTCCCGCCAAGCGGCGAGCGGTCACGGGGGTCGACCCTAGCTCCGAATCAATCTCGAGCTCCTTGTGCAGCTCATGCTCGCCGGAGCCCCCGGCCCCTCGAAAGTGCTCGAAGTTGCCGGGAAGCACTGCTCCCCCGACCCTAAAGAGGAGCAGAGAGACCCCACCACCTATGGGGTTCGCACTGGGCTCCATGCTCATCGATTCAGAGTAAGGAAAACACTATCTTTCCTTGTCGAAGCATCATTCACTCGTTGGTTTGCTGATCCAATTTTGTTTGCTGTCTTTGGCAGAGACAAAGAAGAAACCCTCATCCACCGGGCCAAACGATCCAAGCAAGCGGAGTCGTCGGGGCCTTCGGAGGGCACGGGTTCGGCGGGAGGTAGCACGAATGATCCAACACCGAGCCCCCCGGCCCAGCCCTCGGCACGAGGGTATGGGACAGGCTTCTCCCACCAGGGAAGGCGTGAAGAGCATGTCCCATCTCCTGCCAAGGGAGAGAGGGAGATCGTCCAGAGCGAGGCTCTCCAGGAGGGGCCCACCCTGCCCGATGTTCAAACCGAGAAATCTCCGGCAAGGGCCTCCACTGAAGGATTAGCCCATGCTGATGTTATGGCTACCGAGGAAGGGGGTGAGGGTCATGCCCCGGCAACTGATGTTGCCGGGGAAACCGATGCCCTCCCACGGCAAACATCTCCAGATAATCCGCTTGCTCTTTGTCCTTTGTTGCTTGCTTTATTTTGCCTCAAGTCTCTGGCTCACCAGTGTATATTATCTCTTTGCCATTGCTTGCTGATCTTGCTTGCAGTTCCATTGGCCGAGGAACCAGAACTGTTGGAAGAAGTGGCCAGCATTGGCAAGGATGCTGCTAAAGAGGCCGCCAAGATTGCTGCCACGGAGGGCCAGGAACATACTGCCGGGGATATCCAAGAGGCCCCAAAGGAAGTAGAGAAGATCCCCGGTAGCGTGCCAGTGTCAGAGGTAGTGGTTGAAGAGAAAGTTCCCCTTCAAACTATGAGCCCTCCTCCCCAGTTCGGCACCTCGGCTGCGGACCTACAGCCATCTTCGAGCAAGCTGGCATTGGTTCTTGCCCAACCTGGACTTGGAGCCCCCAGCTCATCCGCGGTAGTAAGTGCAGAACTTGATGAAGAGATCCAGCGCATCGTGGCGCCACTGTTCCACCAAGCTGAAGAGGCTGATGATTCAGCCAGTGCAGCCATGGACTTGTCCTTCCTGGAGTCCGTGGCAACAGGCATCAAGGACATGCATGCAGAGCAGATATAGCCTGAAGTGGCAGGCGATCAAGGAGCATCGCAACTCTGCCAGTCTCATGGATCAAAAACTAAGGGACAAGGGCAGTGAACTGTGCGAGTGGCACAACAAGCAGTTCCAAACCCTTCTGTGGCAACAGAAGGTGATAACCATGGTGAAAGAGGATGTTGCTGCCCGGGAAGCCTGTTTGGCGGAGCGCGAAGCTCTTCTGAACGCCAAGGAGAAAGACATATCTTCCCGGGAAGGGAACCTCGAGGACACCCTCTGCAACATGGACGGAGAACTAGAGGCCCTTGTCCAGCAGTGCACCAATGATCTGGAGGATAGGCACAAGGTGGCCCTTGACACGCTCACCCTTGACTCTGCTGCCTAGCTAAAGAAGACTGTTGATGATCTTGCCGCTGCATCCATTGCCAAGGATGATCTCGATCAACAGGTGGCCAAACTGACAGAGGACCTTGCCGGGAGTGCCAAGGAAATTGTGGCTCTCAAGGAGGAAGTGCAGAAGACGGAGATTCTTCTGAAGGAGGTGCAATCACAGCTTTCCTCCAAGAGCCAGGATCTCGACACTGCCAATGGCACTATTACTGACATGAAGGCAAGGCTTGGCACCTTGGAGAGCGGAATTGAGTCTGCCGGAGCTCGTGAGAAGCAGCTGATGAAGGACTTGGACAATGCGAGAATCCTCCGAAAGGACGCAGAGGACAAACTGGCGAACCAAGTTGAGCAGCGTGACCTCTGGATCAAGAATCTAGTTGATATTGCCGAGCGCCTCTCTGCCCGGATTGCAACGATGGATATGAAGATTTGGGCCTTCTTAGTCAATAGACATGAGGTTCCAAGCATCAAGCTAGTGCTCTTCTTCCAAGGCTTGATCGAAGGGCTAAAGACATACGAGGAAGAAAGAGCCGCTTGTTTTGCAAATGAGTCTCGAAAGCTTGCCCGTGATGCCCTCTTCATGGTATTGAGCAACCTCGCCTATCGCCATCCAGACCTCAACCTTGACGATGGCTTCAGGAGGCTGCCAGCAGGTGCTGACATTTCTGCTGCCGAGGGGAAGGCTGGTCCTTTCGCCGACAGGGTTCTCTCCGTCCCCAAGGTCCCAGAAGACCGCCAAGCACAGCCTTGAATCATTCTTGTTGCCGTGGTGCCCTGTAACAGAAGATAATGCATGTCTCGTGTTTAGGCTCCGTACTGAATTTGCTTTTGCTCTAGTTGAACTGATGTCAAAATAAGCTTAAGTGCATGCTATCCCTCTTGCGTTTTACCCATGGATGTTCATATGGTTGGCTTCTTTTTGTGCGTTTTGGTTGCCCGCTAGTAGCATGTTGTCGCGATTGCTGTGAGGAGCGGGTCCTTAGCATTCAGCTGGTGAGAACATGCCCTGGCAGGTTTTTCCTTAGGAGTCTTTGACGTGGCTGCCCACTTCGTTGAGCAGGCTCGAAACAAAAGTGGGGGCGCAGACAAATTTAGCAAGGTGCCATCACACGAAATATTTAACCATACCAAAAACCTTGGTTGTCCGAGGGATAAGCAAATGCAAACTTTGGAGAAAAACTCAGTGAACATGTTGACTAAGCATTTGTTCACGCTTCCCTCCTTCCTTAGAAGCGGTCGTTCATCACGTCCGTATATCTTGAGAGGACAGTTTGCGTATCTGCCTCAGGTCTGTAAAATTAACAACGGAAAACATGCGCAAGAAGAAAACTTGGTACTTTTTCAGTTGCACGTCCACCCCCGGCAGGGGCCGGAGAGGATAATAGATCACTTGCAGGTCATAATTCATGGTGAAAAAGGAAGGGTCGGCTCCTCCCTCCTCTTCCTTATGTTGTTAACGATATCACGGCTGCGGGCATAAAGGTCACACTGGCGTGGACGGCCCTGCCGGAGCACGCTTGCCGGGGCGTCAATCAACGGATTCGCACCAGCGTTTCACTCAAGATTTTCCCTTGGCGGGGTAAATGCTGGACCGAGTTCCGCGTGGGCTTATCGATGTTGATGATGCTACCCCCGCATGGCTCGATCGTCGATGAGCGAAAGTGGAGGAGGAGGAGGCCATATACCATATTTCCTGCTTGCCCCAGTGATTCTCTCAGGCATCGGGTACGTTTGGCGGGAACTCGCAAGGAGGACGGCGTCACCGCATTCCTCGCTTCTTTCCTTCGGATAGGGGCAACATGGTGGCCACGCTACCTGAGCTGTCCGGGGTGATCGCATCGCTACCACCTTCTATTCCTGCCACTGCCGCGGCTGCGGTGGAGATGGGCGACAGGACCTGGGAAGGACGGAACGAGGGAGCGATGTCGCCTTTCTCCTCAGAAGCCGTTGACAGCATGAGCGTCGACGCTAATGATGGTGCAGCTTGATGCGCTGTTCACGACCTCGGGTTCGCACGAGCACCACGCCCTACCTGGCGCGCCAAAGATGTCGTGGTGGAACACGATCACCTATGGGGCCATCAGCCCCTTGTGGTTCGGCAGGGCGGAGATCACGTAGCACAAAAGATAAGAAGCCATGGAACAGCACGACAGTGGTGACGCTGGTGGTTTTTACCCAGGTTCGGGCCGCTGAGAAGCGTAAAACCCTACTCCTACTTTGGTGGATTGAAGGGAGGATCATGGTGGTCACACAATGCTCAAGCCTGGCAAGGTCGCCTCGGGGAGAGCAGCTACGCGCGTCTGAGTACACAAGGGTCCGAATCCTTTTTTAGGTTGCCATGGCCCTCCTTTTATAGGCTAAGGGGTTACCACAGTGGCAAAATAGTCATTATCTACTGATTAGATAGCCAACAGTGCTATCATACCTAGCTCTGGCAGTTAGGACAAAGTGCATTAAATGCACTGCCAGGTGTCACGCTGAGGATGCAGCCCGGTAGGCCTGCCACGCCGCTTAATCATCTTCTACCTGTCTGCATGACACGCCTCTGGATGGGTGTCATATAGGGGAATCTCCCTTCCAAATGGCTTCCACGTGCCAAATGACAGCCACTTAATCAGTTGGGGGCTCGACACCACACTGATAAGTGACTTGCATCGCTGTGCGGTGGAGCGGTGGAGTCTTGACGGGGATATTTTCCCTTGGCGGCCCCGGAAAGCCTGCCGGGGAAATCTTGGGACTTGTTCTTGGTGAGGCCTCGACCTGACCAGGCTCGCCTGCCTGGTAAGGGAGGTCTTTTCTTAGTGATATCTTGTTCCCTTGGCTTGTCTTTGTCTTCTTCATTCGGCCTTTGATTCTTCAAAGAGCTATCTCTCTGGCTTGGTTTAGTCTTGGGAGTTTGGTGTTGCCGGGTTGGAGGCCTACTGTCCGTGCACAAGTCAGGGGAAACATACACCCCTGTTTGTATACCACGACATAGTGATTATGTTGTTGATGTTGTTCTAGGAGAAAGAGTTGATAAGAAATTGAATGTTATCCATTATGCTAGCAAAACTCTAGACAGTGGCCAAAGAAATTATGCAACCACTGAAAAAGAATTTTTGGCAGTTGTGTTTGCTTGTGATAAATTCAGATTTTACATTGTTGATTCCAAAGTAATTGTCCACACCGATCATGCTGCTATAAAATATCTAATGGAAAAGAAAGATGCAAAACCTAGACTCATTAGGTGGATTCTCTTGCTACAAGAATTTGACTTACATATCACTGATAGGAAAGGAGCTGAGAACCCCGTAGCTGATAACTTGTCTAGGTTAGAAAATATTCTTGATAACCCACTACCTATTGATAATAGTTTTCCTCATGAACAACTAGCTATAATAAATACTACTTATAATACTCCTTGGTATGCTGACTATGCTAATTATATCGTTGCTAAATTTTTACCACCTAGTTTCACATAGCAACAAAAGAAAAAAAATCTTCTATGACTTAAGACATTACTTTTGGGATGACCCACATCTTTATAAAGAAGGAGTAGATGGTATTATTAGACGTTGTGTACCTGAGCATGAACAGGAATAAATCCTACGGAAATATCACTCCGAAGCCTATGGAGGACATCATGCAGGAGATAGAACTGCTCATAAGGTATTACAATCTGGTTTTTATTGGCCTACTCTTTTCTAGGATGCCTGTAAGTTTGTCTTGTCTTGGGATGAATGTCAAAGAATTGGTAATATCGGTAAGCATCAGGAAATGCCTATGAATTATTCACTTGTTGTTGAACCTTTTGATGTTTGGGGCTTTGATTATATGGGACCTTTTCCTTCCTCTAATGGGTACACATATTTTGGTTGCTATTGGTTATGTCACTAAGTGGGTAGAAGCTATTCCAACTAGCAGTACTGATCATAACACCTCCATTAAAATGCTTAAAGAAGTTATTTTCCCAAGGTTTGGAGTCTCTAGATATTTAATGGCTGATGGTGGTTCACACTTTATTCATGTTGCTTTTCGTAAAATGCTTGCTAAATATGATGTTAACCATAGAATTGCGTCACCCTATCATCCTCAATCTAGTGGTCAAGTTGAACTTAGCAATAGATAAATAAAATTAATATTACAAAAAACTGTCAATAGGTCCCGAAAGAATTGGTCTAAGAAATTAGATGATGCACTTTGGGCTTATAGAACAGCTTATAACAATCCTATGGGTATGTCTCCGTATAAAATGGTTTATGGAAAATCTTGTCATTTGCCTCTTGAGTTAAAAAAAGCATATTGGGCAATTAAAGAACTCAATTATGATTTCAAACTTGCTGGTGAAAAGAGGTTATTTGATATTAGCTCACTAGATGAATGGAGAACCCAAGCTTATGAAAATGCCAAACTATTTAAACAAAAAGTTTAAAAGATGGCATGACAAAAGAATCCAAAAGAGGGAATTCAAAGTTGGTGAACATGTTCTATTATACAACTCTTGTTTTAGATTTTTTTGCAGGAAAACTTCTTTCCAAATGGGAAGGACCGTATATCATCGAAGAAATTTGCTCTGGAGCTATCAAGATTAATAATGCCGAAGGTACTAACCCGAAGGTGGTCAATGGACAAAGAATTAAACACTATATCTCAGGTACGCCCATTAATGTTGAAACTAACATTATCCGAACCATGACACCAGAGGAACACATAAAAGAAACCTTCCAGAACACTCAAGAACCCTAAAAAAGAAGAGTACGTGATACGGTAAGTAAACAGACTCCGAAAAATCCGCAAAAATATTTTCTGTTAATATTGGATTATTATAAAATATAGGAAAATGAGAAATAACCGGGAAGGCCACCCAGGTGCCCACAAGACACCAGGGCGCGCCTGCCCTACCTGGTGCGCCCTGGTGGGTGGTGGGCCCCTCGAGCACCTTCCAGGCTCTGTTTTCCATCCATATGCTTGTTTCCCAAGATAAAAAATCTTTATATATAATCCTAGACGATTTAACCATCGTATCACGGAGAAATCCTCTGTTCTTGTTTCATGCTATTTTTCTGACAGATCTGGATCGCCATGGCCGCACCAAGCTCCTCCAAGGACAAGTTCTTCGAGAGAGCAATCAATCCCTACTTGTCGGAGGTGATGAAGCACCCTCAAGCCATTGAGATGCGTGAAGGGGTGCTCCACATCCGGGATGTTTAAGGGCCCAAGAAGACAGGAAGCATGGAGGCCAGGATCGAGGCAATGGAGCAGGAGATCTTCAAGTGCCAAGGGATGGTGGAGCGTGGACTCTGTGCCAATCACCTCATGATCACGGAATTCACCCGTGATCACAAGGTGGATGGCTGGTCTATGAAGGACATCGTCTTCACCTTCAACGAGCAAATTAATTTTCTGCAAAGCCAAATCTATGATCTTCAAAATCAAGTTTTTGAGTATGAGGCAAGATTTAAAGGTATGAGTTCAGCTGCCAGTTGCAGGACTCAGGAGACTCGTGCTTCCTCTTATGATGGTGAGCCGCTGCCGTGGAAGCCGGAGGATAAGTTTGCTACTACCTCATCACCACCATCATCTTCCCCACCAAAGGAGACTTGAGTATACGGGTATGGGCACTCCCCTTGGCTTGTGCCAAGCTTGGGAGTGATGCCCCGGTATCGTATCACCATCACTTTTATTACCTTTACCTATCTTAGTTCGATCCTTAGTTATTTCGTGATTTAGTTGAATAAAAGTTTAGTATGATCTATTTTTGAGTGCTAGTGTCATGATCTATCTATCTATGTAATCGAGTGAGAGTTATATAATAAATTTTAGTTTGAGTTTTTGCTTCTTTACTTTTCTGTTTCAATCAAAATAAAAGAAAATAATGAAAAAGATCATATGCTAATCTTATGGTAAGTAATGATATCACATCAGGAAAAGTATAAGTGGTAAAATTTGTTGAAAGTTGGAAAACATAGCATTAGTCAATGATGCAATTCATGAAATAATTAATAAAGAAAGAGAAGATTCACATGCAAATACACTATCTTGGACATCTTTTATGATTGTGAGCCCCCACTAAATATCTTATGCCAAACTGTTGACGTTGGACAAGGAAGACAACGTAATGATTTGTGTTTGTTCATATTCACATAGAAGTTATATTGTCATAGATCCTTCAACATGTGGTGCTTCCTCAATATCTTTGCTAGCCAAAATTCCGCACTAAGTAGAGATACTACTTGTGCATCCAAAAACCTTAAACCCAAACTCATGTTTTGAGAGTCCACCATACCTACCTATGGATTGAGTAAGATCCTTCAAGTAAGTTGTCATCGGTGCAAAAAGGCAATAAAAATTGCTTCTAAATGTGTTTGATCCTTTAGTGTAAGAGAAATTAAGCGTTGTACGAACTTGTGATGGCAAAGTAATAAAGCGACGGACTGCATAATAAAGGTTGCTATCATAAGGGGCAATATAACATGACGTTCTTTTGCATTAAGAGATTGTGCATACAGAACCAAAATGCGCATGACAACCTCTGCTTCCCTTTGCAAAGGGCCTATCTTTTAATTTTATGTATTTACCTTTTATGCAAGAGTAAAAGTATTTCCCCTATTTCTTTTTATTTTCTCCTTGGCAAGCATCATGTGGTGGGGAAAGATCTAGGCACATATACCCAGTTGGATATGAGTGAGCATGAGTTATTATTGCTGACATCGCCCTTGAGGTGACTAAGTTGGGAGGCGAAACTATAAGCCCCTATCTTTCTATGTGTCCGGTTGAAACTTTTTACTCATATATATATGTGAGTGTTAGCAATCATAGAATATTAAATGATGGTTGAGTATGTGGACTTGCCAAAAGGCTCTGATACACGACCCTTCCTAAAAATATGATGAATTGTAGTTGCAAAGTTGACTGAGAACATAGTTTGTTAGTTTTCAATAAGGTTTATGCTTTTTACTTCGATGTTGTGATGAATTGTTAATTGTTCATGAGAAGTTATATGATAAAGTTTTGTGATAAAATGTTGCTGTTATAATAATATGCATGATGCTACTATGTCTTTATTTTGTTTTTATCGACACCTCTCTCTAAACATGTGGAGATGATTTTCGATATCAGCTTTCGCTTGAGGACAAGTGAGGTCTAAGCTTGGGGGAGTTGATATGTCCATTTTCCATCATGTTTTCCTACTGTTATTTATAAGGTTTTTATGCATAATAACACTTTATGGAGTAACACTTTAAGGTTTTTACACAAAGAGGGTGAATACCGGCAGCTGGAATTCTGGACCTGAAAAAGCTATGTCAGAGATACCTATTCTTCACATCTCCAAATGAGCTGAAATTTTATGGAGAATTATTTTGGAATATATAATAAATGTTGGAGAAAAGAACTACCAGAGGGGCGCTGCTAGGTGCCCACAAGACACCAGGGTGCGCCAGCCCCTCCAGGCGTGCCCTGGTGGGTGGTGGGCACCCTGGCCCACCTCTGGTGCCCATCTTCTGGTATATAAGGTCTTTTGACCTAGAAAAAAATAAGGAGAGGACTTTCAAGATGGAGCACCGCCGTCTCGAGGTGGAACTTGGGCAGGAGCACTTTTGCCCTCCGGCGGAGTGATTCCGCCGGGCGAACTTCCCTCCCGGAGGGGGAAATCGAAGCCACCGTTGACGTGGCTTGAGACTGCTTTGGTATTTCCCCAAAGACGAAGGGATGATGCAGCACAGCTACGGTAAGTATTTCCCTCAGTTATGAAACCAAGGTATCAATCCAGTAGGAGAACCAAGCAACACTATGTAAATGGTACCTACACAAAAAGAACAAATACTTGCAACCCGACGTGTAAGAGGGGTTGTCAATCCCTCCTCGGTAAAAAGATAGATTAATTTGTATGAGATTGGATAAATGGATCTAGCAAGAACGCAGAATAAAATAAGTAAAGAAAAAGTGCAGTAAGATATTTTTGGGGTTTTGGAATAATAGATCTAAAAACAAATATGATAAAAGATAGATCTGAAAGCAATATGATAAAAGATAGACCCGGGGGCCGTAGATTTCACTAGTGGCTTCTCTCAAGAAAATAGCATACGGTGGGTAAACAAATTACTGTTGGGCAACTGATAGAAGAGCAAATAATTATGACGATATCCAAGGCAATGATCATGAACATAGGCATCACGTCCAAGATTAGTAGACCGACTCCTGCCAGTATCTACTACTATTACTCCACACATCGATCGCTATCCAGCATGCATCTAGTGTATTAAGTTCATGGAGAAACGGAGTAATGCAATGCTACTTCTTGAGCTTACGTTGATTTTTCCCTTGAAGAGGAAAGGGTGATGCAGCAAAGTAGAGATAAGTATTTTCCTCAATTAAGAACCAAGGTATCAATCCAATAGGAGGCACAAGCAAGTCTCCAATATATGCACCTGCACAAACTAACAAACACTTGCACACAACGCGAAAAAGGGGTTGTCAATCCCTTTACGACCACGAACAAGAGTGAGATCTAATAGAGATAGGTATAAAAGATAAATAAAAGAGAAAAATAAAGTAAATACAGATAAAGTACAACAAGGTATTTTTGGGTTTTTTGTTTATAGATTTGAAAATATACGATGGAAAATAGACCCGGGGGCCATAGGTTTCACTAGAGGCTTCTCTCTTGAAGAAAACATACGGTGGATAAACAAATTACTCTTGAGACATCTAAGGCAATGATCATGAATATAGGAATCACGTGCATGACAAGTAGACTGAAATGATTCTGGATCTACTACTATTACTCCACACATCGACCGACTCCTGCCTGCATCTAGAGTATTAAGTTCATAAGAACAGAGCAACGCTTTAAGTAAGATGACATGATGTAGAGGGATAAACTCAAGCAATATGATATAAACCCCATCTTTTTATCCTTGATGGCAACAATACAATACGTGCCTTGCTACCCCTTCTGTCACTAGGTGAGGACACCACAAGATTGAACCCAAAACTAAGCACCTCTCCCATTGCAAGAAAAACCAATCTAGTTGGCCAAACCAAACCGATAGTTCGAAGAGAAATATAAAGATATCTTAATCATGCATAAAAGAGTTCAGAGAAGACTCAAATAATATTCATAGATAATCTGATCATAAATCCACAATTCATCAGATCTCAACAAACGCATCGCAAAAGAAGATTACATCGAATAGATCTCCAAGAACATCAAGGAGAACATTGTATTGAAGATCAAAGAGAGAGAAGAAGCCATCTAGCTACTAGCTATGGACCCGTAGGTCTGTGGTAAACTACTCACACATCATCAGAAGGGTGGCAAGGTTGGTGTAGAGATCCTTCATGATCGAATCCCCCTCCAGCGTAGTGTCGGAAAAGGCCCCAAGATGGGATCTCACGGGAAGAGAGGCTTGCGGTGGCGGAAAAGTATTTTTGGTGTGCCCTCTGGTGCAGCGGGAATATTTGAGGATTTATAGTGCAAAGATTAGGGTTGGAAGGTCTACGGGGGGACCACAAGCCCTGGGGGCGCGCCACTACGGCTTGTGGCCACCCCGTAGGGCTTCTGGCCTCCTCTCCAAGTGTCGTGGGTTTCTTCTGGTCCAAGAAAAATCACCGTAAAGTTTATTCCGTTTGGACTTTGTTTGATATTCCTTTTCTGTAAAAGCACTGTTCAAGAAATCTTCCGATTCAGTGATTTATCGTCCGATTTATCACTACTCATGGGGTGACTGATAAGATTATGCCTTATCTTCACCGTTTATCGTTTGGGCCAATTTATCACTATGACAAGCGATTTATCAGGAATCTACCGATAAATTGGGCCTATTCCTAACATTATGTTTGCAAAAACTAGGTTTATTTGTGTTTTGTGGACCTTATTTTGCAATATGTACTATTTTCCTATTTTGTTTGTCATTATACGCGGATTCAAAGGCTAGGAATCAAGCTAACACTTCTTCCCAATATTGTTTTGGTGTTGAATATAGCATATTTTAGTGTTGGGAACCTGGGATATGGAAAAAATGGCCGATTAATAGTCGACCGATAAAATCAATTAATCGGTCGATTTCCGATTAATCTCTAATCCCCAACTGACCGAGACGCTAACGATAAGCGATATCATCAACATTGTGTAAAAGTCAAAAACAAGGAAAAAATAGAAACTGGCACTGGGCACTAGGTTAATAAGTTAGTCCCGAAAATAATATAAAATAACATATTAATGCATATAAAACATCCAATACAGATAATATAATAGCATGGAACAATAAAAAATTATAGATACGTTGGAGACGTATCAAGCATCCCCAAGCTTAATTCCTGCTCGTCCTCGAGTAGGTAAATGATAAAAACAGAACTTTTGATGTGAAATGCTACCTAACATATTTATCAATGCAATTTTCTTATTGTGGCAAGAATATTCAGATCCATAAGATTCAAAACAAAAGTTTAATATTGACATAAAAACAATAATACTTCAAGCATACTAATAAAGCATTCATGTCTTCTCAAAATAACATGGAAAAAGAAAGGTATCCCTACAAAATCATATTGACTGGCTATGATCTATCTTCATCACACAAAATATTTCACCGTGCACAACCCCGATAACAAGCCAAGCAATTGTTTCATAGTTTTAATGTTCTCAAGCTTTTTTAACTTTCATGCAATACATGAGCGTGAGCCATGGATATAGCACTATAGGTGGAATAGAATATGGTGGAGGTTGTGAGGACAAGAAAAAAAAAGGAGAAAGTCTCACATCAACTAGGCAAATTAATGGTTTATGGAGATGGCCATGAATTGATATCGATGCAAGTGAGTAGGGATTGCCATGCAACGGAAGCACTAGAGCTATAAGTGTATGAAAGCTCAAAAGGAAAACTAAGTGGGTATGCATTCAACTTTCTTGCTCACGAAGACCTAGGGCAATTTGAGGAAGCCCATCATTGGAATATACAAACCAAGTTCTATAACGAAAAATTCCCACTTGTATAGGAAAGTGATAAAATAGGAGACTCTCTATCAAGAAGAACATGGTGCTACTTTGAAGCACAAGTGTGGAAAAAGGATAGTAACATTGTCCTTTCTCTCTTTTCTCTCATTTTTTTGTTTGGGCTCTTTTATTTTTTTAAGCCCGGAGTCTCATCCCAACTTGTGAGGGAATCATAGCTTTCATCATCATTTCCTCACATGGGAAAATGCTCTAATAATGATGATCATCACACTTTTATTTACTTACAACTCAAGAATTACAACTCGATACTAGAACAAAATATGACTCTATATGAATGCCTCCGGTGGTGTACCGGGATGTGCAATGATCAAGAGTGACATGTATAAAATATGAACGGTGGCCAAGCCACAAATACTATGCCAACTACGTGATCATGCAAAGCAATATGACAATGATGGTATGTGTCATAATAAACGGAACGATGGAAGTTGCATGGCAATATATCTCAGAATGGCTATGGAAATGCCATAATAGGTAGGTATGGTGGATGTTTTGAGGAAGGGTATATGGTGGGTTTAATGCACCGGCGAAAGTTGCGAGGTACTAGAGAGGCTAGCACTGGTGGAACGGTGAGAGTGCGTATAATCCATGGACTGCACATTAGTCATAAAGAACTCACATACTTATTGCAAAAATTTATTAGCCGTCAAAGCAAAGTACTAATATGCATGCTCCTAGGGGGATATATTGGTAGGAAAAGACCATCTCTCGTCCCCAACCACAACTCATAAGGAAGACAATCAAAAAATAAATCATGCTCCAACTTCATCACATAACGGTTCACCATACGTGCATGCTTCGGGAATCACAAACTTTAACACAAGTTTTTCTACCAATCCAAAATTACTCACTAGCATGACTCTAATATCACCATCTTTATATCTCAAAACAAATGCAAGGAATCAAACTTCTCATATTATTCAATGATCTTATATGAAAGTTTTTATTATATCCCTCTTGGATGCCCATCATATTAGGACTAAATTCATAACCTAAGAAAATTACCATGCTGTTTAAAGAATCTCGAAATAATATAGTGAAGCATGAGATTTCATCAATTTCTATAAAATAAAACCACCGCCGTGCTCTAAAAATGATATAAGCGAAGCACTAGAGCAACTACCTAGCTCAAAAGATATAAGTGAAGCACATAGAGTTTTCTAATAAATTCATGATTAATGTGTGTCCCTATCAAAAGGTGTGTACAGAAAGGATGATTGTGGCAAACTAAAAAGCAAATACTCATATCATACAAGACGCTCCAAGCAAAACACATATGATGTGGTGAATAAAAATATAGCCTCAAGTAAATTTATCGATGGATTGAAGACAAAAGAGGGGATGCCATCCGGGGCATCCCCAAGCTTAGATGCTTGGTTGTACTTGAATATTACCTTGGGGTGCCTTGGGCATTCCCAAGATTAGGCTCTTTCCATTCCTTATTCTGGTGTCCATCAAAACTTTACCCAAAACTTGAAAACTTCACAACACAAAACTCAACAGAAAACTCGTAAGATCCGTTAGTATAATAAAATAAATCACCACTTTATGTGCTGTTGCAAAACTCATTCTAAATTTATATTGGTGTTATATCTACTGTATTCCAACTTCTCCATGGTTCATACCCCCCAATACTCCCCATAGATTCATCAAAATAAGCAAACAACACATAGAAAACAGAATCTGCCAAAAACAGAAAAGTCTGTAGTAATCTGGAAATTTCGTATACTTCTGTAACTCCAAAAATTCTGGAAAATTAGTTAAACCTATGAAATTTGTATATCAATCTTTTGTAAAAAATTCAGATCAAAATAACATTTCTGTGATTTTCTAAATTTCTGGCAATGACCGCAGAATTTTCTGTTTTTCAGCAAGATCAAATCAACTATCACCATAGACCATCCCAAAGGTCTTACTTGGCTCAAACACTAATTAAAACACCAAAACACAATTACTACAGAGGTAATAATGTGTATTTATTGAAAAGCAGGAGCAAAAAAAAAAATTGGGTTGCCTCCCAACAAGCGCTATTGTTTAACTCCCCTAGCTAGGCATAAAACATAGATCTAGGTATTGTCATATTTGGTATGCAATTCTTTCCTAATAAAATCTTCCAAAACTTTTCTTAGTAGATATTTCTTTTCATGTTCTTTATTTCTAGCGGGAGAGATTAAAGCATGGAAAAAATCCGATTAGTGATTTTGACATTCATAATTTCATACTCAGGATCATCACCAAAAATATCTTCATAAGGAACATGCAATTCATTCTTAATGGGTTTTATAGATATATATTCAATCCATTATTTATTAAGCCCTTCATCAATTCCTTTAGCAACCCAATCAAATCTATCATAAGCATCAATGTATAAAGCTTGCACAATTTCCTTCATGTCATGCTTGGTAGTAGTAGTACATGCTGGTAGTAGTGATGTTCAGTCCGATGCATGTTTACCGTATGTTATCAAGTACCGTGGTTATGCACGTTCCTTTGCATCTAGTGGGTTACATGCTTACTTGGTAGTGTTCTTGCTATGTTCTTGCATGGTATTTATTCATGATGCTAGTAGTCATGCTATGCTCCTGTGTAGTGTTATGATTATGCTCGTCAGTATGTCATGCTCATTTAGATATATGATTCATTGTGGTTATGCTCGATGATTATGTTGGACCTCCATGCTTATGTTGATGTCATGCTTTGTAGTTGCACCATGTTATTTTTATATGGCTCAGCTTCTTGCATTCAAGTTTAACCGGATAATAATGAACTTGAACAACTGTTGGCTGAGTCATGGTGCCACTGAATCGAGCTGACCAGTGCAACCACATTTGCCTTTTATGGGAAGGACCTAACTGGGTCTATTGTCATGCCTCTCGCTGGTGCCTCCAACGAGGAAAGGTTATGGGCGCACGCTACCCAGATCAGGTAGGCGGACATAAGCCTTGTGTGCCCGTTGTTGTTGTTATGGTACCTTGTCTCCGTTTGGGACCATTTATGTTTTGCCACGACGGTGGCCGTTGGGTGTCTTTGGTAGATACGGGGCCACCCAGGACTTAGCCCAAAGGGGAGTTTGTCGGAGTGGCCGGGCAGTAGATCGGTTTTGGCGGAATGCCGTTGGTCCACCCGAATGGGAGTGCGAGGCCATGGGTTCCGTGGTGTGGGTATAGTGTGCTAACCTCTGCAGAGTGTGTGTTTTAATCTATCGATAGCCGCGCCCGCGGATATGGGCCCAGTTCGTAGTCGGTCACACTATGAGCCAACAATAATAATAACTTGCTTAATAATAACCCCGGTTCGATGATGAGAAAGAGATTGGTTGTGATCGAGAGAGGATCATGAAGGTATCATGGATACCGAACTTGGTTGATCTTTATGTGATCGCGAGATGATCACAGTGGTATCGTGGATACCGAAGTTGGTAAGTTGATGCATGAGATGGTTACGAGGTAACCGCCGAATAAGAGTAAGTTGGTGCATGATCATGTTAACTTGTTGCATGTAGTATCATCATGTTCATATGCTCATGCCGTGCTAAGGTTGTTCTAGCTGTATCATGTTCAGATGTGCATGCCCCGTGTTCTGTTAGCATCATGTTCATGATTTCTTTAACCTGTAATTGCCATGCTGTTGTCTGTCTTGATTGCTTTTGGTTAATTGTGAGCTTGCAAGTACATTCAATGTACTGACCTGGCGTGTCATGCCAGTTTGCAGGTCATGCCTGGATTGCTTGCTTGTTTGCTGTGGTTCCTGTGTTTGCGAGCTAGGATAAATGTTCCAGCCAGAGTCCCTGCGGATTGGAGTCCATCATCGTCGTTCGTTGTTTCACTGCCAGTAGAGGTTCCGCTGCCTCAAGTTGTTATGCTGCTTGCATAGAGCAACTGTGGTTGGCGTAGTGTCGCCGTGCCGGTGTTATTCATTGTAATATCGGAGACCTTGTAATCGTATTCGTGTTGTAATAGAGAACTGGTTTGTTCTATGCTAAGCAGTGCCGTATTCCAGAAGACTTCGCTTCGATCTCTAGGCTGGAATACGGGGTGTTCCGGTTTCTCTGAGCCAGGGTGCCACACACGCGCCACCCCCGGGACGGGCTGACCCAGCCACTGTGCCCAACGGAGCCGCTGGCCCTTAGGCGCTTCCGCCGCGTCACCATGCCATCCAAACGGCTGGTTCGCAGCAGCAAGGGCGCGACGCGGTCGCCACCGGCAACGTCAGGAGCCGAGCGACACTATGATCTAGATCGTCATCACCTATGCCAAGCACTGCCTCCGAGGCCATGGCGCGAGCCCAACTGCTATTGAGATTTCCACCGGCGGCACACCAGATGGATGAGTGGCGAGCCACCATCCAAAGTCTGATTGGTTTTGCCGAGGCGGAAGGATCACAGCGGGCTGGACCGCCACGGCCTTCCCAGGCAGCAACGACGGCTCGTGCGGCTGGCCGTGCGGGAGGGGCCACCCTCACGGTGCAATCCCCACCACGGCAAGCCGCCCGGGAG
The DNA here is from genome assembly GCA_011799875.1 of Thinopyrum elongatum. Lineage (NCBI taxonomy): Eukaryota > Viridiplantae > Streptophyta > Magnoliopsida > Poales > Poaceae > Thinopyrum > Thinopyrum elongatum. Next base: position 396,194,910 of record CM022303.1, read on the forward strand.
CCGCGAAACCAACCACCTGATGACGTCTCGATGGCCTCCTCAGACCCTCGAGCGCGTCAAGGCCGACAGCGCGCCCCGGAGGGCAGGCGAGGGAAGGCGCGTGCGTCATCGATGAGCGGCACCGCGACAACCCCCGCTGCTCCAATGGGTGCGATGGCCCCGACGTCGATGAGCCCGCGCTCGGAGATGGCGGGTGCCTGCCTTTCGAGGTTGGGTGCCCTGCCTTCACCCGTGAGCTGCGGCAAGTCCGTTGGCCGTCCACTCGCACGTTCAAGCCAGAGATACCCGAGAAGTATGATGGGAGACTAAACCCGGCAGAGTTCTTGAGCATCTACACCATCACTGTTCAAGCTGCTGGGGGAAGAGATGAGAAGGTGTTCGCCAACTACTTCCCTTTGGCCCTCAAGTCAAATGTGAGGTCTTGGCTGATGCACCTGCCGGAGAACTCCATTTCGACCTGGGCTGACCTGTGCCACAAGTTCATTGGTGCCTTCATGGGCGGCCATCAAGAACCAGGGCGGCCCAGCGACTTGCAGCTTCTCCAGCAGAAAGAAGGAGAAACTCTACGGAAGTACTTGCAGAGATTCAGCTGAGTCCACAGAAATATCCCAGATATCCACCCAGCTGCCGTGATAGCTGCCTTCCAATCCAATGTGCGCAACCGCAGGATATGTGCCAAGATGAACGTTCGGTTGCCCAAGATTGTTAAGGAGCTCTACACTTTGGTGGACAAATGTGCTCGAGTGGAGGAGGGGAGGAAACTTCCTGGAGAGGAAGATTGCGTCGACATCGACTCAGAAGATGATGACGAGACCATCAGTAAGAAGAAGAAGAACAAGAAGCACAACAAGAAGCGCAAGGATAAGACAGTGATGACTGTTGAGGGGTCAGGCACGCCTAGTACCGGCAAGAAGGCCAAGGCTGAAGCCCCCGGAAAGGAGGCTACCGCATGCGCTGACTGCCGGGAGGCAGCGGCTGCCGAGAAAGCTGGGAAAAGTGATGGGCCGTATTGCAAAATTCATCGGACCAAGGGCCATGATCTCTAGGAGTGTCATCAGGTTGAGCAGCTCGTCAAGAGGAAGAAGGCTGAGTATGAGAAGCGTGATAAGAAAAAAGGTCAGAATGGCGCTGGCGGGAAGGGCCAGGGTGGTGAAGCAAACAACCCCGGCAAGGCTCCTCGGAACCAAGGAAAACCCGCCAAAGGCTAAGAGAAGGAGGATTGCGGCAATGAGAGTGATGGAGGGAATGAAGAGGAAACCAGCGAGCAGGAATTCCAGCTGACGCCCTGTGCATTGACGGGGGTGCGTCTCTGCACTCCTCTCACCGCCAGCTTAAACAGTGGGCGCGTGAGGTCAATGCCGTGGAGCCAGCGGCAGATTCTCAGAAGCCGCTCAAATGGTCACGCACGCCCATCATCTTTGATGAAGAGGACCACCCCGACCGCATTACTGCGGTAGGGTGCTTGCCGTTGTTGGTCTCACCAACAATTCGCAACCTCAAGGTCACAAAGATGCTGGTTGACGGCGGGGCCGGGTTGAATCTGATTTGCCCAAAGGTAATCACCAAACTGCAGATAGTAGATGAAGAACTTAAGGCCACATGCATGTTTCAAGGAGTCAATCCCGGCAGGAGCCGTCCTAAGGGAAAGGTTACGTTGCCAGTGACATTTGGAGGAGAGTTGAACTACAGGACTGAGAAAGTTGTGTTTGATGTGGTTAACCTTCCCCTGCCGTACAACGGGATCCTTGGGCGCCCGGCTCTGGCCAAATTCATGGCAGCATCCCACTATGCCTACAACACCTTGAAGATGCCAGGGCCGATGGGCGTCATTTCCGTCCCGTCGGACAAGAAAGACGCAATTATTTGCGTGGATAAGATGTACCGGGACATGGTCGCGGCTGAGGTCGCGGAAGCCACAGTTCCCGCCAAGGAAAAGCATAGCAGAGGCACTGGCAAGGAATCTGGAAAGCGTACCTCTGCGGAATGTGCCGCGCCCATTGATGACGTGCCAGAGAGTTCCAACAGCAAGAGATCCAAGGCTGTTCCCCCCAAGTGAAAAAGGTCGCGGTAGGGCTGGCTGGCATTGATGGTACTTTCACTATCAGCGCCACCCTTGATGACAAATAGGAAAGCGCGCTCGTTGCCTTCCTGCGGGCGAATATTGATGTGTTTGCCTGGCAACCATCTGATATCCCCGGTGTTCCCAGGGAGGTAATCGAGCACCACCTTGCTGTCTGCCCACATGCCCGACCCGTCAAGCAGAAGGTTTGGAAGCAGGCCTTGGAGCGGTAGTAGTTCATTGTCGAGGAAATCAAGAAACTTGAAGCAACTGGTTTGGTCAGAGGAGTACTGCATCCAACATGGTTAGCAAACCCAGTGGTTGTGCGCAAGGCTAATGGAAAATGGAGGCTTTGCATAGATTTCACGGATCTGAACAAGGCATGCCCAAAGGACCCATTTCCCTTGCCGTGCATCGACCAGATCATGGATTCTACTTCAGGATGTGAGTTGCTCTCTTTTCTGGATGCATACTATTGATACCATCATATTTTTATGTCCAAGGAAGACGAAGAAAAGACCTCATTCATCACCCTATGCGGCACATACTGCTTTGTGCGCATGCCTTTCGGGTTGAAGAGTGCTGGGTCCACTATTGCAAGAGCGGTCAAGATTGGCTTTGAACCACAGTTGCACAGGAACATTGAAGCCTACATGGATGATATTGTGGTCAAGACCAAGGACAGATCAACCCTCATCCAGGATTTAGAAGAGACAATTGCTAATCTACACAAGATCAACTTGAAACTAAATCCGGAGAAGTGCATGTTTGGCGTTCCCTCCGGCAAGCTACTTGGTTTCTTTGTGTCCCACCGTGGGATAGAGGCCAACCCCGATAAGATCAAGGCCATTGAGCAGATACAGGCACCAAAGACAGTTAAGGATATGAGGCGTTTGACAGGATGCGTTGCCGTGCTTAGCAGATTCATCTCCAAGTCTACCGAGCACGCCTTGCTGTTCTTCAAGATTTTGAAGAGGGCAGGACCCATGAAGTGGACCCTGGAAGCAGATGCAGCGCTACAGGATTTGAAGACCTACTTGTCTTCTGTGCCTACTTTGGTTGCACCCAAACCACAAGAGCCGTTGCTGCTATATCTGGCAGCAACTAATCAAGTGGTTAGTGCGGCCCTAGTAGCACAGCGGGAAGTAGAAGAAGCAGCAACCTTAGCAAGTGTCCCGCCAGGGGAAGAGGAAGAGAGCGGCCCGGTAAGGCCAGATACGGATCAGGACAAAGAGGAGCACGGCAGCGGAGGCAACCCCAAGGACACGGCAAGGAAGAAGGTGGTGCAGCTCCCGGTATACTTCGTCAGCTCCCTGTTGCAGGGGGCTAGATCCAGGTATTCTGGTGTGCAAAAATTGATCTTTGGCCTTGTCATGGCCTCAAGGAAACTGCGCCACTACTTCCAAGCCCATGAGATCACAGTTGTCACCCGCTTTCCGTTGCAAAGGATACTTCAAAACCCAGAGGCCACCGGCAGGATAGTGGAGTGGGCATTGGAGTTGTCCATCTCTGGCCTGAAGTTTGAAAGCACATCAACAATCCAGAACAGGGCATTGGCAGAGTTTATTGTAGAATGGACGCCAACCCCTGATGAAGAAGTACTGGAAACAATTATCCCCAGCAAGGAAGCGCCCCAAGAATGGATCATGTATTTCGATGGTGCCTTCTCCCTACAAGGTGCAGGGGCTGGCATGCTTCTCATTGCTCACACTGGAGAGCACCTGAGGTACGTCGTCCAGATGCACTTTCCCCGGGAGGAGGCGACCAACAATACAACAGAGTATGAAGGGCTTCTTGCTGGGCTCAGGATTGCCACAGAATTGGGAATCAAGAAGCTGATTATTCGAGGAGATTCACAACTGGTGGTGCGACAAGTCAACAAGGATTACCAAAGCCCATCGATGGAGGCATACGTCGAGGAAGTGAGAAGATTGGAGGAGCGCTTTGACGGGTTGCAAACAGAGCACGTACCCCATGCGGAAAACAGCATTGCTGATCACCTGTCAAAGTGCGCTGCACAGAAGCTTCCTGTGGAACCAGGAACTTTTGTTCTCCATCTTACTCAGCCCTCCGTATCCCTACAACAATGGCCCAAAAGAGGAAGAAATTGGACTCTGGTAAGCCTCTCCCGGTAGAGCCTTTCGGGGCTCCTGGCAGGGACCTTGCCGGAAACAACTCCCCTTCGATTGCCGGGCTGCACCCTCCTGCCGGACCACTGGGCCCCGCGGCCGAGGGATGCGCCCCCACGAATGGGGAGGTGCCGCTAGTCCTCGTTGCCGAGCCTCAGGCTCCAACTTGGGCAAGGCACATAGTCCATTTCCTCCAAACTGGAGAACTTCCCGAAGAGCAAGAAGAAGCTGAAAGAGTAGCCCGGAGAGCCAGTATGTATCAGTTTGTCGATGACACACTATACAGAAGAAGGCCCAACGGTGTGAAATTGAAGTGCATTTGCCGGGAAGGAGGAAAGGAACTGCTGGCAGAGATACACAAAGGTATGTGTGGTTCCCACATTGGATCAAGGGCTTTGGTTGAGAAAGCATTCCGGCAAGGATTCTATTGGCCCACAGCCCTCCAAGATGCGGTTGAGCTTGTCACCAAGTGTGAAGCCTATCAGTTCCATTCCAAAAATATCCATTTGCCTGCCCAAGCACTCCAGACAATCCCTTTGTCATGGTCGTTTTCGGTCTGGGGGCTCGATATCCTCGGCCCTTTCCCTCGAGCTGCCAGGGGCTTTGAATTCTTGTTCGTTGCAATCGACAAGTTTACAAAGTGGCCGGAAGTAGATGCCGTGAGAAAGGTGACTGCTCAGTCAGCTATCAAGTTCTTGAAAGGATTGGTGTGCCGCTTCGGGGTCCCTGCCCGGATCATCACCGACAACGGCACCCAGTTCACGAGCCGCGCCTTCATGCAATATGTTCATGCCCTTGGAAGCAAGATCTCATTTGCCTCTGTTGCACATCCCAGAAGCAATGGACAAGCTAAGAGGGTGAACGCTGAAGTGCTGCGAGGACTCAAGACAAGAACATTTGATAAGCTGCGGAAGCACGGCAAGCGATGGATCAATGAGCTGCCGGTGGTTCTTTGGTCCCTCAGGACGACACCAAACCAAGCTACCGGGCAGACTCCCTTCTCCCTAGTCTATGGGGCAGAAGCAGTTATCCCCACGGAACTCATTTACGGGTCACCTCGAGTGCTTGCCTACGATGAAGTAGCGCAGGAACAGCACATGCGTGACGACGCCGTGCTTCTCGAGGAGAACCGTCTCCGGGCTGCTACGCGTGCTGCACGCTATCAGCAAGCCCTGCATCGCTATCATAGCTGCAGGGTTCATGCCCGGTGTTTTGAGGAAGGTCACCTTGTCCTTAGTCCTGTTCAGTCCACCAAGGGTACAAACAAGCTGTCACCAAAGTGGGAAGGCCCTTACCGGGTGGTACGAGTCACCAGATCTGGCGCAGTCCGTTTGGAGACCGGAGATGGCATTCAATTGCAAAACTCATGGAATATTGAGCATCTCCGCAAGTTCCATCCCATAAGGCGCGGCTGTCGGGCCCTGCCCAGCAGCCACCCTTTTGTATAGGCCTTGCCTCAGCTGCATGTAACCCCTTGTACAAAGCCAGGCGCAGACCCTGAGCAACAGAGAAATAAATAAAGCGCTGGGGGCCCCCGACAAGTTGCATGCATGCATAAGCATCTCATGAGCATCGCATGATTCATGTAGATAGGTTGCATGATCATGTAGATAGATTGCATCTGGCATCATCTTCATTTGCATAAACTGCAGGCTCCTACCGTGGACTTAGTCCTAGGAAGAGGATGCGAAGACGAGCCAGCACTGTGGTCTCTGGCAAGCCAAACGGATAAGTTCCATCTCTTATCCATACATGTTCCGTGAGTAGGACTTGTGCATATGAAAACCTCGCCACCCCAGAAACAAAGGTGCTCCCATCTACTGACACGAACGCTGCTTCGGTCAAGATGGTCGTAGTGGCCTTTGGCTGAAAGGGGTTGGCGGGGGGCTGGTCTCTCCCAATGGGTTCTGCGCCTGGCAGGCTCGGCCTCACGGCAGCAGTCCTATGGGATACCGGCAAGGTAGCTTACCAGGATCTACTTGTTTACATGAAAGTATAAAGGTGTTTCACCTCTGCATGGATATTATACATGCACAAGTGCCCGACAAAAGCTTATCTTTTTCATTAATATGCTGATTAACAAGTACAAATCTCACAGAACATAAACATGGATACGAGAAATTACATTATTTGAACTAAAATTTGGCAAGTGCCTACAGATTTAAGATTGAAAAAAGTTAAGTGCCCCATAATCTCCTCTTTTCATTTTCCCTCCGCCAGGTATTGCGGTGGGAAGAGAAGATGGCTAAAAGAGCACCCAAGCAGGATCCCACCCTCAATCCCGTCATGGCTTGCCGGGCGCAGCTTGACAAGATCGAGAGTGGCGAGGCTGCGAAGAAGGGGGACGGAAGGAGCAGCTCAGCGGTGCCCTGGTCACCACCTCCAGGACCAGCAGGAGGCCCCAGCTCGAGCATCGGAGGGATCAACCACCGATACCTAGCTGGAAGACTGCCGGAGGAAGGGGAAGGCACCAAGGGAACATCCCTCCCTGGCTATCACCCGAAGAGGCTGGTGATGATGGTGCTGGGGAGGGAGGGGAAGAGCGGAAAGATGAGGCAGCAGGTCGCCAATATAAGACGAAGGCGTCGGTGCCATCATACTCTGACCTGACGCCCTGCCACCCACCTCCCCCGTCTTCCCTCGATTCCTCTCCATCACCGTCGCTCTAGGAAGACGCCGGGCCCCCAGCCCAGCACCTCCCCGAAGAGACGGCAGGCGACTGCGATGACCAGGACACTCGATGCGCGCCGCTCCCCACCTTGGTGGGCAGGAAGACACCACTATCCTTAGCAAGAATGCGAGATTCGCCGGAAGGAGCAGTGTTGGGATTACCAAGGACCCCATATACTGCATCCCAGGCAAGCATCAAGAGCCCCGGACGCTTCGCTAACAAGGTGACGACCCCCGGCGACGCGCGGCACCAGACCAGACTCACTCCCCAAGCGTCAACACAAGCATTTGACATCATCAACAACTCCAAGCTAGGACCCGGGGCCTGGCCCCGGGCTCTTCCCTTCAGCATACCCAGAAGGTGTAGAAGATGGAGAAGGAGAGGGGTGTGTATGAATGCCTCCGCTCCTCCCCCGCTCCTCCTTTTATAGGCGAGCCGGGGCTGGGGGCTGATTCCTCGGCAGGTAACCGCCATCCTCCTCCACCAATCCAAGAAGATCGGGTCCCTGCCTTGATGCTCTCCCACACCACGCACCTCCATTACCTACCCCACTCAATGCATGCAGCATACGTGGCTAAGGATAAGGGCGCGGTGGGAAGAGTGAATTGGCAGCTATCCACCCATGCATTAAAGTCATTCATGGGCCATTACAAGAATGGCCCCACCACAATTGGCGTTGCACGGCGTGCGGGAAAACCGGAAACTGACCCAAGCTCAGGTTAATGAAGAAGCAAAGAAGATCTCAAAGGGCAGAGCCGCACTTACATTTCTGCCTGTGCACTGGTTAAGGCCTACCCCGATGACGCCCAGCGGCGCGTTCGTGCCAGGCCCAGGGGCTCCTGTCGGTGCAACAGACCCTGGGTCCATTGCCCGAACTGTGCACAGGCCCAGAGACAAAATTACAAGACCAAGATCAGACCAAGCAAGGAAGATCAAATCCCTTGAAGGATCCAAGTGCAGGTCGAGAAGGCCAAGGTGAGCCTGAGGAGCGAGGCATCACTAAGGAAAGGACCTACCTTGCCGGGCAGGCGAGCCCGGCAAGGTTGGGTTTTGCCTCGGAAGCAAGCTCCCAGATCGTCCCGGCAGGCTTGCCGGGGCTGGCTGAGGCAAGCCAGTCCACCTCTCCACCTCACTAGCAACGCAAGTCACTAATCAGAGCGGTGTCGAGCTCCAAGGTGACTAAGCGGCTGCTTTTTGCCACATGGCAGCCACTTCCTACAGCAAAGACCTCCATATGACACCCGTCCTGAGACGTGTCAAACAAGCAGGCGCGAAGCTGGCAAAACAGCTCGGCAGGGCCTGCCGGGTGAGCCGTGATGTGACACTGAGCGGCGCATTTAATGCGCTCTGTCAGCCTGCAGAGTTAGGTATGATAGCACTGTTAGCTATCTAATCAGTACGCAAAGACTGATCTACCACTGTGGTGACCCCTTTTATCTATAAAAGGATGCCCATGGCGACCGTAGAAGAGGCTGGTTGGTTGGTCGCTGCCATATTCATACGCGCGTAGCCACTCTCGCCCCCAGAGCAACCCTGTCGGGCGAGTGTGCTACGTCCACCACCATTATCCAGCATCAATCCACCAAAGCAGGAGTAGGGTTTTACGCCTCACGGCGGCCCGAACCTGGGTAAAAACTGCCCGTGCGATCTCTGTCGTGCTGTGCGACGCTTCTCCGCTCTTTGTGTAATGTGCCCATCCCCCCGTCGAACCAAAAGGGGCTCATGGCCCCATAGGTGGCCGTGGTTTCCCACGACAGCTTCGTGTGAGAGTGCTGCACAGGATTGTGTGCAATTTTGATGGCACTCTAATTATCACAATATAGAGGGATATGCTTGACCTTGATGCCATAATCCTTCAGTGTCTGCTTCATCCACAATAACTGAGTGCAACAAGAGCCAGCAGCAATATATTCGGCCTCAGTCGTAGACAATGATACGCAATTCTGCTTCCTTGAAGACCAACAGACCAATGATCTACCGAGGAAATGACATGTCCCCGAAGTAGATTACCTATCAACCAAGTCACCAGCACAATTTGAGTCTGAATATCCAACAAGATCAAAGTCCTCCCTTAGGACACCATAAACCTAAGGTGGGGGTGTGAGCCAAATATCTCAGAATGCGCTTAATCGCTTGGTGATGCGATTCTTTCGGTGCAGCTTGATAGCGGGCACACATGCAAACACTCAACATAATGTCAGCTCTCGATGCACACAGGTAAAGAAGAGATCCAATCATTGAACGATAGGCTTTCTGATCATAATCCTTACCGTACACATCTGCATCTAGCTTACCATTCGTGGGCATTGGAGTTTTATAGCCCTTCATTTTGGAATCTTGCATTTTGAACTTCTTCAGGCACTCCTTCAGATATTTTTCCTGAGAAATGAAGATACCATTTGCTTGTTGACAAATTTGCAGTCCGAGAAAGAATTTGAGTTCACCCATCATGGACATTTGATATTTATCGGACATCATTTTCCCTAATTCTAAGCTGCATGCATTGTTAGTACAGCCGAAGATATATCATCCACATAGATTTGACAGACGAATAAATCATTGTCAACTGCACGAGTGAAAAGTGTGGGATCTGTGGATCCTGGTTTGAACCCTTTGTTGAGCAAAAACTTCTTCAGGGTGTCATACCAAGCTCGAGGGGCTTGCTTCAGCCCATATAAAGTTTTCTTCAACCTGAAAACTTTGTTAGGAAACTCAGGGTGTTCAAAGCCAGGTGGCTGTCTAACATACACTTCCTCATCAATTTCTCCATTGAGGAAAGCACTTTTCACATCCATTTGATATAGCAAGATATCATTGTAGTTTGCATAAGCAAGAAGAATGTGAATTGCCTCAAGGCGTGCAACAGGAGCATATGTTTCACCGAAATCGATACCTTCTACCTGTGTGTACCCTTGAGCAACAAGTCGTGCTTTGTTTCTTACCACAATACCATTTTCATCTTGCGTGTTGTGGAAGATCCATTTTGTATTGATGATATTGTGCTTCTTGGGATTTGGTTTGTCAACCAGTTCCCATACATCATTCAATTCGAATTGCACCAACTCCTCTTGCATGGCATTCATCCAGTCTGGATCATTCATGGCTTCTTCATATTTTGTAGGTTCTGCCAGTGAAACAAAGGAGAAATTGCCATAGTAGTTAGCCAAACAAGTGAGTGAATGAGTTGTGGGTCAATAACCTGGATTCTCAATTTCATCAAGAATTAGTGATGGATCAATTCGATTTGCCACACGAGGATGAGCATTTTCTTCGTGATGGTCATTATCATCAGCATCAGTATTTGTGTCATCATTTTCTTCAGGATTTCCATTTTGATCGGCATTTTGATCTTGATTCTCATTTCCATTCGGAGGAGCATTTGCTTCGGAAGTGGCTTGACGAGTTCTGCTTCGAGTCATAGGAGCATCATCGTCGGATGACTCAGGTGCATTTCCTTTAACAGGCTTGACGCTCCCAATGGCCATTTGCTGAATAGCATCCGATATCAGTGGTTCATCTATCACATTTGGCAGGTGCTCCTTTTGAGAGCCATTAGATTCATTAAACTGCACATTTACCGTTTCCATAACTTTCATGTGGTGAGGGTTATAGACACGATACGTATGCGAGTTTGAGCCATAACCAAGAAGAAAACCTTCATGTGCCTTCGGTGCAAACTTGGAGGAATGATTCATATCAAGAATGTAACAAGGTGCACCAAAAACACATAGATAAGAAACATTTGGTTTCTTGCCAGTGATAAGCTCATATGAAGTTTTCTTAAAAAAACTTGTGAAGATAAACGCGATTGATAACATGACAAGCAGTGTTAATAGCATCAGCCCAAAAGCGAATGGGAGTTTTGTACTCAGAGAGCATAGTTCTTGCCATTTCAATGAGAGTCCTGTTCTTTCGTTCAACAACTCCATTTTGTTGGGGAGTGTATGCAGCAGAGAACTCATGAGTAATACTGTGTTCATCGAGGAATTTAGCAATGTGAGTATTTTTGAACTCAGTTCCATTAATTGTCACTTCTGAGGTGCTTGATTCGCACATCATATTCATTCTGGGCCTTCTTAGCGAAGCTTTTGAAGATATCTTGAGTGCAGGTCTTGTCTTCGAGAAAGAATACCCAAGTGTATCGAGAGAAATCATCAACAATAACTAAACCATAGTGACTGCCACCGAAGCTTGTATAATTCTGAGGACCGAATAAATCCATGTGAAGAATTTCCAGTGGTCTTGTTGTGGTCATGACTGTCTTTGATGAATGATGCTTCTGAGCCAATTTACCAGCTTCACAAGGAGCACAAAGACGATTCTTGTCGAATTTTACATCAGGAATGCCACGGAGATGATTTTTCTTCAACAGAGTCTGGAAATTTCTCATACCTGCATGACCAAGTCTGTGGTGCCACAGCCATCCTTCGGTTGCTTTTGCAAGCAAACAAGTTTGGACTGAGGGACCCTTTCCTTTGTTGTTGTCGCCGAAAGTGATATACTTTAGAGGAGAAGCAGTTAAGTTGGGGTCGACAAACAACGACTTGTCTCCGGTCATATGACTAGTGCATCCACTGTTCATAATCCATTCAGTACACCCGGAGACATAGTCCTGCAGAAGAATTAGGCTTTCTTAACCACCCACATCTTTGCAGGTGGCTTCAAAACAAATGAACGAGTAGGATAGGTTTTCTTTCGATAATCATAGTTGTTACTCAATGCGGAGCGAGTATAATTGAAAGAGTAAGCATTGAAATTCTTTCCAGATGAATGAGCATAATGATTGTACCTTGTATGCATATATTCATTCTGTCGAATCCTTTGTGCCTGCAAGATTAGTCGAGTAGAAACAGGCAGAGCATCAACAGTTTTCTTTGGCACCCAAATAGCTTTCTTTGGGGGGCCATTTCTGCTATTTGGTCCAACATAGCGAGCAACAGTCTCACCATGTTGATCTTTGAACAGCTTATAGTTGTTCAGGGAATCATCATTAGGATATTCAGGACTGGGAGAGTTATATCCTGAAAGTAATGTTGGGTCGAGCATTTTGCTCTTTGCAGGAACCCACACAGTTTGAGGATATTGATGTGGTTCCCAGTAAGTACCATCTTCATTCAGTTTCCTTTCGAAACCGATACCTTCCTTTCTAGGATTTTTGTGAAGAATAGATTTCTTCAGAACATCGCAAAGGGTTTGGTGTCCTTTGAGAGATTTGAACATTCCTATCTGAAGAAGATCCTTCAACCTAGCATTTTAATTAGAAACAGAACTATTTTCCTTGATCCAGGTATTAGCGTTCACAGATGATTCAACATTTGATTCAGCATTATTTCGTTCAATGCATTTTAAACATGGTGGCTCAAACGCTTCAGGTTTCTCTTTAAGTTGTTGGGTGAGAAGAGAATTTTCTTTCATAAAATCCTCATGAGCCTCTCTCAGCGCCTCGAGTTCCTGTTTCCTTTTCAGGTAATCATAGGTCAATCTTTCGTGGTCTGCTGAGAGAAAATCATGACGAGTTGAGAGTTCATCCATTCGTGACTTGAGAGTGGAATACTCCTCGGTCAGCGACTGGTTTTTCTCCATCTCCTCAACCAACAACCCTTCAGATTTCCTGAGGGTTTTCTCAATTTTCTCAAGAGAATTTTGTTGTATATTGGCAATTTTGATCAACTTAGCATGGCCATCCTCATCAGAAGAATATTGATCACTGGAGTGAGTCTTGTGTTTGGAGGATACCTTTTCTTTCGAAGCCTTGGCCATGAAGCAGTATGCAAGAGATTCATCGTCACTTGAAGGATTCCCGAAGAAGTTTGTCGTAGTAGAGGAGGCACATGCTATGCCAGCCATGCCGAAGTCGGAATCTTCATCGGATTCTTCTTTTTCTTCGGAACCTGACAATTCTTCTTCATCAGAATCCATTTCCTTGCCGATGTAAGCCTTGGCTTTGCGAGAAGTATTCTTGTGGTTGGAGGAGGACTTGGAAGGATTCTTTGAGGAAGATCTTGACGATGATTTTGAGGTGGAGCTGTCCTTCTTCTTGAAGAACTTCTTTGTTTTATTCTCATCATCGGAGTCGTAGTTCTTGCTCTTGCCTTTGCTTCGATGGTTGCTTGAATCATATATCCCACTAGCACAGATTTCTGCTTCCCAGAGAGGGCAGTCTGAAATGAAGTGTCCAGGCTTTTTGCACTTGAAACAGGTGTATTCTCCAGCAGGTTTTGATGATTTTGAACACCCAGAGTTGTTTGACCTTCTTTTCTGGAACTGGCCTTTCTTTTGGAAACGTTGGAATCATTTCGTGATCAGTGCAAGATCTTTGCTGAGTCATTCTGGATCATCATAATCTTCTTCAGCATTTCCGTCGGAGGAGGAATCAGCCACAGCTTTGAGAGCATGATTTTTGCATTGAGTTGAGCCATACAGATCTCTGTTCTCTTCCTCTTGTTCTTCGTGAGTGTTCAGACTTTCCATGACATCAGCAGAGTTGAGGCTTTTGAAATCAGGACGCTCTCGAATCATTAGAACAAGCGTGTCAAATGAGGTGTCAAGCGATTGAAGCAGTTTCTTCAGAGCTTCATGGTCAGTGATATCTTTGGCGCCGAGTCCTTGAAGTTCATTTGCTATGTCACTGAGGCGATCGAAGGTTTGCTGACAACTTTCATTTCCAATTCTCTTGAAGTGATTGAACTTCGCCCAAAGAATATCAATCCAGGCTTCTTTCTGAGATGAAACTCCTTCATTGATCTTTTCGAGGACATCCTACAACTCCTTTGCAGTCTGACACTGGCGATACCGAAGGAATTGAGCACAAGAGAGATGGCCACCAATTTCATCTTTGGCTTGAGCATTGATGCTTGCTTGAATTACGTCGGTATTTCCCCAAAGAGGAAGGGATGATGCAGCACAGCAACGGTAGGTATTTCCCTCAGTGATGAGACCAAGGTTATCGAACCAGTAGGAGAACCACGCAACACCACATAAATAGCTCCTGAACACAAAGAACAAATACTTGCAACCCGACGTAAGAGAGGGGTTGTCAATCCCTCACGGGTAAAAGGATAGGTAAAATTGTAGTAGATTGGATAAATAGATCTCGCGGGAACGCGAGATAAAATAAATAGGTAAAAATTCCAGCAAGGTATTTTTGTATTTTTGGATTAATAGATCGAAAAATAAAAGTTGCAAATAAATAAAAGAGCGAATAGAAAAATAGATCTTGAAGGCAAATATATTAAAGAAGAGACCCGGGGGCCGTAGTTTTCACTAGTGGCTTCTCTCGAAGAAAATAGCAAACGGTGTGTAAACAAATTACTGCTGGGCAATTGATAGAACTTCAAATACTCATGATGATATCCAGGCAATGATCATTATATAGGCATCACGTCCAAGATTAGTAGACCGACTCCTGCCTGCATCTACTACTATTACTCCACACATCGACCGCTATCCAGCATGCATCTAGTGTATTAAGTTCATGGAAAAATGGAGTAATGCAATAAGAACGATGACATGATGTAAACAAGATCTATTTATGTAGAAATAGACCCCATCTTGTTATCCTTAATAGCAACGATACATACATGTTGTTTCCCCTTCTGTCACTGGGATCTATCACCGTAAGATCGAACCCATGACAAAGCACCTCTTCCCATTGCAAGATAAATAGATCAAGTTGGCCAAATAAAACCCAAATATCAGAGAAGAAATACGAGGCTATAAGCAATCATGCATATAAGAGATCAAAGAAGACTCAAATAACTTTCATGGATAAAAACATAGATCTGATCATAAACTCAAAGTTCATCGGATGCCAACAAACACACCGCAAAAAGAGTCACATCAAATAGATCTCCAAGAGACCATTGTATTGAGAATCAAACGAGAGAGAGAAAGCCATCTAGCTACTAACTACGGACCTGTAGGTCTACAATGAACTACTCACGCATCATCGGAGAGGCACCAATGAGGATGATGAACCCCTCCGTGATGGTGTCTAGATTGGATCTGAGGTTTCTGGAACTTGCGGCGGCTGGAATTGATTTTCGTCGACTTCCCTGGGGTTTCTGGAATATTTGGGTATTTATAGAGCAAAGAGGCGGTGCGGGAGGTCTCCGAGATGGGCACAACCCACCAGGGCACGCCTGGGGGCCCAGGCGCGCCCCGGTGTCTTGTGCTCACCTCGGGCCCCCTCTTCGGTACTTCTTTGGCCCACTGGATGTCTTCTGGTCCAAAAAAAATCTCCAAAAAGTTTCGCTACATTTGGACTCCATTTGGTATTGATTTCCTACGATGTAAAAAACATGCAGAAAATAGCAACTGGCACTGGGCACTATGTCAATAGGTTAGTCCCAAAAAAATGATATAAAGTTGATATAAAATGATTGTAAAACATCCAAAAATGATAATATAACAGCATGGAACAATAAAAAATTATAGATACGTTGGAGACGTTTCAGCATCCCCAAGCTTAATTCCTGCTCGTCCTCGAGTAGGTAAATGATAAAAACAGAATTTTTGATGTGGAATGCTGCCTAACATGTTCATCACATATTCTTTTCTTTGTTGCATGGACATTTGGACTTTTATATGGTTCAAAGCAATAGTCTAATTTTGACATGAAGACTTTAATACTCAAGCATATCAACAAGCAACCATGTCTTTCAAAATATCAACACTAAAGCAAGTTATCCCTAGCCCATTATGCTCAATCATTGATCCATTCATGAAACACGCACGAATATTAGCTACACCCAATGCTCAAGTACGATCATAGTGCCCCTTAGTTGGTGCTTTATAAGAGAAGATGGAGACTCAAGTAAAAATAAAAATTGCATAAAGTAAAAGAAAGACCCTTCACGGAGGGAAGTAGGGATTTGTAGAGGTGCCAGAGCTCAAAGCTTAAATTGAGAGATAAAAACATTTTGAGAGGCATACTTTTCTCACCAACGAAAACTACTTAGAGTTCCCAATACTTTCCATGCTAGATATATCATAGGCGGTTCCCAAACAGAAATTAAAGTTTATTCCTTTTTCCACCATTTCTTTCACTTTCCATGGCTAGCCGTATCCACGGGTGCCCTCCATACCAACACTTTCCAAGGAATTTATTATTTAACAACATAAAGTAAATTCATTTTTCATTTCGGGACTGGGCATCCCTAATACCTTTGCCGTACTCTCGTGCAATGACAAGTGGATAAACACTCATCATGAGAATAACACATCTAGCATGGAAAATATCGGCCACCCCTCATCACCTCGCGAGCGGTACGAGCACACAAAAGAGAAATTTATTTTGAAAATTAGATATGGCACATACAAATTTGCTTAGAACGGCATGGAAATACCGCATATAGGTAGGTATAGTGGACTCATATGGCAAAACTGGTTTAAAGGGTTTTGGATGCACAAGTAGTGATCATACTTAGTGAAAATGAAGGCTAGCAAAAAGATTGAGAAGCGCCCAACCAAGAAACGAAAAATCTCGTAAGCAAGCATTAAGCATAATTAACACCGAATAATGCACCACAAGTAGGATATAATTTCATTGCATAACTATTAACTTTCGTGCTTGCATAGGGAATCACAAACCTTAACACCAATATTCTTACTAAAGCATAATTACTCATCAACATGACTCACATATCACTATCATCATATCTCAAAACTATTACTAAGAATCAAGTTTATTTTCTCCAATGATCTTCATGAAAGTTTTTATTATATCTTTCTTGGATATCTATCACTTTGGGACTCGTTTCATATGTTGCTTTTAATAAGCTCAAACAAATATAAGTGAAGAACATGAGCATAATATTTCTTTCTCTCAAATTAATCTAAGTGAAGCAAGAGAGAATTTCTTTAAAATTTTACTAACTCCCAAATAAATCTAAGTGAAGCATGAGAGAATTTCTTCAAAAATAACAAAGCACACCGTGCTCAAAAAGATATAAGTGAAGCACTAGAGCAATTCCATAGCTCATAAAAATTTAAGTGAAGCATAGGAGCAAGCATAGCATAATTTTTTGGCTCTCCCAAAAAGGTGTGTCCAGCAAGGATTCAAGACTTAAAATAAAAAGCAAAACAAGCAAAGATTCGTATCATACAAGACGCTCCAAGCAAAACTCATAATATGTGACGAATAAAAATATAGCTCCAAGTAAAATACCGATGGTCGTTAGAAGAAAGAGGGGATGCCACTCGGGGCATCCCCAAGCTTAGTTGCTTGATACTTCTTGAATATTATCTTGGCATGCCTCGGGCATCCCCAAGCTTAGCCTTTTGCTAATCCTTATTCCTTCATCCATCGTAATCTCACCCAAAACTTGAAAACTTCAATCACACAAAACTCAACAAAACCTTCGTGAGATCCGTTAGTATAAGAAAGCAAATCACTACTATAAGTACTGTTGCAAACCCATTCATATTTTATTTTTGCACTATATCTACTGTATTCCAACTTTTCTATGGCAAAAACTCTTCGAAGGAAACCATAGAATCATCAAAACAAGCACACAACGCAAAGAAAACATAATCTATCAGAAACAGAACCGTCCGTAGAAATCTGAAAACTTCGAATACTTATGTAAATCCAAAAATTATTAAAAATTAGGACAACGTGAGAAATTTGTTTTTTAATCTTATACAAAAAGAATAAAATCAAAATCACTCTTCTGTTAAAAATAAGAATTGTTTTCCTGAGCACAAAAGTTTCTGTTTTTCAGCAAGATCAAATCAACTATCACCCAAATCACCCCAAAGGCTTTGCCTGGCACAAACACTAATTTAAACCACAAAAACACATCTAATCAGAGGCATAATTGGGTATTTTATTGAAAACAGCAAGAAAACCAAAAAACAAAAAGATACAAGTTGGGTTGCCTCCCAACGAGCGCTATCGTTTTACGCCCCTAGCTAGGCATAAAGCAAAGGATCTAAGTATTGTCATCTTTGGTTCTAGATCCATATGATGCCCTCATGATTGATTCATATGGTGGCATAATTCTTGTTCTAGGGAAGTGTTCCATACCCTTCCTTAGTGAAAATTGAAATTTAATATTGCCTTCTTTCATATCAATCACGGCACCAATAGTACGTAAAAACTGTCTACCAAGAATAATTGGACAAGACGGATTGCAATCAATATCAAGAACGATGAAATCTATGGGCACATAATTTCTATTTGCAAGAATAAGAACATCATTAATTCTTCCCATAGGCTTTTTAATAGTAGAATCTGCCAAGTGCAAATTTAAAGAGCATTCTTCAATATCGGTAAGACCAAGCACATCACATAAAGATATCGGAATTGTAGAAACACTAGCACCCAAGTCACATAAAGCAAAACACTCATAATTTTTAATCTTGACTTTGATAGTAGGTTCTCATTCATCATGTAATTTTCTAGGAATTGAAACTTCTAATTCCAACTTTTCTTCAAAAGCTTTCATCATAGCATCAACAATATGTTTAGTAAAAGCTTTATTTTGTTCATAAGCATGGGGTGAATTTATCATGGATTGCAGCAAAGAAATACAATCAACCAAAGAGCAACTATCATAATTAAAGTCTTTGTAATCCAAAATAGTGGGCACATCACTAGTTAAAGTCTTGACCTCTTCAAACCCACTTTTATCAATTTTTTCAACAAGATTTTCACCCTCCAAATTATCGGGACGCCTTCTAGCTAAAGTTGACTCTTCTCTAGTCCCTTTTTTATCAATCTTAATTTTATTAAACAAGGAATCAATAGAAGAAACACCAATCGTTTTAAGATCTTCATTACTTTTATGAAAGCAATCACTAGAAAACACTTTTTCTAAAAATTCTCGTCTAGCTCTAAGCATAGCGGTTCTTTTCTTACTTTCATCCATAGAAACATATAAAGCTTTAATTGATTCCTCAACCTTAGGCACAAAAATTTCATCTTGAGATTTTCTACATCATGAGAAATTCTATCAATACTTCTAGACATATCATCAAACTTATTTAGCTTTTCTTCTATTGTAGCATTGAAAACCTTTTGAGTATTGATAAATTCTTTAATATTATTCTCAAGATCAGAGGTGTTCCTATTATTATTATAAGAAGGATTTCCATAGGAATTACCATAATTATTAGAGGAATTACTAGGAAAAGGCCTAGGATTAAAATTACCTCTATAAGCATTATTATTAAAATTGTTTCACGAAATAAAGTTAACATCTATGGCATCACTATTTTGCTCAATCAAAGTAGACAAAGGCATATCATTAAAATCAATAGGAGCATTTTTATTAGCAACCAACTTCATAAGAGCATCAACTTTTTCACTCAAAGAATTTATTTCTTCTACCGAATTGACTTTTTTACTAGTAGGAGCTCTTTCGGTATGCCATTGCGAATAATTTGCCATAATATTATCAAGAAATTTGGTGGCTTCACCCAAAGTAATTTCCATAAAAGTACCACCCGCGGCGGAATCTAAAAGATTACGAGAAACAAAATTCAATCCCACATAAAAAAATTGTATGATCATCCAAAGATTAAACCCATGAGTTGGGCAATTCCTTAGCATCATTTTCATCCTTTCCCAAGATTGTGCAACATGCTCATGCTCAATTTGCTTGAAATTCATAATCTGGGTTCTAAGGGAAATATTTTTTACGGGCGGAAAATACTTAGTGATAAAAGCATCTTTGCTCTTATTCCAAGAATCAATACTATTGCGAGGCAAAGAAGAAAACCAAATTTTTGCGCGATCTCGCAAAGAAAACGGAAATAATTTCAACTTCACAATATCATTGTCCACATCTTTTTTCTTTTGCATATCGCATAAATCCACGAATGTGTTAAGATGGGACACGACATCCTCATTAGGAGTACCGGAAAATTGATCTTTCGTAACAAGATTCAACAAAGCGGCATTAATATCACAAGACTCCGCACTAGTGGCGGGAGGAGCAATTAGAGTGCTAATAAAACCATTGTTGTTGGTATTTGAGAAATCACACAACTTGGTGTTCTCTTGAGTCATTGTGACTACGCAACAAGATTGCACTCAAAAACAGATCTGACGAGAAAACGGCGAACGAAAAAGAGGGTGAATAAAATGACAAATTTTTCTGAAGTGGGGGAGAGGAAAACGAGAGGCAAATGGCAAATAATGTAAATTGCAAGGAGATGAGATTTGTGATTAGGAACCTGGTTGATGTTGATGATGTCTCCCCGGCAACGGCGCCAGAAATTCCTTTTGATGCTTGCTTGAACTACGTCGGTATTTCCCCAAAGAGGAAGGGATGATGCAGCACAGCAACAGTAGGTATTTCCCTCAGTGATGAGACCAAGGTAATCGAACCAGTAGGAGAACCACGCAACACCACATAAACAGCTCCTGCACACAAAGAACAGATACTTGCAACCCGACGTAAGAGAGGGGTTGTCAATCCCTCACGGGTAAAAGGATAGGTAAAATTGTAGTAGATTGGATAAATAGATCTCGCGGGAACACGAGATAAAATAAATAGGTAAAAATTGCAGCAAGGTATTTTTGTATTTTTGCATTAATAGATTTGAAAATAAAAGTTGCAAGTAAATAAAAGAGCGAATAGCAAAATAGATCTTGAAGGCAAATATATTAAAGAAGAGACCCGGGGGTCGTAGTTTTCACTAGTGGCTTCTCTCGAAGAAAATAGCAAATGGTGGGTAAACAAATTACTGTTGGGCAATTGATAGAACTTCAAATACTCATGACGATATCCAGGCAATGATCATTATATAGGCATCACGTCCAAGATTAGTAGACCGACTCCTGCCTGCATCTACTACTATTACTCCACACATCGACTGCTATTCAGCATGCATCTAGTGTATTAAGTTCATTTAAAAACAGAGCAATACAATAAGAACGATGACATGATGTAGACAAGATCTGTTTATGTAGAAATAGACCCCATCTTGTTATCCTTAATAGCAATGATACATACGTGCCGTTTCCCCTTCTGTCACTTGGATCAAGCACCGTAAGATCGAACCCATCACAAAGCACCTCTTCCCATTGCAAGATAAATAGATCAAGTTGGCCAAACAAAACCCAAATATCGGAGAAGAAATACGAGGCTATAAGCAATCATGCATATAAGAGATCAAAGAAGACTCAAATAACTTTCATGGATAAAAACATAGATCTGATCATAAACTCAAAGTTCATTGGATCCCAACAAACACACCGCAAAAAGAGTTACATCAAATAGATCTCCAAGAGACCATTGTATTGAGAATCAAACGAGAGAGAGAAATCCATCTAGCTACTAACTACGGACCCGTAGGTCTACAATGAACTACTCACGCATCATCGGAGAGGCACCAATGAGGATGATGAACCCCTCCGTGATGGTGTCTAGATTGGATCTGTGGTTTCTGGAACTAGCGGTGGCTGGAATTGATTTTGTTGACTCCCCTAGGATTTCTGGAATATTGGGGTATTTATAGAGCAAAGAGGCGGTGCGGGAGGTCTTCGAGATGGGCACAACCCACCAGGGCACGCCTGGGGGCCCAGGCACACCCCGGTGTCTTGTGCTCACCTCGGGCCCCCTCTTCGGTACTTCTTTGGTCCACTGGATGTCTTCTGGTCCAAAAAAAATCTCCAAAAAGTTTCGCTGCGTTTGGACTCCGTTTGGTATTGATTTCCTGCGATGTAAAAAACATGCAGAAAACAGCAACTGGCACTGGGCACTATGTCAATAGGTTAGTCCCAAAAAAATGATATAAAGTTGATATAAAATGATTGTAAAACATCCAAAAATGATAATATAACAACATGGAACAATCAAAAATTATAGATACGTTGGAGACGCATCAAGTATCTAGTTGAATGAGCTTCTTTTCTTCAGCGGTAGGAGCCTGAGGAATAACAACAGTGAATCCGATGTGCACCACATTCCACATATCATCATCTATTGCTCGAAGTCAGATCTTCATCTTCTCCTTCCAGAAGGGATAGTCCATCCCATCGAGTATGGGAATCTTGAGATGCGACTTGTAGTTTACTGAAGACATACTTAAACTCCAAAGTCGTTAGACTAAAATGAGCAGAGTCAAGGAGTACCTTGCTCTGATCCAATTGTAGGAACGAAGTATGTCTACCAGAGGGGGAGGTGAATTGGAGTTTTAATTTTTCTTCAAAAAACTTAAATCTCTTAGAACCCAGTAGCGGAATAAAGGATAAACAAGCTAAGAGGAACTACAGTGAAGTACCAAGGGAAACTAAAGCATGCATCAAAGTAAATTACATGAATGGAATGCATCAAAAGTAAACATGAGTGACAGAGGTAACCGAAGATGCTCGATGGTGACAAGGTATTTGTTCGACCAGTTCGTCATTCTGCACAAGGACTACGTCTGGTTGGAGGGGCTGTGACTTAACACGGAAGATAAACTCTCTTCACCCTATTCTCCTCGACAATCGATTCGTCAACCGATGCCGATCACTCGTGGTAGATACTTGAAGGCGATCTCCAAACCTTTACAGACTTCTTCTTCGAGAACCATAATCACTCTTGGTCTCTGAAGAAATTGACACCTAACAGTCTAGAGAGTTTGCAGCTCTCAAGAGTAATAGGCGGAGCGTACTAAACTTAGATTCCAGTGATGCTGAACCACTATCTAATTCTTCGGCTCTAGGGTTTTTCTCTCAGTGGATTTTAAACTCAAATCGCTCGAAGAGGGGGTTGCTCAACAATCTTCTCAGAATCAAACGGAGCAGCCACCGGACAAAGCCGGCGCGGGGTGGCTATTTATAGCCGCAGCCTTCCCAAATGGGAAATGACCATTTTGGACACGAGGTCCAATCAATGGCCAACCGACACATTCACAACGGTCGGATTTTGGACCAACAGTAACATTATTTGAGGAACAAGTAATGCTAATTCCTCGGTCCGAGGCAAATCTCTAGTAGAGAAGAAGATCACAGTCTCTTGCTGGCAAGTATTTGCTCGCAGCACAGAGAGATTTCTCTCACAGCTTTCATAGGTTTTGGGTTTAGCATCAGAGAATCAAAGCTTCGAAACGCTATAACCCTCTTAATAGTACGGTGGTCCTATGACTCAATGAAAGAAGAAGAAGAATGAAATAAATGCTACGTCTTCACTTCGTCTTCATTCTTCCTCGACGCAGTCATTTGCTTCAAACATGCACCGAACCAATTGCTTAAACTTCAGCAATTTTTAGAGGTCACTCTTGATAGCTTTATCTTCGGTGATAACCTTCACTATTGTGCAGGGAGATTATCTTCGTCATTTGCATCAAACTCCTCGATACATCAGGGACCTATTACTCTGTGTGCACTAGCAAACACATAAGTCCCATACTGTTTATGTCAACAAACTCCAAAACATAAGGGGCCTATCATTGCACCAACAGTCTACCACAGACCTATGGGCCCATAGCTAGTAGCTAGATGGCTTCTTCTCTCTCTTTGATCTTCAATACAATGTTCTCCTCGATGTTCTTGGAGATCTATTTGATGTAATCTTCTTTTGCGGTGCGTTTGTTGAAATCCGATGAATTGTGGATTTATGATCAGATTATCTATGAATATTATTTGAGTCTTCTCTGAACTCTTTTATGCATGATTAAGATATATTTGTATTTCTCTTTGAACTATCGGTTTGGTTTGGCCAACTAGATTGGTTTTTCTTGCAATGGGAGAGGTGCTTAGTTTTGGGTTCAATCTTGCGATGTCCTCACCTAGTGACAGAATGGGTAGCGAGGCACGTGTTGTATTGTTGATATCAAGGATAAAAAGATGGGTTTTATATCATATTGCTTGAGTTTATCCCTCTACATCATGTCATCTTACTTAAAGCGTTGCTCTGTTCTTATGAACTTAATACTCTAGATGCAGGCTGGAGTCGGTCGATGTGTGGAGCAATAGTAGTAGATGCAGAATCTTTCGGTCTACTTGTCATAGACGTGATGCCTATTTTCATGATCATTGCCTTAGATGTCTTCATAATTATGCGCTTTTCTATCAATGCTCAACAGTAATTTGTTTATCCACCGTATGTTTTCTTCAAGAGAGAAGCCTCTAGTGAAACCTATGGCCCCCGGGTCTATTTTCCATCATATATTTTCAGATCTATACCTTGTTGTACTTTATTTTTATTTACTTTATTTTGCTCTTTTATTTATCTTTTATATCTATCTCTATTAGATCTCACTCTTGTTCTTGACCGTGAAGGGATTGACAACCAATTTTTCACGTTGTGTGCAAGTGTTTGTTAGTTTGTGCAAGTGCATATATTGGAGACTTGCTTGTGCCTCCTACTGGATTGATACCTTGGTTCTTAACTGAGGGAAATACTTATCTCTACTTTGCTGCATCACCTTTTCCTCTTCAAGGAAAAAATCAACGCAAGCTCAAGAAGTAGCAGGAAGAATTTCTGGCGCCGTTGCCGAGGAGGTTCTACATCAAGCCTACCAAGTACCCATCATAAACTCTCATCTCTTGCACTTACATTATTTGCCATTCACCTCTCGTTTCCTCTCCCCCACTTCTAAAATGTTTTTAGAAAAACACAAAAATATTTGCCTTTTTATTCGCCTTCTTTCGTTCGTCTTTTCATTTGCTTTTTTGTTTGCTTGTGTGCTAGATTGCTTGCTTTGCCATCATGTCTGAATATGGGTAGGTTTTCATTGAGGAGAGTAGTAATAATCTTGAGAAAAAAATTGAATCTCTTGTTCTTAATCATGATCCTCCTGAAACCGACACTCCCACCAATCTTAAAACAAAAATCTTTTATGTTGGTGATGGTAATATTATTGGAAAGAATGTTACTCAAGAATTTTTTGATTGCACGGGAGTTATACCTATGAGTAGGGAACTATCCTTGATAATACCAATTGCTATGCGGATGCTATTTCTATGCTTGTGCTTAAATTAGAAAGAGAATTTTTACACATCCACCCTGCTTTACAAAAGATGTTTTATGAACTCCCCAATATCTTAGATCCCAAGGCTAAGAAACTTGCCCCATTATCCTTATGCATGAATTTGATTATGTAGGCCGAGAAGCTAGGGAATTTTTTGCTTCCTATAATATGAATGTTGAGCATCCTCAAATAGAAGAGATTCTTTATGATAAAGAAACTTTACGTGGTTTGGAATCTAAAGATCATGATGCTTTTAGTGATAATCATAGAAAAAGAGTCCCATATCTAAAACAATACTAGCAAGTAGTACAAGATAACAAGATGCATCGGAACATAGCATGAAGGTGAACATGAAACCACGAGCATAACCGAAACAACGACAACAGTAGCAAACAAGCAGACAGATAACGGGCAAACTTTTATTAAATATTCAAGTAAAAACCATGGCTACTGCATGGCTATCATGCAAGTGGCTGTTGTGGCTTGCCTGAGGGTGACGGAGACTCCGGGAAGAAGTGCGGTGAAGCCGCGGAACGAAACGCCGGACGGTTCTCTCTCGAAGGAGCTGAATAGGGCAAGGGCAAAATGGTCATTTTCACTATGGGACCACCTAGTGAAAATATTACCAACAGAAAGATCTCGACGAGACGAAGAAGTGAGCATTGGTTTCACCTCAATCGGAGTTACGGTCGCGGAGATACTAGGTGAAGAAGGAGAGGGGCCAATCTGTAAATATTTTCATCACCAACGAGTCCCTAGGAGGAAAAACAGAACGCGCACTTAGAGGAATACGCCTTCAGAGAAGAGAAAACGTACTTTCAGCCGTAGTAGAACCAAAGTATGTTTTCGGAGAAGGTAAGAAGGATTTTCAGAAAACCATCTCCACTTATCCACGTGGACCAGGGGGAGGAGAGGCTTACAGGGGGGGTCCCACGCGGCAGGGGAGCCAGCGTGGTCGTCTTCTTCCTCCCTCTGTTCCCTCACGAGGTAAATAGAGGAGGAGACGAGGCCAGGCAGGGGCGCTCAGGCGAGGGGGCCGGCCGGCTCCGGCGATCCCCGGCCCGGCCGAGGGCACCGGTGGGACCGCGGGGCCGCGGCGCACCCGTTCAGAGGGAAAAGGAGCGCCGGGGAGGAGCGGGGTGGAGGAGAGGTCGCGGAGACGGGAGGCAATAGAGGCGGGCGATGGTGGTGGTGCTCGGCGAAGCAAGGCGCTTCGGCGAGGGGAGAGGGGGTGTGGCGGCTCGCCAGGAGGAGAGGGGGCCGGTGGAGGTGGAGAGGAGGCCTGAGGCGGCCGGGGTAGCTCGAACTCCGGCGATGGCCGAGGAGGGAACGACGAACTCCGTCGAGATTAGACAACTCCGGTGAGCAAATGAGGCGAGGGAGGAGTGGGTGAGGTGCGGAGGACCTCGGGGCAGCTTAAATAGGCGCGGGAGAAGCCTCTAGAGCTCACGGGCGAGCTCAAGCTGAGCACTAATGGAGGACAGAGGGGTTTTGCATCATGGGCAGCTCGACGGCGATGAGACCACGGCGATGCAGGGCAGGGCAGTGATGCAGGACGGTGCAGTCGATCACGGGGGAGCTCTCGGACATGATTTGGCGTCGAGACGAGGAGGGAAATGACGGGAACAGCGGCGACAACGTGCCAGAGCACGAGTTTGGCTGGTCGCGACCCGTGGTCATCGCGTGAGCTGGCATACGCGGTGCCAGTTGATCGGCCACATCATGTCTAGTAGATAGACCATGCTACCCTGAGTCCAAATGAAGAAAGAAATCGGTCCAAGGGCAAAGAAGAGATTTGGAGGAGGAGCCAAAACATTTTGGCAGCAAGGTGTTTGATGTGAATTGTGAGAACTAGAACAGTGTAATGACTCTGAGCTTTGGCCTACCTTGATCACAAGCTAAGGTAACTGTGGTGGCCAAATATCAGATGAAATGGAGCTCTCTAGAGTGCACTTGCTGTAGAAAGTGACCCACTGGTCAGATTTGGATATTTTGAAGTAGCACTCACATAATTGAATGAAATGAGCTGAAAATGGTCATGGCCCAAAGATTTGAAGATATGAAGATGCCCAAAAAGTTTCATGCCATTTGGACTTGCCAAAATAGCACTTGCTTCATAAAGCATCCCACTGGATAGAAACTTGGAAAAATTGCACAGGGCAATTGGATTAATGAATTGAGCCAAAACTTGGTGGAGAGAGTTGAAATGTATAGGATAATGTCCTGGTATATTTTCAGCTTAAATGAAGCAAGATAAAATATGGTTGCTTCACAAACTGAAAATCTGACCAGAAACTAAGATTTGGATCTGGGCTCACATAGATAAGTTACATGAGCTCTAATTTGGTGGAGAGGCATGATTTGATCATATGAAAGACCGTGCAAGATTTCAACTCATTTGGATATGCCTAGCTAGTACTTCCTTCACAATGACTTCCCTCAGACAGGAACTTTGAAAAATTGCTCGGGAATATTTACTAGGAAAATTGAGTTGAATTTTGGCATGGGGCAATTATATGGACAGGAAAAGATGTCCAAAAAGTTTGGGGTCAATCAAGCAAAGATAAATGACACTTCCTTCTCAAACCACCACTTAGGGCAGAATCAGAAAAGGAATATTTGTGAATTATCTTTGATGATGCCAAGGAAGGATTATGACATATTTGAGGAAGATATGACCCAAACAATTTATGAGAATTATTTGGGAATTTTTGGAGTAACAGAAATATAGGTTGCTTCACAACCTAGGGTCTAAAGGATTATTCCTTTAACAGAAAAGGAATATTCCCTAGAAAAAGAATATTGGATTAGGGTCAATGATGAAAATGACATGATCTTGGGATGATAATGAGGATGACAAGCCACTGTAAAACCTCGGAAGACATGATCTTCTTAAGTTTTAGAACTTCATAGCCACAGAAAAGCAAATCAAATCAAGAAATCCAAGAAAATCATCAGAAAAAGAAAAGGGCAAAATCCAGGGTGTTACAGCGTGCCCTGCGGTCGCACCCGTAGCGGGGGCGGCCGGAGGGTTGTGATTCGCTCCAGAACGAGCGCCATCACTGCGGCTCTGCCCGTTGGCGAGGAGAAGGGGTTCAGGCGGAATGACCCCTCCATTCGTATCTCGTGGAGCATGGCCGTTGGGATGTTGCTGATGCTGTCCTTCCCGGTGCCTCCCGCTCCTGCTTCGGCCGTGGGGGAGATGGCGATTGCGCCGCCTGCGCCGGCCACGTCCCCCGCAGCATCCACACCCTCGCGAGCCCCCGCGTTCCCCGCGACGTTGGCGGTCATGGGCGGCGGAGCCTTCGAGGTGGACGGGTGATTTGCAGCTCTGGGCTTCCTTTTGGGCGCCATAGTCGATGACGTCGCCGACGACGAAAGTGTTGATGAAGATGATGCGTAGCGTACGCTCTCGGGTTCGCGCAAGTGACCCCCCTACCTGGCGCGCCAAAGATGTTGTCGGAAACCACGGCCACCTATGGGGCCATGAGCCCCTTTTGGTTCGGCGGGGGGATGGGCAGGTTGCACAAAGAGCGGAGAAGCGTCGCACAGCATGGCAGAGATCGCACGGGCAGTTTTTACCTAGGTTCGGGCCGCTGTGAGGTGTAAAACCCTACTCCTGCTTTGGTGGATTGATGGTGGATAATGGTGGTGGACGTAGCACACTCTCCCGGCAGGATTGCTCTGGGGGCGAGAGTGGCTACGCGTGTATGAATATGCCAGTGACCAACCAACCTCTTCTATGGTCGCCATGGGCCTCCTTTTATAGATAAAAGGGGTCACCATAGTGGCAGATCAGTCTTTGCGTTCTGATTAGATAGCTAACAGTGCTATCATACCTAACTCTGCATGCTGATAGAGCGCATTAAATGCGCCGCTCAGTGTCACATCATGGCTCGCCCGGCAGGCCCTGTCGGGCTGTTTTGCCAGCTTCGCGCCTGCTTGTTTGACACGTCTCAGGACGGGTGTCATATGGAGGTGTTTGCTATAGGAAGTGGCTGCCATGTGGCAAAAAGCAGCCACTTAGTCACCTTGGAGGTCGACACCGCTCTGATTAGTGACTTGCGTTGCTGGTGAGGAGGAGCGGTGGAGTGGCTTGCCTCCGCCAGCCCTAGCAGGCCTGCCGGGACGATCTGGGAGCTTGCTTCCGGGGCAAAACCCAACCTTGTCCGGCTCGCCTGCCTGGCAAGGTAGGTCCTTTCCTTAGTGATTCCGTGCTCCTCAGGCTCACCTTGGCCTTCTCGACCTGCACATGGATCCTTCAAGGGATTTGATCTTCCTTGCTTGGTCTGATCTTGGTCTTGTAATTTTGTCTCTGGGCCTGTGCATAGTTCGGGCAATGGACCCAGGGTCTGTTACCCTAACAGAAGCACATAGCTATCAGACATCACTTTATTCGCGATCATGTGGCCCGAGAGGATATTGTCATCAATCACGTCAAGACCGAAGATAATCTCGCCGATATTTTCACTAAGCCTCTCGACGAGAAAAGATTCTGTGTGTTATGGTGTGAGCTAAATATCCTAGACCTCGCAAACGTACAGTAAGCTAGACTCGGCACCCGTGCTAACACTTTCACATCTTTGAAGGAATGGGTGCATAACACTCGAAGAGTCTGAAACTTTTGACAAAGTGAAAGTTTCTTTCTCAGAGTGAATACATTAACGAAGAACTAGACTAATCGGGTGACACGATAATTGTGCGATGCTCGGGTCATACAGTTCTTATGCGGTGGGTTAGGCCACCACAATTTTCTTTCGTTGAATTTCTCTTCGATTCGTTGGATTTGATTTCTGTCCGAATGCATTTCTTTCATAGCTATTTGCTCGTTTGCTTGTGTTCTCTGCTGAGTGAAATGCCTAGGACCCTGGTTTTCCCTCTGATCTATCTCTTCTAGTCTATGCTGATCCGTTGCAAATGCTCAAATTTATATGGAACGAAACTTATCTGGTGTCCTTGACCATGATTAAGATTCAATCCGAACATTAATCTATTTTGGCGAAAGCTGTCCAAAATTTAGGATTTCCCGCCCAAGTCAGGACCACGATCTTTGACGGTTGCCATGTGCAACACATCAACTGCCAGTTCATCCTATCCGTTGAATCGCAATCGTCTCTGGCTAGAGACCGTTCGATCAAAAACCTCGGCTTGCGGTTATTTTCTTTCGCCTATATAAACCACACCACACCCTTCGTCCTCCTTTACCTTCTTTCTCCTCACTCTCTCTCCACCGAAACCCTCGCCGCAGTGCTCCTCCTTGAGCTCGATGCCAACGACCCCTTCGCCGCTTAGCTGCTGGAAAGAGATCACCGGAGTCATTCCACACCACCGCGGGACATCTTTTTCCTTGTGCCGCCATAGTTGCTGCACGTCACCGAGCTAGGGTATGTGTAGTTCGTACTCGGACTTCCTTTCTTCTGATTCGAGTTCGTTCGTGGTTAATTTTTACCGATTTTACCGCATATCTTAGATCTAGGTTTTTACTTCTCTAGTGCGGATGTGGTTTGTAGTTATTCCTCGCATCCGAATCCGTCAGATCTAGGATTTGTGTTATGCTTTGCTCGAATGAAATGCCTAGCTCGCTGTCTAGTATTCTTCTTTGGACCTACTAGCTCGATCTGTATGTTTCATTCTTTCAAAACATCTCTCAAAATCTACATCTGATTCCTCCTCAAAATGTTTTTGTTCGAGAAATCTTTCGCTATGAGCATTTGTGACCCTGTCCCCATTTTTCCCTCGTACCTATCCTCTTTCCCAGGTCAATGCAGTCTGTTGAAGATTCTGCTAAGATACACAGTATGGCTGATGATGAAGATGCTTTCATGGGAACAGCTGACGAATCTAAAGCGCCAAAGGGCCCAACGGTAGGCCCATCCACTAGCAAAAGAAAATGAGCCGAACAAAATGCAAATGAATAAGAAGCAGATGCACCGAAGAAGAGGAGAGGTGGCAGGCAACCACTCAAAAACAGAGCTGAGCTTGTCTCTCATGATGAGTACAACACATTTCCAGGAGAAGATTCCAATCAGAGAAAAGGATGTGTGCAAAAGATTCAGCGTCACCGGGTAAGGAAGTGGTTTAACTACAAGATGGTTCATCCTCGGTACGCCAAGAACTTTGCTTTCCATCCCCCATGGGGTGACTGCCGCGAGATTGGGCTCATCCGAGCAGGTGAACCCCAGCAAAGGCCTCCACCACCCCTGACGCTCATGAGTCATCCACCAAGACTCCGGACTCTTATCCTGAAGAAAAGGACAAACGCCTCAAAAATGCTGAGAAGCGTGCCAAGAAGGCCACAAAAGATCATGCAAAGGAAGAGGAAAATCGCCATCTTATCAAATCAGGCGTCGAGAAGAAAAAAGGCTGAAGGAAAAGATGAACGCAGAACGAAGAACAAACATGATCCAAAATCTGCTACTCTGAATAAAAAGAGTGCCCCGAGGAAAAGGCCTGCGAAGCCAGCTAAACCTGAAAGTGATTCATCTGATCAAGATGATCCACCGCTCACCGGAGAGGAAATTGATGCAACTCTCTTCGAACAAGTGAATGTCACCACATCCACTGTTCTACCTGATCTTCGAGCTAGTGCAGTCCCAATTGTACCTCCGAAGAAGATTCGATTGAAGAGAAAGACTCCTGGTACCACTGTCAAAATGGTTTACAAAGTAAACACAGAACCACATCCTAATGCAATAAACTTGCAAGATTTAGTGGTTGAAGCCCCTGTTAGCACAGCTAAGCCAGGAGAAAAGCTTCCGAAAGATAAGGTGAAGTAAATCAACAGGCCAGATGTTAAGCAGAAGGTTCCCAGTTCTGATGCTGTGAAAGAAAAGGCTGCACAATTTGCTTCGAAACTGACTCAACCTCTAGCTTCTATGCCTCCGACCGAGCAAAATGTGGCTCAGACTGCTCCCCCTGCTCCATCTACTGCACAGATTGAAAATGACTCTGCCACACCACATTCTTTTGATCATCAGTTCATCTTGGAGCAGCTAGACAGATTTGTCAAAGATTTGTTTGATGGAGAAGTGGCATCTTTGCCCATTCCCCCTGAAGTTATTTCTCAAGCATCTGATCTGATTCAAGATCTGAGAAATGATTCAGTTGAGATCAATGAACTCATTGGCCAACTCAAGGAGCCTAACACCCATATGATGGATGCAAAATCCAAGTTTGTCATAAAGCAACTTGAAGAATCATATGATGATATCAATAAGGAGTTGAAAGTCCTTCGACACAGCAGGTTTGGATTTCATTCAGATCTGGATCAAGTCGTTCGCAAGATTTTCCTTGATCACCAAGCCGAAGCTACTGGCTATAATGATCTGGTAAAAGGGCACATTGATCCGTCGAAGCAGAAGAAGAAAAAGAAGACTGCGAAGAAAAATGCTCCTCCTCCTGATACTGATGCACCGAGAGAAAACTCTCCTGAACGAGCAATTCCTTTGCCTGCTCATGAACCAGTTATAGGTGCAACAACTTCGCCAAGGCCAACTGAATCAGTGCATGTGGCTTCTCCAGCTCATGAAGCAAATCCTTCTCAGCACCAAGTGTCCGAAGAAGGTGAAATTCTTCCGTCTGCACAACAAGTTTCTCCTGCCCGCATTGAACCAAACACCCCGGTTCCACCCTCTGCTCTGCAAACTGCATCTGAAGCAATTTCTCAACAGCCCCCAATGACTGATAAAGCTTCGGTGCCTGACTCAGCTCCTGAACAAGTATCAAATCCCTCTCCCTTGAGGATCTTACTTCACATTGCACAAAGAACTTCAGACGTTGATCCTTCTGCAGCAAAATCTGCGTCAGCTCATCATTCAGATTCCATCATCTACGGTGATGAGGTGATTTCTGTTGAAGATGAACTCAAGTACCCCTATCCTCGCGAGTGACTGCCTTTGTTTTCCATCGGCGTTGGCATCAAAGGGCCTCTGTTCAACAGAAATACTCATCCAGTTTTCTTTCAAGAAAGTCCTTACAGCAAGTCCAGTACGTCTGAATCACCTCGGTTCTGGACTTAGGAATAGGCTATATTCTATTCTTGAATTCTTTATGACAGCCTGAAGATTTTCCCTCATGAGTTCCCAGACTTTCCTGCTATGAAGAACATCGGTTGTTTCAACCAAATTCTGCAAGACATCGAAGACTATGGTCTCACGCATGTCTTGGGCTATCAGCATCCATGGAACAGGGAGATTATTCTTTAGTTTTATGCAACATTATATATCTCCGATGATGAGTCAGATAGCACAAAGTGGATCATGGAATAGATGACTGAAGGAAAACGAATCAAATGCTTTCCATGGACTTTGTATCACACTTTCATTTCCCTCGGTTTGAACATGGCAAAACTGAGATTCGGGTTCATAACATTGATGCAATCACTGATGAACATTTCTGTTGCACAATGGATGAAGACAAAATTCATGACTACAATGGTCCTCCTCTGCCTGAGCACCTGACATTCGACAATCAAACATTATATCACATTCTCACATACACCCTATGTCCGCTAGCTGGGATGAATACTGATAATGCTATATCTGATGTTCTTCGGAATACCATCCATGCCATCTCACAAGGGTATATCTTCGATGTCGAAGACATGTTTTTGCGCATACTGATGGATTCAGCTCAGTGTCCAAAAACCATCAAAGTGTATGCGCCCTAGATACAGAAGGTGATTGACTATGCAATGAAGACTGAATATCTTGCCAAGGTCAGCCATAAAAGCTTCATTCCTCTTGTGCGTGATACGCTGAGAGTAATGGAAGATTTCTCTTCAGGAAAAGCTCCAGAAGCAAGTCCTGATTATCATACTACCTTTAATGGACCCAAGCTACCTAAACATGATTGTATGCCAAACACTCAACTACCTTCACATCTTGAAGTGAGCATGCACACCCAACAATTGCTATTGAAGCATATGGCCGAAGATCGTCAAGAAAAAGAGCATCTGGCTGTTGAACTTAATGCTATTCACAACCGAACAAAAGTTGTGCATATGATTACAACAGAAAACAAGAAGTGCTTATGGAAATTGCTTCAGAAATTTTTCTCCAAGAAGCAACTCAGCAATTCTCACCTCCAAGAACTCTATCAGTACATTGACCAATGGTTTACTGCTGAAGATTATCAAGATCGCTCCACTCCACCTTTGCCAGTTCGTGAACCTACTATGAATTTACTTCGAATTCAGCTGCGCAAATTACTCGACGAATCAGAAGCAACATCGCCTACTAAAAAACCTGCTGAAGCAAATCCTCTGTCTCGCAAGACTCTCGAAGCTGATCCAAATGTGCCTTCCTCTTCCAAGACCCAAGTCAGTCTAGAAGGATCAGCTGCTGCCGCCGCTGAAGATGAAGATGTTCCAGACACTTCCGAATCAGAAACTTCTTCGGGCAGTTGATCAGGCGATGACTCAAAGTGAATCATATTCACCGTTTTCTAGCACTCATGTTTTTCGTCACCTTTTTGACACTAGTTGACAAAAAGAGGGAGAATAACATCGAGAGTTTTGATAGATTTGCTCTGTTGGATTTGGTTTTTGCGTTTTCTCGCTCTATCTTTCGATACAATTACGCCATTTCTTGTGCTCTGATGTAAAACTTCTATTACGAGTTGTAATATTAATAACCCCGCCTGCTGCACTATTGTCTGTCGAAGCTTATTGTTTTGCAGGTGGAATTATTAACAGAAGTTATGAATGATTGCACTTTATTCTCATTGCATTATCGATCATCAGTGCGAATCATTACCTCGTATGATTGAAAATCCTCCTCACACTCGAATGAACTGCAAGGAATTTCATTGTATATTAATTGACCCTGCATGCATCCAGGGGGAGTATATTTCATCATCAAGTCAAGTAATGCAAGTTCACTCTTGTTCGATTTACATTTCAATTATCTATCTTCACTTCGATGATTATCTGTTTTGTCAACAGCCGTCCAAAAAGGGGGAGATTGTTGGTGCAATGATAGGCCCCTTATGTTTTGGAGTTTGTTTACATAAACAGTATGGGACTTATGTGTTTGCTAGTGCACACAGAGTAACAGGTCCCTGATGTATCGAGGAGTTTGATGCAAACGACGAAGATGATCTCCCTGCACAGAAGTGAAGGTTATCACCGAAGATAAAACTATCAAGAGTGACCCCTAAAAATTGCTAAAGTTTAAGCAATTGGTTCGGTGCATGTTCGAAGCAAATGACTGCGCTCGAGGAAGAATGAAGACGAAGTGAAGACGTAGCATTTATTTTGTTGTTCTTCTTCTTTCATTGAGTCATAGGACCACCGTACTATTAAGAGGGGTATAGCATTTCGAAGCTTTGATTCTCTGATGCTAAACCCAAAACCTATGAAAGTTGTGAGAGAAATCTCTTTGTGCTCCGAGCAAATACTTGCCAGCAAGAGACTGTGATCTTCTTCATTGCGAGAGATTTGCCTCGGACCGAGTAGTTAGCATTACTTGTTCCTCAAGTAATGGTGTCGTTGCTCCAAAATCCGACCGTTGTGAACATGTCGGTTGGCCATTGGCTAGACCTCGTGTCCAAAATGGTCATTTCCCATCTGGGAAGGCTGCGGCTATAAATAGCCACCCCGTGCCGGCTTTGTCCGGTGGCTGCTCCGTTTGATTCTGAGAAGATTGTTGAGCAACCCCCTCTCTGAGTGATTTGAGTTTAAAATCCACCGAGAGAAAAACCCTGGAGCCGAAGAATTAGATAGTGGTTCAACATCACTGGAATCTAAGTTTAGTAAGCTCCGCCTATTACTCTTGAGAGCTGTAAACTCTCTAGATGGTTAGGTGTCAATTTCTTTAGAGACCAAGAGTGATTGTGGTTCTTGAAGAAGAAGTCTGTAAAGGTTTGGAGATCGCCTTCAAGTATCTACCATGAGTGATCGGCATCGGTTGACGAATCGATTGTCGAGGAGAATAGGGTGAAGAGAGTTTATCTTCCATGTTAAGTCACAGCCCCTCCAACCAGACGTAGTCCTTGTGCAGAAGGATGAACTGGTTGAACAAATACCTTGTCGCCATCGAGCATCTTTGGTTACCTCTGTCACTCATGTTTACTTTCGATGCATTCCATTCATGTAATTTACTTTGATGCATGCTTTAGTTTCCCTTCGGTACTTCACTTAGTTCCTCTTAGCTTGTTTATCCTTAGGTCTATGGTGAAGTACTCACGCATCATCGGAGGAGCACCAATGAGGATGATGAACCCCTCCGTGATCGTGTTCCCCTCCGGTAGAGTGCCAGAATAGGGCTCTAGATTGGATCTCGTGGTTCTGGAACTTGCGGCGGCTGGAATTCTGTTTTGATTGCTCCCCTAGGGTTTTTGGAATATTTGGGTATTTATAGAGCTTAGAGGCGATGGAGAGGACCTTCGTGGGCCCCACAACCCATCAGGGCACGCCAGGGGCCTCTGGCGTGCCCTGGTGGCTTGTGGGCCCCACGGGCCTCCCCTCTGATGCTTACTTGGCTCCCAAGTTGTCTTCTGGTCCAAAAAAATCTCTAAATTTTTTTGCTGCGTTTGGACTCCGTTTGATAGGGATATTCTGCAAAGTAAAAAACAAGCAAAAAACAACAACTGGCACTGTGCACTATGTCAATAGGTTAGTCCCAAAAAATGATATAAAGTTGCTATAAAATGATTGTAAAACATCCAAGAATGATAATATAACAGCATGGAACAATAAAAAATTATAGATACATTGGAGACGTATCAGCACCCCAAGCTTAATTCCTGCTCGTCCCCGAGTAGGTAAATGATAAAAACAGAATTTTTGATGTGGAATGCTGCCTAACATGTTCATCACATATTCTTTTCTTTTGTAGCATGGACATTTGGCCTTTTAGATGGTTTAAAGCAATAGTCTCTATTTGACCTAAAGACTTCAATACTCAAGCATATCAACAAGCAACCATGTCTTTCAAAATATCAACACTAAAGAAAGCTATCCCTAGCCCATCATGCTCAATCATTGATCCATTCACGAAACACACTCGAATATTAGCTACATCCAATGCTCAAGTATGATCATAGTGCTCCCTAGTTGGTGCTTTATAAGAGAAGATGGAGACTCAAATATTTTTTTTTGCATAAAAGTAAATAGATAGGCCCTTCGCAGAGGGAAGCAGAGATTTGTAGAGGTGCTAGAGCTCAAAGCTTAAATTGAGAGATAAAAATATTTTGAGAGGCATGCTTTTCCCGTCAATGAAAACGAGCGAGTAGTTCCCAATACTTTCCATGCTAGATACATCATAGGCGGTTCCCAAACATAAAATAAAGTTTATTCCTTTTTCCACCATTCTTTCACAATCCATGGCTAGCCGTATCCATGGGTGCCTTCCATACCAACACTTTCCAAGGAATTTATTATTTGACAACATAAAGTAAATTTCTTTTTCATTTTGGGACTGGGCATCCCTATTATCGCCATACTCTCGTGCAATGACAAGTGAATAAACACTCATCTTGAGAATTAACACATCTAGCATGGAAAAATATTGGCCACCCCTGCCGCTTCATGTGCGGTACAGGCATACAAAACGGAAATTCATTTTGAAAATTAGAGTCGGCACATACAAATTTACTTAGAACGGCACATAAATACCGCATATAGGTAGGTATGGTGGACTCATATGGCAAAACTGGGTTTAAGGATTTTGGATGCACAAGTAGTATTCCCACTTAGTACAAATGGAGGCTAGCAAATAGATTGAGAAGCAACCAACCAAGAAACAAAAATTCACAGAAACGAGCATTAAGCATAACTAACACCTAATAATGCACCACAAGTAGGATGTAATTTCATTCCATAACTATTGACTTTTGTGCTTGCATAAGGAATCACAAACCTTAACACCAATATTCTTACTAAAGCATAATTAGTCACCAACATTACTCACATATTACTATCATCATATCTCAAAACTATTACTAAGAATCAAGTTTATTTTGTCCAACGATCTTCATGAAAGTTTTTATTATATCCCCCTTGAATATCTATCACTTTGGGACTAATTTCATATGTTGCTTTGCTTTTGACAAGCTTAAACAAATTTAAGTGAAGCACATGAGCATAAAAAATTATATCTCTCAAAATAATACTCCTTCCGTCCCAAAATAAGTGACTCAACTTTGTACTAACTTTGTACTAAACTTAGTACAAAGTTGAGTCACTTATTTTGGTATGGAGGGAGTATAAGTGAAGCATGAGAGAATTTCTTCAAAAAAATTACTAACTCTCAAATAGATCTAAGTGAAGCATGAGAGCATATTTCTTCAAAAATTAAAGCACACCGTGCTCAAAAAGATATAAGTGAAGCACTAGAGCAGTTCCATAGCTCAAAAAGTTTAAGTGAAGCACATAGAGCAGTTCTAAAAAATCATAGCATAATTTTGGCTCTATCAAATAGGTGTGTCCAGCAAGGATGATAGTGACAAACTAAAAAGCAAAACAAATAAAGACTCATATAATACAAGACACTCCAAGCAAAACTCATGATATGTGATGAATAAAAATATAGCTCCAAGTAAAATTACAGATGGTTGTTAGAAGAAAGAGGGGATGCCTTCCGGGGCATCACCAATATTAGGCTCTTTTCACTTCTTATTCCTTCATCCATCAAGATCTCACCCAAAACTTGAAAACTTCAATCACACAAAACTTAACAAAACCTTCGTAAGACCCGTTAGTATAATAAAACCAATCTTTGCTTTAATTACTATTGAAAACCCATTAATATTTTGTTATTTTATTATACCTACTCTATTCTAACTTTACCATGCTTATACCCCCCGATACAATCCATAGATTCATCAAAATAAGCACACAATGCAAAGAAAACAGAATCTGTCAAAAACAGAACAGTCTGTAAAGATGCGAATTTTACTCATACTTCTGTAACTCCAAAATTTCTGAAAAATTAGGACAATATATACTATTTGTATATCAATCCTGTGTAAAAAACTCAGAAATTTTTGTCTCTTTTGTTAATTCTAAAATTTTTGTTACTGGATGCAAAAGTTTCTGTTTTTCAATAGGATCAAATCAACTATCACCCAAAGCTATCCCAAAGGCTTTACTTGGCACAAACACTAATTAAAACATAAAAAACACAATCATAACAGAGGCATAATTGTGCAAACACTCAAGAACATAAAGAAAAAGGAAAAATTAAATTTTATTCATCGGGTTGCCTCCCAACAAGCGCTATTGTTTTATGCTCCTAGCTAGGCACTATGCATAGATTCAAGTATTGTCATCTTTGGTTTTCGCCACCTTAGTGAGGGCTTTCTCAAACCCGGGAGGCTCTTTACGCTTCCCAATATTCTCAAGAAAAGCGACCATCTTGAGATCTAAAATATCCAATCGCTTATTACAAAGAGTAATCAAAGTATTCATGCGATTGAGATTTCCACTAATATGTTTGAGGGGTTCATTATATTTTTGCAACTCAACCAAATTTTTCTGTAGATCACCCAATTTATCTAATATTTGAATCCCTTCTTGTGTAAAAGCAAACCATTTTTTTGGTGGTGGAACTCCCAATATTCCCTCTAGAATTTCATAAGCAGCATTAGCATCAAGCTTAATAAAATTCCCTTTTGTGAAAAAATCCAAGAGTTGTCTATGATGCAAAGCTAAACCTATGTAAAAATTATGAAGCAAGATCTTTGCATCCCCCTTTAGATTACAAATGCGGTAGGATTCCATTAACCTATACCAAACATCTTTAAAATTTTCTCCTTGTTTCTGTTTGAAGTATAGAACTTCAAAATCTGGGGACAAAGGAGGGGTAGTCATGCTAGTCATAGCAAAAAGGTGCGCCAACAAGAGATCTAACAAGAAAAAGGCGAACGAAAAAGAAAGCAAATAAAAGGCAAATTTTTGTGAAGTGGGGGAGATGAAAACGAGAGGCAAATGGCAAATAATGTAAATTGCAAGGAGATGAGATTTGTGATTAGGAACCTGATAGATGTTGATGATGTCTCCCTGGCAACGGAGCCAGAAATTCCTTTGACGTGGCTTGAGACTGCATCGGTATTTCCCCAAAGAGGAAGGGATGATGCAGCACAGCTATGGTAAGTATTTCCCTCAGTTATGAAACCAAGGTATCAATCTAGTAGGAGAACCAAGCAACACTATGTAAACGGTACCTGCACACAAAGAACAAATACTTGCAACCCGATGCGTAAGAGGGGTTGTCAACCCCTCCTCAGTAAAAAGATAGATTAATTTGTATGAGATTGGATAAATAGATCTACCAAGAACGCAAAATAAAATAAGTAAAGAAAAAGTGCAGCATGGTATTTTTGGGTTTTTGGAATAATATATCTAAAAACAAATATGATAAAAGATAGATCTGAAAGAAATATGATAAAAGATAGACCCGAGGGCCGTAGATTTCACTAGTGGCTTCTCTCGAGAAAATAGCATACGGTGGGTAAACAAATTACTGTTGGGCAATTGATAGAAGAGCAAATAATTGTGATGATATCCAAGGCAATGATAATGAATATAGGCATCACGTCCAAGATTAGTAGACTGACTCATGCCTGCATCTACTACTATTACTCCACACATCGACCGCTATCCAGCATGCATCTAGTGTATTAAGTTCATGGAGAAACGGAGTAATGCAATAAGAACGATGACATGATGTAGACAAGATCTATTCATGTAGGAATAGACCCCATCTTTTTATCCTTAATAGCAATGATACATGCGTGCCTCGCTACCCCTTCTGTCACTGGGTGAGGACACCGCAAGAGCGAACCCATCACAAAGCACCTCTTCCCATTGCAAGAAAAATTGATCTAGTTGGCCTAACTAAATCAAAGATTCAGAGAAGAAATACGAGGCTATAAATAATCATGCATAAAAGAGAGCAAAGTAGACTCAAATAATATTCATGGATATAGACCTGATCATAAACTCGCAGTTCATTGGATTCCAACAAACACACTGCGAAAAGTCATTACATCAAATAGATCTCCGAGAGAACATTGTATTGAGAACCAAAAAAGAGAGAAGAAGCCATCTAGCTACTGCCTACGGACCCGTAGGTCTATGGTGAACTACTCACGCATCATCGGAGGAGCACCAATGAGGATGATGAACCCCTCCGTGATCGTGTTCCCCTCCGGCAGAGTGTCGGAATAGGGCTCTAGATTAGATCTCATGGTTCTGGAACTAGCGTCGGCTGGAATTGTGTTTCGATTGCTCCCCTAGGGTTTCTGGAATATTTGGGTATTTATGGAGCTGAGAGGCGGTGGAGAGGACCTCCGTGGGCCCCACAACCCATCAGGGCGCGCTAGGGGCCTCTGGCGCGCCCTGGTGTCTTGTGGGCCCCATGGGCCTCCCCTCTAGTGCTTCCTTGGCTCCCAAGTTGTCTTCTAGTCTAGAAAAGTCTGGACTCCGTTTGATAGGGATATTCTGCGAAGTAAAAAACAAGCTAAAAACAGCAACTAGCACTGGGCAATATGTCAATAGGTTAGTCCCAAAAAAAGATATAAAGCTGCTATAAAATGATTATAAAACATCCAAGAATGATAATATAACATCATGGAACAATAAAAAATTATAGATACGTTGGATACGTATCAATCGTCATCACCAACAACCCTCTCATCTTTGGGAGGCCAATCTGCATCAACATCTTCAACAACATCATCTCATCTCAAACCCTACTTCATCTCTTGTGTTCAATCTTTGTACCGGAACCTCAGATTGGTACCTATGGGTGACTAGTAGTGTTGATTACATCTTGTAGTTGATGCTATATGGTTTATTTGGTGGGAGATTATATGTTCAGATCCATTATGCTATTTAATATCCCTCTGATCTTGAGCATGAATATTATTTTTGAGTAGTTACCTTGGTTCTTGAGGCCATGGGAGAAGTCATGTTGCAACTAATCATGTGAATTTGATATGTCTTCCATATTTTGATGATATGTATGTTGTGATTCCCTTAGTGGTGTTATGTGAACGTCGACTACATGACACTTCACCATCTTTGGGCCTAAGGGAATGCATTGTGGAGTAGTTATTAGATGATGGGTTGCTAGAGTGACAGAAGCTTAAACCCTAGTTTATGGGACTGATTTGGATCCATATGTTTAATGCTATGGTTAGATTTTATCTTAATACTTTTTTCGTAGTTGCAGATGCTTGCGAGGGGGTTAATCATAAGTGGGAGGCTTGTTCAAGTAAGAACAACACCCAAGCACCGGTCCACCGACATATCAAATTATCAAAGTAGCGAACTCAAATCAAACCAACATGATGAAATTGACTAGATGAAATTCCCGTGTGCCCTCAAGAACGCTTTTCTTATTATCTGAGACCGTTTTGGCCTGTCCTTTGCCATCCAAAGGATTGGGCTACCTTGCTGCATTTTATTTACCATTACTGTTACTTGCTTGTTACAAATTATCTTGCTATCAAACCACCTGTTACCGACAATTCGAGTGCTTGCAGAAAACCTTGCTGAAAACCACTTGTCATTTCCTTCTGCTCCTCGTTGGGTTCGACACTATTACTTATTAAAAGGACTATGATTGATCCCCTATGTCGGCGTCCTGGGACCGGGGGTGCCCAAACTTGCCTGCCTGCAGCCCATGGCGTGGCTCCATCGACGGCCTGGTATGGCCCAGCTTCAGCAACAACAACTCAAGACCGTCGCGAGGGGCCAAGCCTCGTGAGGCGGATGACACCAAGACCTCCACGAGGGGCGGCCTCCCCAGGCTGGCTCCCGAGGACCGAAGATATCAATGCAAGCCGCACCTCGCGAGGTTCACCTGACATGAGCCATGACGACCAAGACCAGGCGGGCGCCAGCAGGCGCAGTGTACCAGTTTCCTCTTTGGTGCCAAGGAGGCAAGCGCAGGCGCGGAGTCCCGAGGAATCAAGCAAAGGTTTCCATATCGGTGCAACAAGACCAGGACCGCCAGGACGACAGGATGGAGGTCATCGCGGAGCCCACTGTAGCGTCACCGCCAGAGGCTTTTGCAGGCGAAGACTACTTTTGTCAGGATAACTTGTACTAGTTGTCTCCCTTCGAATTTGGCCGTTGTGGGATCCCTTCCCGCCTATATTTGGGAAGAGGACCAAGGCCACTATAAATAGGACTTAGCCACCATCATAGAGGGGGATCAGATCTGTTTTGCCCTCACCACCTCACCAGCTCATCGAGCTCAAGAACACTCACCTCCTGAGGTCGTTCCATCACTGTACTAGTTCATCCTCAGCCCTCCGACGCAATCCACCACAAAGCTGGAGTAGGGTATTACACCGCAAGGTGGCCTGAACCAGGATAAACTGTTG
The DNA here is from genome assembly GCA_011799875.1 of Thinopyrum elongatum. Taxonomy (NCBI): domain Eukaryota; kingdom Viridiplantae; phylum Streptophyta; class Magnoliopsida; order Poales; family Poaceae; genus Thinopyrum; species Thinopyrum elongatum. The sequence continues at coordinate 396,238,015 of CM022303.1, forward strand.
TTTCTCTTGTCCCTTGGGTTCGTCGAGCTAGGCTGTGGAATCGTTGAGCAGGTAGACTGGGGAGGGAGAGTTCTTCGCACGCACCCCAGAGTTTGAACCTCTCAAGGGTCTGCGGAACCCCGAATCTGACATTTGGTGCGCCAGGTAGGGGTGCGTCGAAGCTTTGCCTCTTCGTCCGCTTCGCTCCTCCGTTCAGCTCTCATGGCGGGCGCCGCTCCACCAGCCGGATCGACGGGCGCGCATGGAGGCACCATGGGCCTCCGGGCCTTCACCCCCGCCTTACGACACGTACAGTGGCCACCCAAGTTCAAGCCAGAGATGCCACCTCGCTACGACGGTGCGGCAGACCCAACGGCATTTCTCCAGGCATATGAGGAGGCCGTTTGGGTGGCCGGTGGCGACGACAAGGTCATGGCCAACTGGTTTCCCATGGCCCTCGCTGGCGTGCCGCGCGCCTGGATGCTCAACCTGCAGGAATCTTCTGTGGCCTCCTGGGAGGAGCTGTGCGGTCTCTTCATCGCATGCTTCGCGGCACCGGCGCCCCTCGCCAATGCAGCCCTCCTCGGTGGTTCGCAGGCGCCGCCCTCGGGCCATCATGTCAAGCAGTTCTTTCGCCAAGTAGGTGCTACGCACGTGCAGCAGGGAGCTCCTCCGGGATGGGCGGCGCCCAAGGCCAACCTCACCTTCAACTCAAGAGACCACCCAGCAACCACCGCGGGCGCAGGCACACTCCCGATGCTCTGCACCCCCACCATCTGCAATGTGGCGGTTACCAACACCCTCATCGACTGTGGGGCTGGCCTCAACATGCTCTCTGTGGAAGCTTTCGGCTTGCTCCACGTGCCACATGGCCGGCTCCGCCCCACCAAGCCCTTCTCCGGGGTCGTCGATGGTTCCACCAGCCCCCTGGGTCAGATCCACCTCCCCATCACCTTCGGCACCCGTGACAACTACCGCATCGAGCTTATCGACTTCGATATCACCCGCAACATCCTCCCGTACAACGCCATCCTTGGGTACCCAGCCTTGGCCAAGTTTATGGCAGCGACTCATCCTGCCTACAACCTCATGAAGATGCCGGGGAGCAGCGGCGTCCTCACTGTGGCCATAGACAACAAGGAGGCCCTGACGGCCCTCAAGCTCGCCTTCAGGGCCGTGACAGCAGCACGCCCAGTAGGTGGAGGAGCCCCTGAGGCCCCGGGGGCTACGCCGACGAAGAAGAAGCAGCTGTTCTCCCAAGATCGGGCCGAGACGAAGCAGGTGCCGGTTGACGAGGATGGGGCGTTAGGAGCCACCTTCACCATAGAAGCCAACGTCGCCCCAAACCAAGAAAAGGCGTTGATCGGCTTCTTGCGTGCAAACAAGGAGGTGTTTGCATGGGAGCCCAAAGATCTGGTCGGAGTCCCGAGGGAGGTAATCGAGCATCACCTGAGGGTGTGCCCCAACGTATGCCCGGTGAAGCAGAGGGCGCGGTGGCAGTCCACAGAGAAGCAGGTGTTCATCGTCCAAGAGACCCGCAAGCTGCAAGATGCTAGTGTCATTCGGGAGGTGCGGTACCCGGAATGGCTGGCTAACCCGGTCATTGTCCCCAAGAAAGGCGGGAAGGAACGCATGTGCGTCGACTTCACCAACCTCAACAAGGCTTGCCCTCAAGACCCCTTCCCGCTCCCGCGCATCGACCAGATCATCGACTCTACCGCCGAGTGCGACCTGCTGTGCTTCCTGGACGCATTCTCAGGATATCACCAAATCAAGATGGCGGTGCAAGATGTTGAGAAGACGGCCTTCTTGACCCCGTGCGGGGTGTATTGCTACACCTGCATGCCCTTCGGGCTACGTAACGCCGGAGCGACCTTCCTGCGGCTGATGCACATCGCTCTGGGCCAACAACTTGGGAGGAACGCCGAGGCATACATCGACGACATAGTGGTGAAGTCTCGGGAGGCAAGGACCCTCGTCGAGGACCTGGAAGAAACGTTCACCAGTCTGCGCAAGGTGGACCTGCGGCTCAACCCAGAGAAATGTGTGTTTGGTGTCCCCTCCGGCAAGCTGTTGGGCTTTTTGGTGTCACACAGGGGAATCGAGGCGAACCCCGAGAAGGTCAAGGCGATAGAAAGGATGAGCCCACCACAGACTCTCAAGGAAATGCAAAAGCTGGCGGGCTGCGTGACCTCGCTAGGGCGCTTCATCTCCAAGCTTGGGGAGCGCGCCCTCCCGTTCTTCAAGTTGATGAAGAAGAAAGGGCCGTTCGAATGGACTCCGGAGGCTGACACAGCATTTCAAGACCTCAAGAGATACCTCACCAGCCCACCAGTGATGGTGGCGCCGCGAACTCTCGAGCCCTTGGTGCTTTACCTGGCCGCCACACCACACTCTGCCAGCGCAGCACTGGTGGCGGTCCGGGAAGAGCACTAGGCCGGGGACTCGCCCGGTAGCGCCACACGCCAGGACGAGACAACGCAGCTTCGGGACGGTGCTCCTGAGGCCTCGGCGGCACCAGCAGATGACCAGGCACCTCAGCATGGCGCTCCTGGGGGCCTGGCTGCCCTTGCAAATAGCCAAGCTCCCGAGGACCCCCAGCCTCGGGAGGTACAAGACATCACCAACGCTTCGGCCCTCATCGAGCACCCGGTGTACTTCATCAGCACGGTATTGCGTGACGCACGAGTGCGCTATCCCATGCCGTAGAAGCTCCTGCTCGCGCTCCTTGTCGCCTCCCGCAAGCTGCGCCACTACTTCCAAGGTCACCCCATCAAGGTCGTCTCAGCTTACCCACTGGAGAGGGTGCTCCGGAGCCCCAATGCTGCGGGGAGAGTCGCTGAATGGAACATCGAGTTGCAGGCATTCCAGTTGGAGTTCAGCACCACCAGAGTCATCAAGGGTGCCGCGCTCGCCGACTTCGTGGCGGAATGGACTGACGCTCCCAGCCCTGAAGTAGGCGAGGACCGCCCACTCTCACCAGGAAGCGAGGCGCCAGATGAATGGGTCATGTACTTTGACGGCGCCTTCGCGCGTCAGGGCGCGGGGGCTGGATCCGTGCTCATCTCTCCCAACCAGGACAAGCTCTACTACGCCGTGCAGCTCTGCTTCCAGCAAGGCGAGAAGGTCTCCAATAACATCGCGGAGTACGAAGGCTTAATCGCCGGTCTCAAGGCTGCGGCATCCTTGGGAGTGAAGCGCCTCACCATCAAGGGCGACTCCCAGCTCCTCGTCAACTTCTCCAACAAAGTATATGAGCCGAAGGATGAGCACATGGAGGCATATCTTGCGGAGGTACGCAAAATTGAGAAACAATTCTTGGGCTTGGAATTGCAGCACGTGCCGCGCGGCACAAACAAGGAAGCCGACGACATTGCCAAGAGGGCGTCCCGGCGCCTTCCTCAGGAGCCCAGCGTCTTCGAGGAGCGGCTCTTCAAGCCTTTGGCAGCCCCACCCACTGCAGAGGAAACACCGCCTCAGGAGGAGCTCCCCCCCAGCACCAACCTCGGGAGCCCCAGCCTGTGGCCTGATCTCAGGGGCGCGTCTGCTCCTCGCGCTCGAGCCTCAGGAGGAATGCTGGACTGAAGAGTTCAGAGCGTATCTGCTCCAGGGAACCCTGCCGGAGAAGGAGGAAGACGCAGAGCGGGTAGCACGCCAAGCTACAGCATACTGCATTCGAGATGGTGAGCTTTATCGGAGGCGTCCAAACGACATCTCTCTACGATGCATTTCCAGGGAGCAGAGGCGTGACCTGCTGACGGATATACATGGCGGGGACTGCGGGCATCACTCTTCATCACGCACCCTCGTGGGGAAGGCATTCCGTAGCGGGTTCTACTGGCCAACGGCGCTCAACGATGCCGCAGAGTTGGTCAAGTCCTGTGAAGCCTGCCTGTTCCACGCCAAGCAGACCCACCAGCCTGCTCAGGGCCTCCAAACCATTCCGCTCACGTGGCCGTTCGCGGTCTGGGGGCTAGATATCTTGGGACCATTCCCGCAGGCGCCTGGGGGCTACCGCTACCTCTACGTTGCCATCGACAAGTTCACCAAGTGGGCGGAGGTGGAAGCTGTCCGCACCATCCCAGCCGGTTCGGCAGTCAAGTTTGTCAAGAGCCTCGTGAGCCGCTTTGGGGTCCCTAATCATATCATCACTGACAATGGCTCGCAGTTCACTAGCAATCTCTTCAAAACATACTGTGCTAACCTTGGAACGCAGATATGCTACGCCTCAGTGGCGCACCCCAGGAGCAACGGCCAAGCTGAGCGCGCCAACGCGGAGGTCCTGAGAGGCCTCAAAACAAGAACCTTCAAGACAAAGCTCGAGGCCTACGGCAGGGGCTGGATCGATGAGCTCTAGTCCGTGCTGTGGTCCATCCGCACCACCGCCACCAAGCCGACGGGCGAGACTCCATTCTTCCTCGTTTACGGAGCCAAAGCGGTTCTCCCACACGAAGTCAAGCATCGCTCCGCGCGGGTCCTGGCGTTTGACGAGGCACACCAGGACGCCTCGCGGGGGATGGACCTCATGCTGGGGGAGGAACGCCGACGTCAAGCCTCGCTCTGGGCGACAAGGTACCAGCAGGCGCTGTGGCAGTACCACTGTCACAGCGTCCGCTCCAGGATGCTCGAGGTGGGCGATCTCGTCCTGAGGCGGGTGCTCTCCAGGGAGGGGCTACATAAGCTCTCTCCCATGTGGGAGGGCCCATTTAGGATCGCCTGCGTCTCCAGGCCTGGCGCTGTGCGCTTGGAGATGCAGGACGGGATCCCCATCCAGAACGCCTGGAACATCCAGCACCTGTGGAAGTTCTACCCATGAAGCAAGGCCCAGTGCCTGTGAAGGTCTCCGCTCGTGACACTCTCACGTAATAATGAGTGGGGCTGTACATGCCCCGGAGTCTCCAGAGTGCCGCCCTCCGGCCTCGGGGACTCCCTCCTATGTCCTAGTGGCAGCACTTAGCTCCGCGCTGGTGAGAAGACTAGACTAGGTGCCGGACGCGGCTGTTCATTTGCTTGCTTTCTGCAGCTAGTTTGCAAGCTTTTAATGGAATTCGGAGCTCTATCGTTTCTCGATTTCCTAGTTTGGTTTTCTCTTCTTGCCTCACTTGTTTTTTTTTTTGGGTTGGGGAGAACGGCAGTTGCCCGTCGCTCTCCCTCGTGCGCCTTGCACGGGGGCTGGACAGGTGTGTGCGTGTGTTGGGCTAGCCCACACCGCGAACACACCTCGCCAAAGCCCTATTGCCCCAGAGCTTCGGCTTCCTTGATCTTCGTGAGGCACCCTCGATTGAGCTCGTGATTTGCGCACCCTCTTAAGTCCGTGCCCCCCGGGTACCGCGACGCGGTGAACTAAGCCATGACTAGTCATGCCTGAGGGCTCACGCAAGGAAGAACAAGGCACCCGGCAAGTTTTCTAAAAAACCCTGCAGTTTTATGATGCCTCCCGAGGCCAGCGGCTCCTAGGTCGGCAGCAAGGGGGCCTCACCAGGTGCTAAAGGACATGCCCTCGCGAGGAGGGAAGCTACCGCGGGTGTACCAAGCTAAGTTATCCTACCACACCTACTCGGGACATGAACACCATAGCATAACACAAGAGCAATAAACATGGCATAGCGGCATAAGTGGCATGGTTCATTACACGCCCTAGCAGGGCTCTCTACCTTTTTCAAAATGCAGAAGAAAGGAAAGGTTAAACAGAAGTGGCCGCGCGACTGCAGCAGCTCCTGAGGCTCAGCTCCGGATGTTATCCGGGCTCAGCCTGAGCCCTTCTCTCGCTTCATCGGGGCGTGGCGGCGAGAAGACCCGCCACCTCCCTCGACGCAGGCCCGGTGGCGTGGCGGCTGGTCGTAACCACCGCCGCTTGTGCTCTTGCCGGAGGAAGAGCCGCCGCTGCTAAACGAGCCGCGGCCGTCGCCAAGGGCAAGCTCACCCTCGGCATCACCACGACCATCGTCAAGGCCAATCTCATCGTCGCCGCCGTTGTCTTCGGGGCAGCACCCTGCGCGGCGACCATCTTCCCTAAACACCCTCATGTAGAGGGTCGCGACGCCGTCGTACCTGAAGTGGAGGGTACACCTCCTCCTCAGGCCACGCGCGCGGGCGAACGTCTACCAGCCGCGGGTCAGGGCCACATTCCCGGCGGCGGAAACTTCGACCCCGACCCATGAAGCCATGCTGCAGCAGCCGTCAGCTTGCAGCCAGACGCCGTCAAGGCCAGCGACCGATAGCTCACCCGCGGAGAAGCGGGGGAGCGAGAGCCGGGTGCCGGACGGCCCCTCCGACCACACGACAAACTCTAGGAGCACTTCCGTCGAGTGGAAGCGCGGCCGAGGAGGCCGGGCGACCATGGTGCGCCTCCCTCCATCACAGGGGCTGCCTCGTCCCTGGCGGCTCTTGCCACGAGAAGAGGCACCGCCGCGGCCACTCGAGGCGCGCCCACGTCCACGAGGAGCCACCACAGTGGTCACCGCATGCTTGCGGGGGCAACCTCGTCCCCTCTTGGGCGGCGGTGAGCCGGGCCCCTCCTTAGGGGCCTTCCCCTTCTCGACAGCAGAGAACTTCCTCGTCGGCACCATGAGCACCGCGGCAAGACGGCGAGGTAAGAAGGAAGAAGAAGGAGCGGGTGGCGAGAAGACAGAGACGAGCAAGGTGGGCCTCGCCCCTCTCCTCATTTATAGCCAAGGGGAGGCTGACCGCCGGCCTCCACGATCGCGCGTAATGATGATTTTTCTCTGCATGCAGGAGGGTCTCGTCAAGTTGAGCAGTTGCTGAGGCAGCGTGGGGAAGCGGAGGCGCCCACGCCCCATCAATCGCCACGCCGCAACTGAGGCTGCAGGCGGTTAGGGCCCATGGCGCTCCGCACTTGCCCTTTGGCTTCACCTCGAAGCCAAGTTCGAGCGCGCCTTGGGCCCGGGGGCTACTGTCGCCGTCCTGGGACCGGGGGTGCCCGGACTTGCCTACCTGCGGCCCATGGCGTGGCTCCATCGACGGCCTGGTACGACCCAGCTTTAGCAACAACAACTCAAGACCCTCGCGAGGGGCCAAGCCTCGCGAGGCGGACGACACCAAGACCTCCACGAGGGGCGGCCTCCCCCGGCTGGCTCCCAAGGAGCGGAGATATCAATGCAAGCCGCACCTCACGAGGTTCACCTGACATGAGCCATGACGACCAAGACCAGGCGGGCGCCAGCGGGCACAGTGTACCAGTTTCCTCTTTGGTGCCAAGGAGGCAAGCGCAGGCGCGGAGTCCCGAGGAATCAAGCAAAGGTTTCCATATCGGTGCAACAAGACCAGGACCGCCAGGACGGCAGGACGGAGGTCATCGCGGAGCCCACTGCAGCGTCACCGCCAGAGGCTTTTGCAGGCGAAGACTAGTTTTGTCAGGATAACTTGTACTAGTTGTCTCCCTTCGAATTTGGCCATTGTGGGATCCCTTCCCGCCTATATTTGGGAAGAGGACCAAGGCCACTATAAATAGGACTTAGCCACCACCATAGAGGGGGATCAGATCCGTTTTGCCCTCACTACCTCACCAGCTCATCGAGCTCAAGAACACCTCACCTCCTGAGGTCGTTCCATCACTGTACTAGTTCATCCTCAGCCCTCCGAGGCAATCCACCACAAAGCTAGAGTAGGGTATTACACTGCAAGGTGTCCCGAACCAGGATAAAATGGTGTGTCTCTTGTCCCTTGGGTTCGTCGAGCTAGGCTATGGAATCGTTGAGCAGGCAGACTGGGGAGGGAGAGTTCTTCGCACGCACCCCAGAGTTCAAACCTCTCAAGGGTCTGCGGAACCCCGAATCCGACACCCTATATTTGTGGGTCATCACACGCCTACCTCCCCTGCAACGGTGCCAGAAAAGAGCCTTGATGACTGATGCTTGCTTGAACTACGTCGGTATTTCGCCAAAGAGGAAGGGATGATGTAGCACAGCAACGGTAGGTATTTCCCTCAGTGATGAGACCAAGGTTATCGAACCAGTAGGAGAACCACGCAACACCACGTAAACAGCTCCTGCACACAAAGAACAAATACTTGCAACCTGACGTAAGAGAGGGGTTGTCAATCCCTCACGGGTAAAAGGATAGGTAAAATTGCAGTAGAAATGATAAATAGATCTCACGGGAATGCGAGACAAAATAAATAGGTAAAAATTGCAGCAAGGTATTTTTGTATTTTTAGATTAATAGATCTGAAAATAAAAGTTGCAAATAAATAAAAGAGCGAATAGCAAAATAGATCTTGAAGGCAAATATATTAAAGAAGAGACCCGGGGGCCATAGTTTTCACTAGTGGCTTCTCTCGAAGAAAATAGCAAACAGTGGGTAAACAAATTACTGTTGGGCAATTGATAGAACTTCAAATACTCATGACGATATCCAGGCAATGATCATTAGATAGGCATCACGTCCAAGATTAGTAGACCGACTCCTGCCTGCATCTACTACTATTACTCCACACATCGACCGCTATCCAGCATGCATCTAGTGTATTAAGTTCATGGAAATACGGAGTAATGCAATAAGAATGATGACATGATGTAAACAAGATCTATTTATGTAGAAATAGACCCCATCTTGTTATCCTTAATAGCAACGATACATACGTGTCGTTTCCCCTTCTGTCACTGGGATCAAGCACCGTAAGATCGAACCCATCACAAAGCACCTCTTCCCATTGCAAGATAAATAGATTAAGTTGGCCAAACAAAAACCCAAATATCGGAGAAGAAATACGAGGCTATAAGCAATCATGCATATAAGAGATCAAAGAAGACTCAAATAACTTTCATGGATAAAAACATAGATCTGGTCATAAACTCAAAGTTCATCGGATCCCAATCAACACACCGCAAAAAGAGTTACATCAAATAGATCTCCAAGAGACCATTGTATTGAGAATCAAACGAGAGAGAGAAAGCCATCTAGCTACTAACTATGGACCCGTAGGTCTGCAATGAACTACTCATGCATCATCGGAGAGGCACCAATGAGGATGATGAACCCCTTCGTGATGGTGTCTAGATTGGATCTGTGGTTTCCGGAACTTGCGGCGGCTGGAATTGATTTTTGTCGACTCCCCTAGGGTTTCTGGAATATTGGGGTATTTATAAAGCAAAGAGGCGGTGCAGGAAGCCACTGCGTTGCGCACAACCCACCAGGGTGTCTTGTGCTCACCTCGGGCCCCCTCTTCAGTACTTCTTTGGCCCACTGGATGTCTTCTGGTCCAAAAAAAATCTCCAAAAAGTTTCGCTGCGTTTGGACTCCATTTGGTATTGATTTCCTGCGATGTAAAAAACATGCAGAAAACAACAACTGGCACTGGGCACTATCTCAATAGGTTAGTACCAAAAAATGATATAAAATGATTATAAAATGAGTGTAAAACATCCAAGAATGATAATATAACAGCATGGAACAATCAAAAAATATAGATACATTGGAGGCGTATCAGCATCCCCAAGCGTAATTCCTGCTCGTCCTCGAGTAGGTAAATGATAAAAACAGAATTTTTGATGTGGAATGCTGCCTAACATGTTCATCACATCTTCTTTTCTTTGTAGCATGGACATTTGGACTTTTATATGGTTCAAAACAATAGTCTAGTTTTGACATGAGGACTTTAATACTAAAGCATATCAACAAGCAAACATGTCTTTCAAAATATCAACACTAAAGCAAGTTATCCCTAGCCCATTATGCTCAATCATTGATCCATTCATGAAACACACTCGAATATTAGCTACACCCAATGCTCAAGTATGATCATAGTGCCCCTTAGTTGGTGCTTTATAAGAGAAGATGGAGACTCAAGTAAAAATAAAAATTGCATAAAGTAAAAGAAAGGCCCTTCGCGGAGGGAAGTAGGGATTTGTAGAGGTGCCAGAGCTCAAAGCTTAAATTGAGAGATAAAAACATTTTGAGAGGCATACTTTTTTCACCAACGAAAATGACTTAGAGTTCCCAACACTTTCCATGCTAGATATATCATAGGCGGTTCCCAAACAGAAATTAAAGTTTATTCCTTTTTCCACCATTTCTTTCACTTTCCATGGCTAGCCGTATCCACGGGTGCCCTCCATACCAACACTTTCTAAGGAATTTATTATTTGACAACATAAAGTAAATTCATTTTTCATTTCGGGACTGGGCATCCCTAATACCTTTGCCGTACTCTCGTGCAATGACAAGTGGATAAACGCTCATCGTGAGAATAACACATCTAGGATGGGAAATATCGGCCACCCCTCACCGCCTCGCGAGCGGTACGAGCACACAAAAGAGAAATTTATTTTGAAAATTAGAGATGGCACATACAAATTTGCTTCGAACGGCATGGAAATACCGCATATAGTTAGGTATAGTGGACTCATATGGCAAAACTGGTTTAAAGGGTTTTGGATGCACAAGTAGTGATCATACTTAGTGCAAATGAAGGCTAGCAAAAAGGTTGAGAAGCGACCAACCAAGAAACGAAAAATCTCGTAAGCAAGCATTAAGCATAATTAACACCGAATAATGCACCACAAGTAGGATATAATTTCATTGCATAACTATTGACTTTCGTGCTTGCATAGGGAATCACAAACCTTAACACCAATATTCTTACTAAAGCATAATTACTCATCAACATGACTCACATATCACTATCATCATATCTCAAAACTATTACTAAGACTCAAGTTTATTTTGTCCAATGATCTTCATGAAAGTTTTTATTATATCTTTCTTGGATATCTATCACTTTGGGACTAGTTTCATATGTTGCTTTTAATAAGCTCAAACAAATATAAGTGAAGAATATGAGCATAATATTTCTTTCTCTCAAATTAATCTAAGTGAAGCAAGAGAGAATTTCTTTAAAAGTTTACTAACTCCCAAATAAATCTAAGTGAAGCATGAGAGCATTTCTTCAAAAATAACAAAGCACACCATGCTCAAAAAGATATAAGTGAAGACTAGAGCAATTCCATAGCTCATAAAAATTTAAGTGAAGGTGGCATCCCCAAGCTTAGTTGCTTGATACTTCTTGAATATTATCTTGGGGTGCCTCGGGCATCCCCAAGCTTAGCCTTTTGCTAATCCTTATTCCTTCATCCATCGTAATATCACCCAAAACTTGAAAACTTCAATCGCACAAAACTCAACAAAAACCTTCGTGAGATCCGTTAGTATAGGAAAACAAATCACTACTATAAGTACTGTTGCAAACCCATTCATATTTTATTTTTGCATTATATCTACTGTATTCCAACTTTTCTATGGCAAAAACTCTTCAAAGTAAAACCTAGAATCATCAAAACAAGCACACAACGCAAAGAAAACAGAATCTGTCAAAAACAGGACAGTCTGTAGCAATCTGAAAACTCCGAATACTTCTGTAACTCCAAAAATTCTTAAAAATTAGGAAAACGTGCGAAATTTGTTTATTAATCTTCTTCAAAAAGAATAAAATCAAAATAACTCTTATGTTAAAAATAAGAATTGTTTTCGTGAGCACAAAAGTTTCTGTTTTTCAGCAAGATCAAATCAACTATCACCCAAATCACCCCAAAGGCTTTGCTTGGCACAAACACTAATTTAAACCACAAAAACACATCTAATCAGAGGCATAATTGGGTATTTTATTGAAAACAGCAAGAAAACCCAAAAACAAAAAGATACAAGTTGGGTTGCCTCCCAACGAGCGCTATCGTTTTACGCCCCTAGCTAGGCATAAAGCAAAGGATCTAAGTATTGTCATCTTTGGTTCTAGATCCATATGATGCCCTCATGATTGATTCATATGGTGGCCTAATTATTGTTCTAGGGAAGTGTTCCATACCCTTCCTTAGTGGAAATTGAAATTTAATATTGCCTTCTTTCATATCAATCACGGCACCAATAGTACATAAAAATGGTCTACCAAGAATAATTGGACAAGATGGATTGCAATCAATATCAAGAATGATGAAATCTATGGGCACATGATTTCTATTTGCAAGAATAAGAACATCATTAATTCTTCCCATAGGCTTTTTAATAGTAGAATCCACCAAGTGCAAATTTAAAGAGAATTCTTCAATATCGGTAAGACCAAGCACATCACATAAAGATTTCGGAATTGTAGAAACACTAGCGCCCAAGTCACATAAAGCAAAACACTCATAATTTTTAATCTTGACTTTGATAGTAGGTTCCCATTCATCATGTAATTTTCTAGGAATTGAAACTTCTAGTTCCAACTTTTCTTCAAAAGCTTTCATCATAGCATCAACAATATGTTTAGTAAACGCTTTATTTTGTTCATAAGCATGGGGTGCATTTATCATGGATTGCATCAAAGAAATAAAATCAACCAAAGAGAAACTATCATAATTAAAGTCTTTGTAATCCAAAATAGTGGGCACATCACTAGTTAAAGTCTTGACCTCTTCAAACCCACTTTTATCAAAATTTTCAACAAGATTTTCACCCTCCAAATTATCGGGACGCCTTCTAGCTAAAGTTGACTCTTCTCCAGTCCCTTTTTTAACAATCTTAATTTTACTAAACAAGGAATGAATAGAAGAAACACCAATCATTTTAAGATCTTCATTACTTTTATGAAAGCAATCACTAGAAAACGCTTTTTCTAAAAATTCTCGTCTAGCTCTAAGCATAGCGGTTCTTTTCTTACTTTCATCCATAGAAACATATAAAGCTTTAATTGATTCCTCAACCTTAGGCACAAAAATTTTCATCTTGAGATTTTCTACATCATGAGAAATTCTATCAATACTTCTAGACATATCATCAAACTTATTCAGCTTTTCTTCTATTGTAGCATTGAAAACCTTTTGAGTATTGATAAATTATTTAATATTATTCTCAAGATCAGAGGTGTTCCTATTATTATTATAAGAAGTATTACCATAGGAATTACCATAATTATTAGAGGAATTACTAGGAAAAGGCCCAGGATTAAAATTACCTCTATAAGCATTGTTATTAAAATTGTTTCGCGAAATAAAGTTCACATCTATGGCATCACTATTTTGCGCAATCAAAGTAGACAAAGGCATATCATTAAAATCAATAGGAGCATTTTTATTAGCAACCAACTTCATAAGAGAATCAACTTTTTCACTCAGAATTTATTTCTTCTACCGAATTGACTTTTTTACTAGTAGGAGCTCTTTCGGTATGCCATTGCGAATAATTTGCCATAATATTATCAAGCAATTTGGTGGCTTCACCCAAAGTAATTTCCATAAAAGTACCACCCGCGGCGGAATCTAAAAGATTACGAGAAACAAAATTCAATCCCGCATAAATTTTTTGTATGATCATCCAAAGATTTAACCCATGAGTTGGGCAATTCCTTAGCATCATTTTCATCCTTTCCCAAGATTGCGCAACATGCTCATGCTCAAGTTGCTTGAAATTTATAATCTGGGTTCTAAGGGAAATAATTTTTGCGGGCGGAAAATACTTAGTGATAAAAGCATCTTTGCACTTATTCCAAGAATCGATACTATTGCGAGGCAAAGAAGAAAACTAAATTTTTGCGCGATCTCGCAAAGAAAATGGAAATAATTTCAACTTCACAATATCATTGTCCACATCTTTTTTCTTTTGCATATCGCATAAATCCACGAATGTGTTAAGATGGGACGCGACATCCTCATTAGGAGTACCGAAAAATTAATCTTTCATAACAAGATTCAACAAAGCGGCATTAATATCACAAGATTCCGCACTAGTGGTGGGAGGAGCAATCGGAGTGCTAATAAAATCATTGTTGTTGGTATTTGAGAAATCACACAACTTGGTGTTCTCTTGAGTCATTGTGATTACGCAACAAGATTGCACTCAAAAACAGATCTGATGAGAAAACGGCGAACAAAAAAGAGGGCGAATAAAACGACAAGTTTTTGTGAAGTGGGGGAGAGGAAAACGAGAGGCAAATGGCAAATAATGTAAATTGCAAGGAGATGGGATTTGTGATTAGGAACCTGGTTGATGTTGATGATGTCTCCCCGGCAACGGCGCCATAAATCCCTTTTGATGCTTGCTTGAACTACGTCGGTATTTCCCCAAAGAGGAAGGGATGATGCAGCACAACAACGGTAGGTATTTCCCTCAGTGATGAGACCAAGGTTATCGAACCAGTAGGAGAACCACGCAACACCACATAAATAGCTCCTGCACACAAAGAACAAATACTTGCAACCCGACGTAAGAGAGGGGTTGTCAATCCCTCACGGGTAAAAGGATAGGTAAACTTGTAGTAGATTTGATAAATAGATCTTGCGGGAACGCGAGATAAAATAAATAGGTAAGAATTGCAGCAAGGTATTTTTGTATTTTTAGATTAATAGATCTGAAAATAAAAGTTGCAAATAAATAAAAGAGCGAATAGCAAAATAGATCTTGAAGGCAAATATATTAAAGAAGAGACCCGGGGGCCGTAGTTTTCACTAGTGGCTTCTCTCGAAGAAAATAGCAAACAGTGGGTAAACAAATTACTGTTGGGCAATTGATAGAACTTCAAATTCTCATGACAATATCCAGGCAATGATCATTATATAGGCATCACATCCAAGATTAGTAGACCGACTCCTGCCTGCATCTACTACTATTACTCCACACATCGACCGCTATCCAGCATGCATCTAGTGTACTAAGTTCATGGAAAAACAGAGTAATGCAATAAGAACGATGACATGATGTAGACAAGATCTATTTATGTAGAAATAGACCCCATCTTGTTATCCTTAATAGCAATGATACATACGTGTCATTTCCCCTTCTGTCACTGGGATCAAGCACCGTAAGATCGAACCCATCACAAAGCACCTCTTCCCATTGCAAGATAAATAGATCAAGTTGCCAAACAAAACCCAAATATCGGAGAAGAAATATGAGGCTATAAGCAATCATGCATATAAGAGATCAAACAAGACTCAAATAACTTTCATGGATAAAAACATAGATCTGATCATAAACTCACAGTTCATCGGATCCCTACAAACACACAGCAAAAAGAGTTACATCAAATAGATCTCCAAGAGACCATTGTATTGAGAATCAAATGAGAGAGACAAAGCCAGCTAGCTACTAACTACGGACCCGTAGGTCTACAATGAACTACTCATGCATCATCGGAGAGGCACCAATGAGGATGATGAACCCCTCCGTGATGGTGTCTAGATTGGATCTTTGGTTTCCGAAACTTGCGGCGGCTGGAATTGATTTTCGTCGACTCCCCTAGGGTTTCTGGAATATTGGGGTATTTATAGAGCAAAGAGGCGGTGCGGGAGGCCACCGAGGTGGGCACAACCCACCAGGGTGTGCCTGGGGGCCCAGGCGCGCCCCGGTGTCTTGTGCTCACCTTGGGCCCCCTCTTTGGTACTTCTTTGGCCCACTGGATGTCTTCTGGTCAAAAAAAATTCTCCAAAAAGTTTCGCTGCGTTTGGACTCCATTTGGTATTGATTTCCTGCGATGTAAAAAATATGCAGAAAACAGCAACTGGCACTGGGCACTATGTCAATAGGTTAGTACCAAAAAATGATATAAAATGATTGTAAAACATCCAAGAATGATAATATAACAGCATGGAACACTCAAAAATTATAGATACGTTGGAGACGTATCAATGACCCAAAAGTATAGGGGATTAATCGTAGTCCTTTCGATAAGTAAGAGTGTCGAACCCAACGAGGAGCAGAAGGAAATGACAAGTGGTTTTTAGCAAGGTAATTTCTGCAAGCACTGGAATTGTCGGTAACAGGAAGTTTGATAGCAAGGTAATTTGTAACAAGCAAGTAACGGCGCCAGAAAAGAGTCTTGATAACCCACAAGTATAGGAGATCAACCGTAGTCCTTTCAATAAGTAAGAGTGTCGAACCCAACGAGGAGCAGAAGGAAATGACAAGCGGTTTTCAGCAAGGTGTTTTCTGCAAGCACTGAAATTTTTGGTAACAGATAGTTTGATAGCAAGATAATTTGTAACAAGTGACAAGTAGCAATAGTAACTAAGGTGCAGCAAGGTAGCCCAATCCTTTTCGTTGCAAAGGACAGGCCGGAACAAACTCTTATGATAAGTAAAACGTTCTCGAGGACACATGAGAATTTCATCTAGTCACTTTGATAATTTGATATGTGGGTGGACCGGTGCTTGGGTTCTGTTCTTACTTGAACAAGCCTCTCACTTGTGATTAACCCCTCTCGCAAGCATCCACAACTATGAAAGAAGAATTAAGATAAATCTAACCATAGCCTTAAACATATCGATCCAAATCAGCCCCTTACGGAATAGCGCATAAACTAGGGTTTAAGCTTATGTCACTCTAGCAACCCATCATCTAATAACTACTCCACAATGCATTCCCTTAGGCCCAAAGATGGTGAATTGTCATGTAGTCGACGTTCACATAACACCACTAAGGGAATCATAACATGCACATCATCAAAATATCGAACGAATACCAAATTCACATGATTACTTATGACAAGACTTCTCCCATGTCCTCAAGAACAAAAGCAACTACTCACAAATCATATTCATGTTCAAGATCAGAGGGGTATTGAATAGCATAATGGATCTGAACATATAATCTTCCACCAAATAAACCAACTAGCATCAACTACAAGATGTAATCAACACTACTAGCAACCCACAGGTACCAATCTGAGGTTTTGACACAAAGATTGAATACAGGAGATGAACTAGGGTTTGGGATGAGATGGTGTTGGTGAAGATGTTGATGAAGATTGATCCTCCCATGATGAGAGGGTTGTTGGTGATGACGATGGCTTCGATTTCCCCCTCCCAGAGGGAAGTATCCCCGGCGGAATCGCTCCGCAGGAGAGCAAAAGTGCTCCTGCCCAAGTTCCGCCTCGAGATGGTGGCGCTTCGTCCCGAAAGTCCCCTCCGTATTTTTTTTTCTAGGGCAAATGGGCTTATATGCCAGAAGATGGGCACCGGAGGCCGGCCAGGGGCCCCACAAGCCACCAGGGATCACCTGGGGGGTGGGCGCGCCCTGGTGCCTTGTGGGCACCTGGGTTCCCTCCTTTGGTACTTCTTTGCTCCAGTATTTTTTATTTATTCCAAAATAAATCTCGATAAAATTTTAGCTCATTTGGAGATGTGCATAATAGGTATCTCTGACGTAGCTTTTCCAGGTCCGGAATTCCAGCTGCCGACAATCTCCCTCTTCATGTGAATCTTGCATATTAAGAGAGCAAAGGCATTAGAATTGCTCCACAAAGTGTTATATTGATTAAAAACACTATAAATAACAGTAGGACATCATGATGCAAAATGGACATATCAATCTTTCCCCACCACATGATGCTTGCCAACTAGAGAATAATTGAGGTTGAAATGAGAAGGAATACTATTGTCTCTTACATAAAAGTAAATACATAAAGTAAAAGATAGGCCCTTCACATAGGGAAGTAGAGGTTGTCATGCGCTTTTTATTTTTGGATGTGCAAGGCCTTAATGCAAAGTAGCGTCACATTATATTGCGCCTTGTGATAGCAACCTTTATTATGTAGTCCATCGCTTTTATTTCTTTATCATCATAAGTTCGTACAACGCTTATTTTCCCTTGCAATAAAAGATCATACATATTTTAGGAGCAATTTTTATTGCTTTTTGCACCGATGACAACTTACTTGAAGGATCTTCTTCAATCCATAGGTAGATATGGTGGACACTCATGGCAAGAAACTGGGTTTAAGGGTTTTTGGACGCATAAGTAGTATCACTACTTAGTACGAATTTTTGGCTAGCAAAAGATCCTAAGCAAGCACCACATGTTGGAGGATCCATAACAATATAACTTCTATACAAATATACCCTAACATAACTCATTATGTTATCTTCCTTATCCAACTTCAACTAATTTGCTCAAGTTTGAAAATAATTAATGGGTATTCACAATCATAAAAGATGTCCAAGATAATATATTTATATGTGAAAGTTCTCTTCCTTATACTAATCATTCATGAATTGCTTGTATGACCAATATTGTCATTGTCAAGCTTCAATAGATTTTGCTTTCTAAACCCAATGTGAAACTACTACTAGGCAGGATACAAGCATATGAAGCACATATAATTTCAACTTTATGATATTCAACTCATTCAACAATTTACTCATAGGATATAAGGGAAGCACAAAAGTAAATGACAAACTGCTCCAAAAAGATATAAGTGAAGATCAAATGAGTAGTTAAATAATTAAGTAGCTATATCAGGACTCTCTCTCATTTCAACATTTTCAGATCTAAATATTTTACTCAAGTAGCAAAAAACAAAAATAAAATGACATTCCAAGAATAGCACATCTCATGCGAAGAAGCAAAAAAATGGCTCAACCGATACTAACCGATAATTGTTGATGAAGAAAGGTGGGATGCCTACCGGGGCATCCCTAAGCTTAGATTCTTGATACTTCTTGCAATATTAACTTGGGATGCCTTGCACATCCCCAAGCTTGAGATCTTGTGTCTCCTTAATTCCTCGCATATCACGGTTTCCTTAAATCTTAAGAACTTCATCCACACAAAACTCAACAAGAACTTGTGAGATAAGTTAGTATAAATCAATGCAAAACCTTATCATTCTCTACTATAGCAAATCACTAAAATTATTATTAGATATTGCATACTAATTCCTCTGCATATTTAATACTCCTACCCTCAAATAGAATCCTTAAACAAGCAAACATAACAGCAATATGTCTAAACAGAATAGTCTGTAAATGATAGAAGAAGATTCATACTTCATTAACTCCAAAATTTATGAAAAATTACCACACTATATAAAGTTTATCATAGCTTACCGCGTAAAAATTACAAAATTTTATCACATACCGACTTTTTTGAAGAATTCAGACAATGATAGAAAACTTTCTATTTTCAAACAGCAACATATAGACTTCAAAATAAGCATGGTAAAGGCTATACTTGACACTTTTATTGAAATAAAAGATACAAAACATTGTTCTAAATAACAGCAAGAAAATACTAATAAAGGAAAATTACGCTCCAAGCAAAACACATATCATGTGACGAATAAAAATATAGCTCCAAGTGAGGTTACCGATAATGTTGAAGATGAAAGAGGGGATGCCTTCCGGGGCATCCCCAAGCTTGTACGCTTGGGTCTTCCTTGAATATTACCTTGGGGTGCCTTGGGCATCCCCAAGCTTAGGGTATTTCCACTCCTCATTCTCCTCATATCGATATCTCATCCAAAACTTGAAAACTTCAATCAGACAAAACTTAACAAAACTTCATGAGATAGGTTAGTATGATAAAGAGCAAATCATTCACTTTGGTACTATCAAGACAAGATTCATATTTTTTCTCACACAATGCCTACTGTACCCTATCATTTCTATAATTTATATTGACCAATATAAGCCATAGAAACTAGAAAACAAGCAAACTATGCATTGAAAACAGAATCTGTCAAAAATAGAACAGTCTGTAATGATCTGAACAATGACCATACTTATGTTACTCCAAAACTTTCAAAAAATTAGAATAGAGTAAGAAAGTTCTATATCAATCATGTGTAAAAAAATCAGAATTTTATCATATTCTAGTGAATCACATTAATTCCAGCACTGGGCGTAAAAGTTTCTGTTTTTGCACAGAATCAAGTCAACTATCATCCGCACTATCCCAAAGATTTACATGGAAATTTATTGAAACAAAAGCTATAAAACATGATTACAACGGTATCTTAATCATGTGAACACACAAAAATAGTAGGTAAATATATTGGGTTGTATCCCAACAAGCGCTTTTCTTTAATGCCTTTTTAGCTAGGCATGATGATTTCAATGATGCTTAGATAAAAGTAATAAATAGAAACATAACGGGAGCATCATGAAGCATATTACTAGCACATTTAAGCCTAACCCACTTCCTATGCATAGGTATTTTGTGAGCAAACAATTTATGGGAGCAAGAATCAACTAGCATAGGAAGGCAAAACAAGCAAAACTTCAAGATTTTCAACACATAGGGAGGAAACTTGATATTAGTGAGATAGGTAAAAGCATATGTTCCTCTCTCATAATAATTTTCAGTAGCATCACGAATGAATTCAACAATGTAGCTATCACATAAAGCATTCTTTTCATGATCCACAAGCATAGAATTTTTATTACTCTTGCTACTTGTGAGCTGCATTGGGATTTCCTCGAAGAGGAGAGGATGATGTAATACAGTAGAGATACGTATTTCCCTCAGTTATGAAACTAAGGTTATCAATCCAGTAGGAGAACCAAGCAACACTATGTAAACAGCACCTGCACACAAACAACAAATACTTGCAACCCAACGCGTAGAGGGGTTGTCAATCCCTCAACGGTTACGAGCAAGATTAAATTGTATAGTTTTTGATAGATAGATCTGACAAAAATACAAAATAAAATAAATAAAGAAAAATTGCAGCAAGGTATTTTTAGGATTTCATATATGATAAAGATAGACCCGGGGGCCATAGTTTTCACTAAAGGCTTCTCTCAAAAAATAGCACACGGTTGGTAAACAAATTACTGTTGGGCAATTGATAGAAAAGCAAATAATTATGACGATATCCGAGGCAATGATCATACATAGGCATCATGTCCAAGATTAGCAGACCAAAATGATTCTGCATCTACTACTATTACTCCACACATTGACCGTTATCCAGCATGCATCTAGTGTATTAAGTTCATGGAAAAATAGAGTAAGGCTTTAAGCAAAATGACATGATGTAGACAAGATAAACTCTCATATGAATAAACCCCATCTTTTTACCCTTAATACCAATGATACATACATGTCATGTCCCTTTCTGTCACTGGGATTGAGCACCGCAAGATCGAACCCAGTACAAAGCACCTCTTCCCATGGCAAGATAAATCAATCTAGTTGGCCAAACCAAACCAATAAATCAGAGAAGAAATATGAAGCTATATTAATCATGCATAAAAGAGTTCAGAGAAAACTCAAATAATATTCATGGATAGATCTGGCCATAAACTCACAACTCATCGGATCCCAACAAACACATCACAAAAAGGAATTACATCGGATAGAACTCCAAGAACATCAAGGAGAACATTGTATTAAAGAACACCGAGAGAGAAGAAGCCATCTAGCTACTAACTATGGACCCGTAGGTCTGTGGTAAACTACTCACGCATCATCGGAGGGGAGGCAAGGTTGATGTAGAGCCCCTCTGTGATTGATTCCCCCTCCGGCAGAGTGCCAGAAAGGGTCCCCAGATGGGATCTCTCAAGAACGGAGGCTTGCGGCGGCAGAAAAAGTATTTCGTGGACTCCTTGGTAGGTTTTATGATTTTAGAGTATTTATAGAGGCGGAGTTAGGTCGAACGGAGGCTTGTGGGCCCCACTAGGTACCAGGGCGCGCCCTGGTGCCTAGTGGGCCACTCCTTCATCTTCTCGTTCCTTCCCAAAGCTTCCAGGGTCTCTTATAGCCAGAAAAAAATCTCCAAAAAGTTTTGTGGCATTTGGACTTCGTTTGGTACTGATATTCTGCAAAGTCAAAAACAAGCAAAAAACAACAATTGGCACTGGGCATTAAGTTTGTAGGTTAGTCCCAAAAAAATGATATAAAGTCGCTTGTAAATGTATATAAAACCTCCAAGATTGATACTATAATAGCATGGAACAATAAAAAAAATATACGTTGGAGACGTATCAAGCATCCCCAAGCTTAATTCCTGCTCATCCTCTAGTAGGTAAATGATAAAAACAGAATTTTTGATGTGGAATGCTACCTATCATATTCATCATACAATCTTTTCTTTTATAGCATGGACATTTGGACTTGAATGATTCAAAGCAATAGTCTATAATTTGACATGAAAACATCAATACTCAAGCATATCAACAAGCAAACATGTCTTTCAAAATATCAACACTAAACAAAGTTATCCCTAGCCCATTATGCTCAATCATTGATCCATTCATGAAACACACTCAAATATTAGCTACATCCAATGCACAAGTATGACAATAGTGTTCCGTAGTTGGTGCTTTATAAGAGAAGATGGAGACTCAAAATTTAAAATAAAAATTGCATAAAAGTAAATAGAAAGGCCCTTCGCAGAGTAGGCATAGATTTGTAGAGGTGCCAGAGCTCATAGCTTAAACTGAGAGATAAAATTATTTTGAGAGGCATGCTTTTCCTGTCAACGAAAACGGCCGAGAATTCCTAATATCTTCCATGATAGATAAATCATAGGTGGTTCCCAAACTGAAAGTAAAGTTTATTTCCTTTCCACCATTCTTATACAATGCATGGCAAGTCATATCCACGGGTGCCTTCCATACCAACACTTTCCAAGGAATTTATTATTAACATCATATTATTATTTTTCATTTCGGGATCGGGCATCCCTATTACCTGCCACACTCTCGTGCAATAATAAGTGAATAAACATTCATCTTGAGAATAAAATACCTAGCATGGAAAATATTGGCCACCCCCTGCCGCTTCATGAGCGGTACGTGCACACAAAATGGAAATTCATTTTGAATATTAGAGTTGGCACATACAAATTTACTTGAAACGGCATGGAAATACCGCATATAGGTAGGTATGGTGTACTCATTTGACACAACTTTGGTTTAAGGAGTTGGATGCACAAGCAGCATTCCCGCTTAGAACAAATGAAGGCTAGAAAATAGATTGAGAAGTGACCAACCAAAAAAATGAAAATGGTCATAAACACGCATTAAACATAACTAACACTGAACAATGCACCACAAGTAGGATATAACTTCATTGCATAACTATTGACCTTCATGCTTGCATAGGGAATCACAAACCTTAACACCAATATTCTTACTAAAGCATAATTATGATGAGGACATCTCTTCTACTGCTACACCCGCAGCGACTCCTACATCAGTTATTCCACTTGGTCCTATTACTAGAGCGCGAGCGAGACAAATTAATTGCCAGGTATTATCGCTCCTTTGTACACATAATTTAACTGACGAGAATATGATGCTATGCTCATTTTCTGATTTAATTGTACTTAGGAATAAAGGGACTGAAGAATCAACCACAGAAGAAAAATCAATAGGAGCAACACCATCTGCATGCATGTGTTCCATCGAACCATTCATGTCACGTGAACGTGCACAAGGGCCAAATCTTGGCTTTCTCTTCATGGACCAAGATAAGCCACGTGGGCTCTTGGACTCTGGGCTGCAGCAAAGCCAGGCCATGCATCACTTGATTGCAACCAATCCAAGTACAAACCAACGTGAAGCAGTCCGGACAGGACACGACGGACAGACTCGGCCGCGCAATCAACCTTTAACAAATAGCTAGCTTAGATTAGAATTTAGATTCGAGTTTTATTGTATTGTCTAGCCATCGCTATAATTCGCATCTACGAGACATGTAGGACTACCGCCTTGTCAGATCCACAGTGGAACCCCAATTTTTCATCTAGTTCATGTGCTCAGTTTATTATCCACAATTTCAGATTGCAACGCACCTTTGTTCTTGCTGGTTCTTCGGTTGCTTGCAGGAACTCGGACCTCGTTGTTCAGGTTGATCGTGCCTACAGCAAGGTCAATAACCATCGGACACTACAGGAATCAGGCACTTTGCCGTCGGCAGACGGCAAAGGCATGTCTGGCGGACGGCAAAGTTCTTTGCCGTCAGCCAGCAGACGGCCCCATGTCCGGCTGAATGAACTATGGCAGAGGGCTGCTTTGCCATCTACCTTAATAAAGCGGACGGCAAAGAAGTTTGCCGTCAGCCATCCTAAGCAAGCAGATGGCAAAGGACCTGGATGGCAGAGGGATCGGGTTAGGTCCGTTAGGTGGCTAATGGCGTGTTGTGCCGTCTGCCAGCATGTGGCAAAGTGTCCAAATAGGCCAGCCCAGGTGCCCCCCAGTTTGCATAGGTAGCTGCCACCTGGCAGCTTTGCCGTCTGCTTGCAGACAGCAAAGAAGTTTGCCGTCTGCTGGCAGACGACAAAGTGCCTGTATTGCCTCTGTTAATTCTATTTTTTCTTAAATTCAATCAATTTCATATATATATATATATATATATATATATATATATATATATATATTCATTTCAAAATACTTTCAACAAGCATACATATCCCTGCCATATGGATATGATCATCCAACACATATATATACCAAATCAAAAGTCCATATCCAACATATATATAGCCAACATATCCAACAATTAAGCAAAAACTCCATATACAATGGTTTCATCCATGCATACATATATAGGTAGAAAGTTTCATGTTGTTCATCCTACAAAATAAAAACAAAAAGGAAGGACAAGGAGAAGAGTAGACTCCATCAACGCAAGCTTCCATGATCTGAAGCAAATCTGCAAAATGGGAAAGAAGAAAGTTAGAAGAAGAAGACTAGAAGAAGAAGAAGAAGAAGAAGAAGAAGAAGAAGAAGACTAGAAGAAGAAGAAGAAAAAGAAGAAGAAGAATTTTTCTTCTCTTTCTTTTTCTTGTTCTTCTTCTTCTTCTTCTTCTAACTAAGGTAACCTAGGTAATTATGCCATTTTTGAGTTAACTAAGCATATTAAGTCATTTTGGAGGAAAAAAATACTAAGTGTAGGTCATTTTAGAGCTAACCTAGGTAAATAGGTCATTTTGGAGCTAAGTAAGGTTATTATGTCATTTTCGAGGAAAATAAGCTAAGTATATGACAGTTTGGAGCTAAACCAAGGTTATTATGCCATTTTCGACCTAAGTAAGCTAATTATGTCATAAATGAACTAGTTTAGCTAAGAATAGGTCATTATTGAGCTATCCTAGGTAGTTATGCCATTTTTTAGCTAACTAAGCATAGTAAGTCATTTTGGAGGAAAAAATGCTAAGTATAGGTCATTTTATAGCTATCCTAGGTAAAATAGGTCATTTCGGAGCTAAGTAAGGTTATTATGTCATTTTCAAGGAAAATAAGCTAAGTATATGATAGTTTGGAGCTAAATAGGTCATTTCTTAAGCTAAGTATGCATTTGTTAAGCAAAATACTTGGGAAAACTTACCGTCATCATGGAGGTGAAGGACCGGTCGCGCCAGTGGTAGACGGAGAAGGATCGGTCGATGCTTGTTGGGAGGCACGCTGCACCAAAGATCATTTGTAATGTCTCGTTAGCATGATGCAACTCAAATGTGAATACTAGTAACTAATGACCATTCAAATGAAACTCACCGTGGTCGCCGGAGCAATCTGGGGCATCGGCGGAGGGGTCTGACCGTTGGTCTGGCACACAGACTGCACATTTGGTTTTCACGAGTCAGTCATATTAGTTAGTAATGAAACGAACATTACGTGCATGATTTGGCTAATATGCAAGAGAAACTTACCACGAGGAGCTCGTATAGGGCCCGGTGAGACGCGTCGTTCTGGTTCCTCTCCTCCTCCAACAGCCTAGCCGTCCTCTCCTCCAGGTCCCTCTCCCTCTCTGCCGCCTGCCTATTTGCCTCCGCCAGAAGCGCCTGGGTGTTCACTCTCTCTTTCTCCAGAACAACCTACAACACCACTCCTCGTTAGCATTGTAATCATCGATGGCCGCACACACAATGTAATGGAGGAAAGGTATCTGAGTCCGTATAACTAACCTCGATGGCGAGCTCCATTGGCCGTGGACGAGGCCTTATCTCAGTATCGGAGCTCGTCTAGCGCTTCTTGATCTCCAGGAGAGTGCTCGGACAACGTATCAATCCATCCCCAATGGCTATCGAGCCATGGGACCTCCCGCCACCAGATATCATCACCAGCTCTAGATCAAAAGGACGCTGGCTCGGGTTAAAGTCCTCGCCTTCCCCTCGTCTCTGTACCTCATGAGCTTGTGGTGGGAGGAGATGTTGGTGAAGCTCTCTGGATGATCGAGGTCAGACTCAGAGAATGCCTTGGACTTCTTGTACGGGGCAGTATGGGCCATGGCATAGAGGTCGAACACCCCTGGAACCTCCTTCTTGTTGTATCGCGCCTAAAAGAGAGGAACAAAATATTAGTTAAGGGCTCAAGCTAGCATGAAGAATGAAATTGCATGAATCATGAAGCAAACCACATACCCAGTTATCCCAGTACTCATATAGGTTGGAGCTCCCTTGATGGTGTGGCACACCAACCATTTTGGCAAGCTTATCCTTGGCCTTGTTGTGGACGGCTAGCCATTGGGGAGAGTGTCGGGGAAACGACACCTATGGGATCAGGTGGATCCCTTCTACGGTTTGGCAGGGAGGAGGGGTGCACGAAGAGCAGATCTAGAGACCAACACGAGAGATCTTTACCCAGGTTCGGGCCGCTGAGAAGCGTAAAACCCTAGTCCTACTTGGTGTGTATATTACGTGTTCTTGAGCTTCGGCTAGCTGCATGCAAGCTGGGCCGTAGAGTCCAAAAAGTCCGAATCCTTCTATAGTATGCCTTGGGCCTCCTTTTATATGTCCAAGGGGCTGCCACAGTGGCACACAGGAGGTGTAAAGTGCTACAGTGCACGTGCTTATCTCTAGCGTCTTAGGACAAGTGCATTAAATGCGCTGCTTACATGCCCCCCTAACTTTATCGGGGACGGAAACAAAGCCCGTCCCATCCGTCGCCGCCTCACTCCGTCCTGACACGCACCCAAGATGACGAGGCATGCGAGTGCCAAGCTGACTGGCTAGCCGCTGCGCTGGAGTGGTGGCAGGATCTTCACGAAGATCTGCATGCCGCCACGCAGGTGCTCGCCAGGTTGGCTGGCTTATTGCTGTGCCGGGACGGTGGCAAGGCGGTGGAGCCTTGTCGTGTGTGAGCCTTGCCGGGGCCTCGCGATCGTCCCCGGCAAGAGCCTTGCCGAGGCCTCACAGTCGTCCCCGGCAAGAGCCTTGTCGGGGCCTCGCAGTTCGTCCCCAGCAAGAACCTTGTTGGGAAATCCGCTCTTTGGTCTTCACGAAGATCTGCATGCCACCAGTCTTCACAAAGATCTGCATGCTACTATGCATGTGCCCCTGAGTCTTGGTCTTGACATTGTCGATGGTGTCAGAGCACTCAACCTCAAGGGTGGTGTTCTTGTCAGTGCCTCACAAGTCGTCCCAGCAGGGATCTTGCCGGGGCCTCGCGAGCCACCCCGGCAAGGATCTTGCTGGGGCTCCAGCTTGTCTTCTGCTCCCTAGTTACTGGCTTGGACGCCGTCTTTGTTGTCTTGTATTCTGTCTCCAACTGCCCCCGCCAAGCCTCGCCGCAGGTGCGGCTACAACTGCCCATGAACAAGTAAGGGGTACTAAAGGGCCCAAACTTTAGTACACCGACAGGAGCCCCTGGGCCTAGGCCACACATGAGTGCGAAGCGTCATTGGGCCAGGCCCAAACAGTGCGCGGGTACGCATGGCAGGGATTAACTACCATAAACATCTCGTCTATTGCGCTTCCCCATGATCCGCATTGGGTGCGCGACGTGGGAGTCGTGCGTGGAACAGTCGCAGCATGCCTGCGGAAATGTCTTCATATCAAACAGTAAAGAGGCAGCCCCGCGCCTTCCCCATAAAAAGAGGAATCCGCAGGGGCGCTGCTCATTTACCCTTCCCCCTTGCCTTTCCCAATCTAGGAACCGTCGACGTCTTATTCTTCCTCGAGCCCAGACCAGAGTTTGCTCGTCCGCTCGTCCCTTCCGCGCTCCCGCCATCCTCGGCTTCCCTCACTCTCCCCAGTCGCCATGCCGCCAAGGCGCCCAGAGCGAGCAAGGGCAAGGATGTGCCAGAGAGTGAGCTGGTGAAGATGTGGAAGCAGCTCGCCGTCTTCCCCCAGACGCTTGATGCTCACGCCTTGAGGGACAAGTACCTGCTCATGTGGGGGAGGGCGACGAATGGGCATGCCGCCACTCGCGTGACCCCAGCCGCCAAGTCTAAGGGTGGCCCGGACAAATTCCCTTTTTTCGTCGACTATTTCTATTGCGGGCTCTGCCCCCTTTCTCTGATTTCTTCAACGACCTCATGTTTACCTTTGCCTTCCATCTCCTTGATTTCACGCCAAATGACGTAACTTGCATGTCTGTCTTTGCTCACCTCTGCGAAAACTTTGCCGGGGTGGTCCCAACACATCCCTTTTCTGCCACTTCTTCATCCCTCGCATCCAGGCCGGAGAGGCCCTCTCTGGCGGCATCACTTGGATCCCTAGGTTAGGGACCAAGGACACATATCTAGATGGGGAATACCACGAGAAGTGGGATGAGTGGCGGAGCAGGTGGTGCTGGATCACAGAGGAGGAGCCGCACCCGTTCTGTTCACTCCGGCAAACGAAGCCGACCCGTGGCGGCGATTGGAGCGCTCTCGACCCTCAGGACGCGAAGCTCACTATCGCCGTCAACAGGATTCATCGCCTCAAGGCTGCCGGGCTCATTGTGGAAATGGTGGGCGCCGATTTCCTCCGTCGCCGTATCGGCCCTTTGCAGAACAAGGGGAGACCAGCCTGGGATTTCCAGAATGCAGCGGACATCATGAGGCTGCGCCCCGGCCTAAACAACAACTGGACAGTCCTTCAGCACACGACCCTCTGTCACAAGCTGTTTAGGCCAGACGGTGTGTTCAAGCTGTCGGCAAGCATTGTCCCTCTGTGCAACAACTCTGCGCTGAACTCGATCATCGCTATCATGCCGGTGTTCAATGCTCACGGCCTTGACCAAACCTGGGTCGAGCCATCCACGAAGCGAGCACAAGAGTTCTTCGACAACTTGTCAGAGAGAACCATTCGGGAAGAACCGCGCCTCATCCGCGAGACGACTGACGAAGAGTTGGCATACATTGCCAGCAGGGCAGAAAAGCTGGCCCTTGCCGAGGAGGCCGGCAGTGTCGGCTTCATGGGAGATGACGCGGATGCAGAGGAGGACCCCGCCAAGCAGGAGGAACCTGTCGGAGGGCATAGTAGCGCAGATGCTAGGGGCTCACTCATCGAAGAAACAGCTGAAGAAACTGATGAAGTGGAGCCCCCAATGCCAAAGAAGAAACGAGTCCTCTGGCGAGCCGTCTCCGGCAAGCCAGTCCAGCAGGCCTCCTCGTCCAAAGAAGTTCCCGGCAAGGGGCCGGCCGGCAAGGCTGCGAAGCAGCAAGGTGTTCGACAACAACCCGGGCGCCAGACGAGGGCGACGGCAAGGAAGGCAGCGAGGGTGGCGAGCTCACATCAGGCTGCCGCTCCTGCCACAATCAAGCGGCCCAGGTCCCCTTCCCCATCCCCTCAAGTGGACTTCGACCTCTCCTCCTTCAGCTCGAGGAGGGAAAAGGGGCCAGAAGAAGGAGATGAGTAAGTATCTTGCCGCTTTCTTTATGTCTTGGGTCTCTGATTTGCTTCATCTTATCTTAATTCCGCCCTGGCCTGTCCCCGCAGAGACACGGAAACGTTGCCGTAGAGGATGGCGAAGAAGGCCAAGACCTCAACGGGCGACGAGCCCCCGGCAAGCTCCTTAGGTCCATCGGAGATGATTACAATCAGCCCGAATTCCAGCCCACGACGCAGCCCCCAGCCGAGCCCCCAGCGTGAGTCTGTTACTCATTTCCCGCTAGCGGGCGTCGGGGTGTGTATCTTTGCTGCTAATCTTGCCGGGTTTGCAGGAGAAGGACAGCAACAGGAGGGACCGCTGAAGGCCACCCCCGACATGCCGCCTCCGTCGACCACACCGCCCAGGGAGGGGTCCCCGGCAAGGGCTTCCACCGACGAGCCCCCCCTCGTGTGGGAGGGGCCGAAAGGCACGGGCACTGGCGGTCCTACGCCGGCGACAAAAGTTGCCGGGGAGGGAATCGCTTCCCAACAAATCGTCACGGGTAAGCCGCCTGCTTCCTGGCATTCGTCATTATTCATCATTTTGAGCTCCACCCCTGGCTTCATCTTGTTTGTCCTTCTTGGCCTCCAGATCCCTCCTTGGCGGATCAGATGGATGTCAACACCATCATCGAGGAGACCTCCAAGGACGCTACCTCCGAGGCCGCCAAAATCGCTGCTGACGAGGCCTCCAAGGGGTTTGCTGGGGAGGCCGGCAAGGGGACCGGCGACCGTACTGACGACATCCCTGCTGTAGGAGCGCCTGGTGCTACCTCGGTCCCGGGGTCCTCAACCGCTGGGGAGACGGTGGTTGAAGACCAACCGTCAGCTTCCGAAGCCCCCACCCCAAGCAGATACCTGAAGATTGGCGACAATCTGTTCGTCAGCATCCCGGGGACGGCAAGCACCGGAGCGCCAACCGAGGGGGAGGCTTTCAACGAAGAGGTCATCGCTGCTGCCGGGCTCAAGGTCGTCAACGAGCCGAGTGCCAACAGTAGCGGATCCAAAGAAGACCAGCTCCTCCAGGCCATGAGCGACAACTTCCAAAAACTCCAGGCACTCCACCATGCCTGTAAGGAGAAACTGGACTCCAGGGCAGCGGTTGCCGTTGCGGCAGAGGCAGATTTCCAAAAGCGCGTCGAGCAGATGCAGGTTTGGTTCGCCGAGGCCCGACAAGAGCCGAGGATTGGCCAGGAGGAGCTAGGCCAGCGTTGGGACGAGCTCCTCCTGAAGTAGTCCAATATTGAGAAGGCACAGGAGGAGGCCGCTGCACAGGCCACCAAGGAGGACGCCAGTCTAAGGCAACGCCGTATTCTACTTGATGCCCAAGAAGAAGACCTTGCCGCTCGCGAGAAGGCTCTTGCCGCCAAGCTCCGCGGCAAGGACGAAGAAATTGAGAAGCTTGTCGCGCAGCGGACCCAGGAGCTGGAGCAGAAACATAAAGACGCACTCGACGCTCTGGTCATGGATCATGCCGGCAAGCTGAAGGAGGCCGTCATCGCTGCCGAAGCCGTAGGGGCCGCCAAGAACGAGTTGGCCGGCAAGGTGGAGAAACTGGAGGCGGAGCTGGAGAAGCACCGCAAGGAGGTCTCGACGCTAAAGAGCAACAGAGACAAAACTGTCCACACCTTGGCGGAGCTACAGGTCGCCATATCTGACAAGACCAAGCTGCTCTCTGAAGCCAACGACTCCATTGCTGATCTGAAGCTGAAGTTGACCACTCTGGAGGAATCCCTTAATGGCAGTAGGGCTCATGAGAAGACCCTGGCCAAGGACCTCAGGAATGAGAAGCTGCTGCTTGAGAGCGCCGCCGCCACCCACAATGATTACGTAGAGGGCATGAATCTCTGGACTACACGCCTCATCGATGCCGCGGAGAGGCTCACCACGCAGCTGTCCATCATGGGGATGTCGAACTTCAGGTTCTCCCATGACAGGGGGATTTCTGAGAGCGCCAGGCTGACCATGTTCTTCGAGGCCGTCAACGAGGCTCTGAAGCTGCTCCACTCCAATCGAGCCACCCAACTGGCCAGCGAGTCCCGCAAGCTTTGCCGGGGCGTCCTCCTCAAAGTGCTCACCAAGGTGGCGTACAGGAACGCCGGCCTTGACCTAAGCCAAGACAGCTTGCCGGCGGACGCGGACCGCAGGGCGCTTGAAGAGCTTATCGCGCCCATCGTCGGCATGGTTGACCAAGTCAAGAGGGTAGAAGGCCAGCGTCGAGACTAGCCGCTCCGCTTTGTCTTGCCACTATGAACTTGTACCCAAGATGAATTTATCTTAAGTTAGAACTGCGGCAACCAGCGATGTAATATAACTTGCTGTGTTTCGGATTGAATGCATGCTATCTTCCTTGTTCGATTCCTCCTCGTATGGCATACACCCTACGCTTTTTTGGAAGGGCTTGTCGGTGTGCGCACCCTTGCCACGAGCGCTTTGAGGAATGGGTCCTTAGCAGCCTGCTGGGGGTGTCGCTGCCGGCAAGACACCTTGCCGCTCTTAGTGTAGCCACTTGAACTGCTGAGCGGACTCGAAACAGAGCAAGGGCGCAACCAAATGCGATGAGGTTCCTTTGCGTGTAGGTTTTCCATACAAGAAACGAAACCATTCGAGGGAAATAACGTTACATTTAAAAGAAAATCACTCAAGGTTTCACAACTTAGCTTTTTTGCTGTTGTACCCTTTCCCACAAGATGCCACCTCAAACGTCGCCTGCTGGCGCCCACACTCTCTATCCCCCCCGGCAAACTTGTATGCCAGGGAACCTTCTGTCCTTTGAGAAAAAGAAAGAAGACAAAATAGGAGCATGGAACCTTGGCGGTCGATCAGTACTTGCTGGAAACGAACATAGTATAATATCCTGGACAGGCATGCATATAAATAAACATGGAAATCAACAAGAACTTGTACGTACGTAAACTTATTCAACTGCGCACAGGGTCTGTGCCTGGCTCTATACATAGGGTTATATGCCTTGCCGGCAAGGCTAGTACAAAAAAGGGGGTTGCCGGGGGTCCCGACAACCGCGCCTCATGGGTAAAACTTGCGAAGATGTTCTATATTCCAGGAGTTGCTCACTGGAATGCCATCTTCGGTCTCCAGGCAGACTGCACCAAGCCTGGTGACTCGTATCACCCGATAAGGGCCTTCCCACTTTGGCGTCAACTTGTTGGAATTCTTGGCGGACTGAACGCGCCGAAGAACAAGGTCGCCTTCCTCAAGGCTTCGGGCATGAACCTTGCGGCTGTGGTAGCGGCGCAAGGCATGCTGGTAGCACGCGGCTCGCACAGCAGCCTGAAGACGATCCTCCTCAAGGAGCGTAGCATCATCTTGCTGCAACTGCTCTTGCTCAAGCTCATCATAAGCGAGCACTCGAGGCGACCCGTATGTGAGTTCTGTGGGGAGAATTGCTTCTGCCCCGTAAACCAGGGAGAAAGGTGTCTGGCCAGTGGCTCGATTTGGTGTCGTCCTGATTGACCAAAGGACCGCCGGCAACTCATCAATCCAGCGTCTTCCGCTCTTGTGCAGCTTGTCGAAAGTTTTCATCTTAAGGCCTCACAGCACTTCAGCATTCGCCCTCTCCGCCTGGCCATTGCTTCGCGGATGTACAACAGAAGCAAAACAAATTTTGCTGCCAAGGTCCTGGATATACTGCATGAAGGTGCGGCTCGTGAACTGTGTGCCGTTGTCGACGATGACTCTGTTTGGCACACCAAAACGGCAAACTAATCCTTTGAAGAACTTGACGGCTGATTGCGCTGTCACCTTTCTCACTGCTTCCACTTCTGGCCACTTTGTGAACTTGTCGATTGCGACGTACAAGTACTAAAAGCCCCCGACAGCACGGGGAAAGGGGCCCAGTATGTCGAGCCCCCAGACCGAAAATGGCCAGGAAAGAGGGATCGTCTGAAGAGCTTGGGCTGGCTGATGAAGTTTCTTTGAATGGAACTGGCATGCTTCACACTTGGTTACTAGTGCAGTCGCATCCTGGAGGGCAGTGGGCCAAAAGAAACCTTGCCGGAATGCCTTGCCGGCAAGAGCTCTTGATCCTATGCGAGAGCCACATATGCCTCCATGTATCTCTGCCAACAGCTCCAATCCGTCCTCCTGAGGAATGCACTTCAATCTCACGCCGTTCGGCCTTTTTCTGTACAGGACATCATCCACAAACTGGTACATGTTAGACCGACAGGCTACTTTCTGCACTTCTTCTTGTTCCTCAGGGAGTTCCCCTGTTTGGCGGAATCGAACGGTGTGCT
Source organism: Thinopyrum elongatum (assembly GCA_011799875.1). NCBI lineage: Eukaryota > Viridiplantae > Streptophyta > Magnoliopsida > Poales > Poaceae > Thinopyrum > Thinopyrum elongatum. Next base: position 396,271,537 of record CM022303.1, read on the forward strand.
GTGCCCATGGTGGAGCCTGGGGCTCGACGGCAAGGACTAAAGGCATGTCTTCTGCCATGGGAGCAGTTGTCTCTACGGCAAGGGCTTGAGGCCCCGCCGGGGCCGGTCGCCCCCCGGCAAGCTTGGCGTCGTCCCCGGCAACTTCCTTGCCGGTGGCCCCTGGGAGCTCGGCGGGAAAGTACTTGCTGGGGCTCAACTTCCTTCGCTTATTCTGTCCTGCCGATGGTTCAATGGATGGCTAATTCAGTTGGAGCACAAAAGTTCCTAGTTCCATAGGTAACTTGAGGGCAGCACGTTTTGACAGGTCGTCAGCAATGCTGTTCTCTGCTTGCAGACCATCAAAATGCTCATCCAACCTCCTCACTTCATCTACATAAGCTTCCATCAACAGGCTCTGATAATCTTTGTTAACCTGCTTGACGACAAGCTGCGAATCACCTCTGACGATGAGCTTCGTAATTCCAAGGTCTACCGCGATCCTGAGACCGGCAAGCAGTCCCTCATACTCCGCTATGTTGTTTGTTGATCTCTCCCAGGGAAAGTGCATCTGGACCACGTACTTGAGGTGTTCTCCGGTGGGGGCAATAAGTAGCACACCAGCACCGGCGCCTTGCAGCGAGAAAGCCCCATCAAAGTACATAATTCAGTCGCGGCTCGTTTCCTTGCCAGGGAGAGTGGTTTCTTGAATTTCCTCATCAGGCGGTGAGGTCCATTCTGCAATGAATTCTGCCAAGGCCCTGCTCTGAATCGTTGAAGTGCTTTCAAACCTGAGACCAAAGCTTGACAGTTCCAATGCCCACTCCACAATCCTCCCAGTTGCATCTGGGTTGTGCAAGATCCGTTGCAACGAGAAGCGAGTGATGACGGTGACCTCATGTGCCTGAAAGTAGTGGCGCAGCTTCCTCGAGGCCATAAGGAGGCCGAAGAGCAATTTCTACACACCAGAGTATCTTGATCTAGCCCCTTTCAAAAGGGAGCTGGCAAAATAAACTGAGTGTTGCACCATTTTCTTCTTCTGTGACACTCCATTTGCTTGCGCAGATCCCGCCTTGCCGGCATCAGACTCTGCCGGGGGCCCTGCCTTGCTGGCACCAGGTCCTGCTATGGGTTCTGCCTTGCCGGCAGCAGACCCTGTCGGGGAGAGCTCCGGCTCATCATCCGACGATCTTGCCACTGCCGCTGCTTCTTCATCAACTTCTATCTGCGCCACTAGCGCAGCACTGACCACTTGATTCGTTGCCGCTAGATACAGCAACAACAACTCTTGGGGCTTAGGCGCGACTAGTGTTGGCGTAGAGGAGAGGTACCTCTTCAAATGTCGCAGTGCTGCCTCCGCTTTCGGAGTCCATGTCATTGGACCTGCCTTTTTCAAGATCTTGAAAAAGGGCAGGGTGCGCTCAGCAGATTTGGAGATGAACCTGCTCAAAGCAGCAACACAGCCAGCAAGCCGACGTACATCTTTGACTCGTCTTGGTGCTCCAATCTGCTCAATTGCCTTGATCTTGTCGGGGTTCGCCTCGATCCCACGCTGAGACACAAAGAACCCGAGAAGCTTGCCCGATGGGACATCAAACACACATTTCTCAGGGTTGAGCTTGAGATTGATCTTGCGCAAATTTGCAAATGTTTCTTCTAGATCTTGTATGAGTGTTGCCCTGTCCTTGGTTTTGACCACTATGTCATCCATATAAGCCTCCATATTTCTATGTAGCTGAGGCTCAAAACCAATTTGGACTGCTCTCGCAAATGTTGAACCAGCGCTTTTCAACCCGAAAGGCATTCGTATAAAACAATACGTACCACATGGGGTGATAAACGCGGTTTTCTCTTCATCTTCCTTCATCATGAAGATTTGATGGTATCCTGAGTAGGCATCAAGGAATGACAGCAAGTCGCACCCGGCAGTGGAGTCCACGATCTGGTCGATGCGCGGCAAAGGGAAAGGATCCTTTGGGCAGGCTTTATTCATATCTGTATAATCAATGCACAGCCTCCATTTCCCATTTGCCTTGCGCACCACCACCGGATTGGCCAACCACGTTGGGTGGAGCACTCCTCTAACCAAGCCTGCTGCTTCCAGCTTCCTAATCTCTTCAATGATGAACTCTTGCCGCTCCAAAGCTTACTTCCTGACCTTCTGCTTGACGGGCCGCGCATGAGGACAAACAGCAAGATGGTGCTCAATCACCTCCCTGGGAACGCTGGGGATGTCAGATGCTTGCCATGCAAACGCATCGACATTCGCCTGCAGGAAGGTGATGAGCGCGCCTTCCTATTTGCTGTCGAGGGTGGAGCTTATAGTAAAAGCCCCGCCCGTGCCATCCTCCTTGACAGGCACCTTCTTAGTTTTTGGTGGTGCTGCCTTGGATTTCTTGCTCTTGCCAGTGGAGCTCTCTGGCATGTCCTCGACGGGGGCGCAGCACTCCGAAGAGGCGCGCTTGCCGGAGTGGGTGCAAGAGATCTTGCCGGGAGAGGTCTTGCCGGTCTTCTTCCCCCCCGGAGCTTCAGCGGCAGGAGCAAGTGCCTTGGCGGCAGCTGCTGCAACTGCCTCTCGGTAGAGTTGGTCAGCGCAAATGAGCGCGTCTTTCTTGTCGGATTGGACGGTGATGATGCTCATTGGTCCGGGCATCTTCAACGTATTGTAAGCGTAATGTGATGCCGCCATGAACTTGGCCAGCGCCGGGCGGCCGAGGATCCCATTATAGGGCAAGGGGATTTTGGCGACATCAAAAACGATCTTCTCCGTCCTATAGTTCAGCTCGCCACCAAAGGTAACTGGTAGCGTAATCTTGCCCTTTGGCTGACTCCTTCCTGGATTGATCCCTTGAAACATGCCCGTCTCCTCGAGATCTCCATCAGGAATTTGCAGCCTCTTGATGACTGTGGGCGAGATCAAGTTCAGACCGGCCCCACTGTCAACTAACACTTTTGTCACCTTGAGGTTGCGTATTGTTGGTGAAACCAACAATGGCAAACACCCGACCGCTGTTGTGCGATTAGGGTGGTCCTCAGTGTCAAAAATGATAGGCGTGTTGGACCATTTCAGCGGCTTCTGTGCATCGAATGATGGCTCTGCCGCATTGATCTCACGCACCCACTGTTTCAGTTGGCGGTGAGAGGCATGCAACGAGGCACCGCCATCGATGCACATGGCCTCTGTAGCTTTCTGGAACTCGTGCTCGCTGGATTCGTCGTCCTCATCATGATCATCATCTCCCTCTTTCTTGTCGCGGCCCCGAGCGGGCCTCTCTGGTTGCTTATCCTTGCTGCGGCGGCCCCCTCGGCCGCCAAGCTTCTTGCCAGACCCCTCAGCACTGTCCTGGCCCTTCTCCTTGTCTCACCTGTCATACTGAGCTTTCTGCTTCTCTACAAGCTGCTCAACTTGCCGGCAATTCTGGAGGTCATGGCCCTTGGTGCGATGGATCTTGCAATACTGCTTGTCGGAGCCCTCTGGCTTGTCGGCAACCGCCAAGGCCTGGCAGGCGGCGCACCCGGCAACCTCCTTGCCGGGGTCGTCAACCTTGGCCTTCTTGGCGGTGCCGGGGTTGCCGGATTCCTCGATAGCAAGCACGGTTTTACCCTCGCGCTTCCTGTTACGCCGGGGCGGCGGCATCTTCATCTGCGGAGTCACTTTCTGCGCCGGCATCTTCGCCGGGGTACTTCCTTCCTTCTTCAGCCCGAGCACATCTGGCGGCCAAAACATAAAGCTCGGCAACATCCGTAATCTTGTTCATTGCTAGCTCTTCCCGCATCTTGCGGTTGCGCACATTCTGATGAAATGCGCTGACAACCGCGGCAGGATGAACATCTGGGATGTTGTACTACACACGGTTGAATCTCTGTATGTATTTGCGCAAGCATTCGCCATCTTTCTGGGGGATGATATGTAAGTCACTTGCCTGGCCAGGAGCTTGGTGGCCTCCGGTAAAGGCGCCAACAAACTTGTGGCACAGATCCGACCAAGAAGAGATGGAATCTACTGGTAGGTGCATCAACCATGACCTGACGTTGGGCTTGAGTACCAACAGGAAGTAGTTGGTGAGTACCATGTCGTCCCGAGCCCCGGCGGCTTGCATCGCAATGGTATAGATGCTCAGGAACTCCGACGGGTGAGTCTTGCCGTCGTATTTCTCTCCGACCTCAGGCTTGAACGTGCGATGGGTGGGCCACTGGAATCGTCGCAGCCCACGGGTAAAAGCTGGACAACCCACCTCGTAAGGTAAGTTATCAGAATCCCCCAGCATGGGCCGATCTACAGTGGGGCCAGCGCGCCTATCAGACTGATGGCGCGCTTCCCGTCGCCGCTCGATAGTGGTTCGAGCGTCTTCTTTGACTCGCTCTCGAAGGACTTGACGTTGATCGCGGCAGGCTCGTGGGTTGGACGACGCTGTGGAACCGTTGTCACAGGTCTCGACCTGACGAGCCGGTGGCTGCTGTTGCTGCCGTGGAGGAGGAGAGTGCACCGTGGTCGCAGCACCTCCGGTCCTTCCGCCTTAGGCACACGCCGGCTCAACAGAGCGCCGGCACGAGGGCCCCGCCTGCTGCGGTCCATCTTTATTGGCGAAGCCGACGAGGCTCCGGATGGTGGCTCTCCACTCGTCGAGCTTCTCCGCAGTAGGAGGGAAATCTAGAAGTAGCTGTACGCGCACCAACGCTTCCGTTGGAGTGGGTGGCGGCGACAGCTGCGTGGATCATGAGGCGCTCTAACTTCTAACCACATTAGAAGGAGCTCTATCACGGTCCCGCGGCCGCGCGCCATTTCCACCAACGTCTTGGTGAGCACGCCGGCCCGGTGCATCTCGAGAATGATGCAAAGGGGCCCTTCCATGGGAATGCTCGTGATCACCCACACCGCGGCGCTGCTCGTCGCGCACGACCTGGGAAGGCCGCGGCGCATGCACCGGTGGGGGCGTCTTGGAGGTCATCCTTCCATCCCTGGGGTTCGCCGCGCCGCCCGTAGACAGCACGGCCCCGTCCCTGGACCTGGCAACATGCGGGTCGTCGCCGCTCACGTGGCTCCGCTCGCCGGAGCGTCGTGGAAGCCCGTGGCCTCCACCCACGTCCATCCCGTCATCCGTCCGCGCCGGTGCAGGTAGATCGACCGGAGACGAACCAATTGCCACGATGCTCTTTCTCTTTGGAGACATGACAATGACGATGTTGAAGAAGTCGACGCACTGACGCCTAGATCAGGTTCGTACAACCTCAATCCCCCTACCTGGCGCGCCAAAGATGTTGAGGAAACGACACCTATGGGATCGGGTGGATCCCTTCTACGGTTTGGCAGGGAGGAGGGGTGCACGAAGAGCAGATCTAGAGACCAACACGAGGGATCTTTACCCAGGTTCGGGCCACTGAGAAGTGTAAAACCCTAGTCCTGCTTGGTGTGTATATTACGTGTTCTTGAGCTTTGGCTAGCTACATGCAAGCTGGGCCGTAGAGTCCAAAAAGTCCGAATCCTTCTACAGTATGCCTTAGGCCTCCTTTTATACATCCAAGGGGCTGCCACAGTGGCACACAGGAGGTGTAAAGTGCTACAGTGCACGTACTTATCTCTGGCGTCTTAGGACAAGCGCATTAAATGCGCTGCTTACGTGCCCCCCTAACTTTATCGAGGACGGAAACAGAGCCCGTCCCATCCATCGCCGCCTCACTCCGTCCTGACACGCACCCAAGATGATGATGCATGCGAGTGCCAAGCTGACTGGCTAGCCGCTGCGTTGGAGCGGTGGCAGGATCTTCACGAAGATCTGCATGCCTCCACGCAGGTGCTCGTCAGGTTGGCTGGCTTATTGCTGTGCCAGGACAGTGGCAAGGTGGTGGAGCCTTGTCGTGTGTGAGCCTTGCCGGGGCCTCGCGATCGTCCCCGGCAAGAGCCTTGCCGTGGCCTCGCAGTCGTCCCCGGCAAGAGCCTTGCTGGGAAATCCGCTCTCTGGTCTTCACGAAGATCTGCATGCCACCAGTCTTCACAAAGATCTGCATGCTACTATGCATGTGCCCCTAAGTCTTGGTCTTGACGTTGTCGATGGTGTCAGAGCACTCAACCTCTAGGGTGGTGTTCTTGTCAGTGCCTCACAAGTCGTCCCGGCAAGGATCTTGCCGGGGCCTCATGAGTCGCCCCGGCAAGGATCTTGCCAGGGATCCAACTTGTCTTCTGCTCCCTAGTTACTGGCTTGGACGCCGTCTTCGTTGTCTTGTATTCTGTCTCCAACTGCCCCCGCCAAGCCTCGCCGCAGGTGCGGCTACAATTGCCCGTGCACAAGTAAGGGGTACTAAAGGGCCCAAACTTTAGTACACCGACAGGGAGCACCACTCATCCACCAATGCCTCCCAACAGTCCATCCTATCCGCACACCATCTCGGGGGCGCCTAAGTTAGTCAAGAGAAATTCAGCGCTACGCCTAAGAATCAAATCAAGGAAACAAAGTACAAGGCCTTAAGAATAGGTAATTACCTTCATGTACTTCTCCTTACTCAGAAACATGCCACGGCACTTCGTCTTGGACCTCTTAATACCAGTCGAGGCGTGGTAGTCTCGAACAGCCTGCACCCGAGCCTCGTGCCGTAAGTTCTGAAGTAGGCGCTTGCACTCGGCTTCGATAACCATAGCCGCGGCCTCCTCCTCTTCCTCAAGACACCTGTAGAAGGTCTGCAATCGAACAAGACAACACTGATTAGTACAATCACTAGGTACTATTGATTTTTAATTCTGTAAAGGAGAAATTACCCAAAACATCTGGATCACAATGTCGGCCACCGTGTGGCACAAGACACCGTCGACCCTCTCCTCCGGCGGGGTCGGGGCAGCCAAGTACAGCTCCCAGCTCAGCCCTAGCTGTCGAACCTGACCCTCACCGGGCAACGTGACCCACCCCAGGAAGTTCTGCCGGCAAAGCACACCAAGTACGAAGTTGGGCTTGCGGACACCAGGGTCGTGTTTCCAACCCCTGCAGTATGAAAAGGACAACACATTAGATATTAATTTGAAGAAACATGAAAGTAAAAGGTTAAAAAAGAGTAAATGCACTTACTTCTCCCCATTAGGCGCAATCAACCACCTCTGCTCGCGGGTCGCCGGCACGGGCGGGAGCTTTGTACCACCACGCTGGTAGACGTTGCCCCCCTCAACCAGCTCGCCCTCGCTATAGCTATCATCAGAAAAGCGGTCCTCGCCACCATCAGCATGGCCACTCGCCTCCGGAGTCTTGTGGGACGAAGACTCTGGGACCGGAGTCTCGTGGGACGAAGACTCTGGGACCGGAGTCTTGTGGGGCGAAGGCTCGGCGACCCGAGGCTCGGTGGCCCGAGGCTCGTGGACCAGAGTCCGAGATGGGTCCACGTCAGACGGGTCCACCTCAGACGGAGTAGTCCTATGGTCGGGTGAATCAGCTGGGGGTGGCGGCGAGGAAGGCGTAGCAGCCTTCCTACCTCTCTCACTGCCACGTCCACGTCTAGCACCCCTCTTCTTCCCCCGACCTCTCCCTGTCGAAGAAGAAGTGCCCACCGGTGGTGTCTGCATACTGTCTAGCAGCGCTCTCCGGAGGTGCTGGGGTGGAATGGAAGCACCCCTCCCAGCACGCGCCGAGGAAGGAGCCTCAGAGCGCTCTGGACCCGTGCCCACCATCTGTCAACACCTGCAATGACAAAGAGTAAATGAAATTAGTACAACATAAAAAATTGAATACCTGACATGAATAATAATATGTATATAATTTAAGTGTATCATCATCATGAACATAATAAAAAATTGAATACCTAATAACATGAACTAATTAATAATATATATGTACATAATAATAATTGAAAACCTGACATTACTAATAATAATCTTCATCGTCTATATATGCTTTGAGATCAATAAATGCATCATCATCATCACTATCAGTAATGACGTGCTCATCATCATCATCAATAAATGCATCAACATGTGGAAGGCCTCCTTTACATAAATGGTCAAGCATTGACAGGTCATCCGCAGCAGTAACCTCTTCTTGTTCTGGCTCAGGGGTGAAGTCGGATTCACTGTCGCTGTCTACTTCAATGTTCTGGGGTGAAGTAGAGCGATTCTTGAAACGTTTTTTGGAAAGACGTGTTTCTTGGAAGAATTCTCCTTCATATGTGTCTGGGTTAATGTGAGGTTCATAATCCTCTTCATTGGGGGGAGGTGGTCTAACACATGGCGGCACTTCATAAACAACATCCCAACCATTGAGATTTGGATCACTTTGACAGGCCCACGGTAGATAGAAAACTTGGGTTGCCTGTTGAGCCATAATATAGACATCGGGAACATCCAAATGGGTGCTTTGTTTGATTTCAACTAGCCCTATATGTTCATGAGTCCTTCTAGTCTCCTTCGGCTAGAACCAATAGCATTTGAAGAACATGACGTTTGGTGGGTTTGCACCATAGAATAGATGTTCATAAATTGCTTCAACTCTTCCATAATACTCGGTATCTCCTTCGCCGATAGCAGAGACACAACAATTTGTAGACTTTTGGTCGGCCATAGATAGCTCTTTGCCATAGGTACGAAAGTGATACCCGTTGATGTCGTATTTGTCAAATGAACGGACCTTAAAGTCGAAACCAATAGCGACTTGTCTCAATTCGGCGTCCATAAACTCTGAATTAGCCTACAAGTTTATTATGAAAGGATTGTTGCATTAGCCGCAAATTAGACGTAGAAATGAAATGGTCTAATGAAAATTACCGTTTGTTTGAACCAAGAGATGAAACCGGGATAGCCGCCTCCATGCTTTACCAGAAGCTCATACTCTTCAACGGAATCCTTTTGGATCACCGCTGCCTTGCATATGGGGCACGGGAACCTTCCATGCACACACTAGCCAACGAATAGCGCATACACCGGCAAGTCATGCATCGAGTACATGTACCAGACACGCATTATGAAGTTTTGTTTGCTAGCTGCGTCGTATGTCTTGAACCCATTATCCCAAGCTTCTTGCAATTCTTCCTTAAGCAGTTGCATGTACACATTCATATTCTTCCCCGGATAGTTGGGCCCTGGAATTATCAATGTCAGAAAAATGTTCTTTCTTTGCATAATCTGTCCGGGGGGGGGGAGATTGAGTGGAATGACAAATACAGGCCAACAACTGTATTGGGTTGCCATCAGACCAAACACATTGAACCCATCCGTGCTGATGGCGACTCGAGGATGCCTTGGATCTGCCACTTTTTTGTGATGTAATGCATCGATGTGCTTCCACGCATAATCATCTGATGTGTGTAATAACATCTGATTCCCATCTGCATCTAGTTCAGTTCTTTTGCCCATTTTGGGCCATGTCATCTGTCTGGCCGTCTCTTCGACCATGAAAAGACGTTGAAGTCTTGGTATGATTGGCATATACCGAAGAACATTAACTGGGATTTTTGTCTGACTCTTCTCACCCATACCATTGTCTACCACAACATACCTGGAAGACTTGCAAATGGGACAATAGTTCAAGTCCGCATACTCAAGCCTAAATAAGGCACATCCATTCTCACAGGCATCTATCTTCTCATAGGGCATCTTAAGTACACGGAGGATTTTGTCCAACTGGTATAGGTTTGCAGGCATTACATGGCCTTTGGGTAGAAAGCATCCAAATACTGTCATCATCGCGTCGTAGCATTCTCTGCCCAAGTTGAATTGAGCCTTCAGAGCCATTACTTGTGCGATGGCATCCAGCCGACAAAGCTCAGTGTGCTCGTGGAGAGGATGTTTTGAAGACTCCAACATATCATTGAAGGCCTTTGCAGATTCCTCCATCTCATCGTCCGAATCCCGAGCATCATCAAAGTCTTCCACCATGTCTTCGATTCCGGTACCATGCTCATCGGTGCGACGATGAACTACCTCGGCTCTGGCACATTGGGCAGACTCACCATGAAATGTCCAGACCGTATAAGTAGGCGTAAAACCCCACTTCTGCAGGTGTTTACTCATTTCAAGCTCGTTCCTCTTATGATACTTGTCGCACCGGACACAGGGGCACCAGGTTTTTCTCTGGCCATTTGCAAATGAGGCTCTCACAAACCCCTTGGTTTTTGTTAACCATTCATCGGTCATGTCTTCCTGATTAGTGTGACCGGTGTACATCCACGCACGATCACTCATCTTGCCTAGCTACTGGACACACAAGAATATATACATAATTCAGCAAACCATATTCATCAGTTAATGGAGTTTGTCAATTTTATTACATCCATGCAACCTAGACACTAATAGGTAAAGATAGGTCCTAATCCCACCCGAGTATGTGTAGATTGGGTTCGTTTTCCCATGCTCTACTCCGGATCCGACGCAAAATTTCAGCAGCACCTCCCCGCTGTTCTCCTGATACACGTCTCGGCAATAAGCAGAGAGGATGTGTACCCGGAGAACAACAGGTAGGCACTGACAAAATTCTGCATCGGATCCAGAGCAGAGCATATGGGAAAACAAACCCAATCTACACATACTCGGGCTGTCCATGGATAACATTGGACAATTCAAAAGAATCATGGTTATAAATATGCAAATGCATGCATATTTATAGATGTAACCCTTTCGAACGGGAGACGCATAGTGGTCACGCATACTGATGATTGAAGACACCTAGAGCTAGCAAGTTTCATCGGCACGAAGACCGGAACAGAGCAAATGAAGGGGGGAGGAGGAGATGTCATTTGTGCTCACCCACGAATGCAGGGGCGGAGCTCGATGAACACATGGGGAGGTCGTCGAACACCAGACCCTCGCAATGACGAAACAACTGCACATTTAAATCCACCAGATCAACACAAATATGATGTTTTTTATAACAAAATCGAAAAATATATGACCTAACTCATAATTCACAAATATATGACCCCGTCAGCCTCTAGATGGCCGAAGAGCACCTTTTCAGTGAACAGGAGGCCGAAGAGGTGTCGGGTGTCGGGGGTGTCGTGTCTGGGTGTCGTGGTGTCGGGGTGTCATGTCGGGGTCAGGGTGTCGGGGTATCGTGTCGGGGTGGCAGGGGTGTCGTGTCTGGGTGTCATGGTGTCGGGGTGTCTGGCTCTCGGGGTGTTGGGGTGTCGTGTCGGGGTCGGGGTGCCGTGTTGGTGTCGGGGTGTCGTGTCGGGGTCGGGGTGTCGTTTTCTTCTTCTTCTTCTTCTTCTTCTTCTTCTTCTTCTTCTTCTTCTTCTTCTTCTTCTTCTTCTTCTTCTTTCTTCCTTCTCCTCCTCCTCCTCTTCTTCTTCTTTTTCTTCTCCTTCTTTCCTTTTCCTCTTCTTCTTTTCCTCGTCGTTCTTTTCTTCTGTCTGAGTGGTTGTTCACCCCCCCATCCCCCCCCCCCCCCCCCCCCCCGGCCCGCCCCTCCCCCACTGCCCGAGCCCGCCGCCCCCCCCCCGCCAGGCGCAACCCGCCGTTCTGTTTACTTTTGCTTCCTTAGCTTCTGACCTTGGTATCTTCCTTCGTCGTAGTCTTCTTTTGCTCTTCTTCTGTGCTTCTTCTTCTTCTTCTTCTTACTTCTTCTTCATTCTTCTCATTCTTCTTCATTCTGTCTGTTACTTCTTGCTTCTTCCCTTTCTGTTTTCTTGCTTATGCTCTTCGTTCTTGTGCTTTTCTTTAATACCTATGCGTGCCCTCCTCCTCCTCTTCACTTTTTCATTCTTCCTCTCCTTAGTTTCCCTTTTCCCCTCGTGATCCTCTTCTTCCTCTTTGCAAACGAATCGCACCTCTAAGATTTTTTCCTGATGAGTCCGTGCTTCGTCGGGGTCCTGCGCTGGCGCTCCGTGCCTCTTCTATTCTTACTTCTTCCGAGTCATGTCCCCCCTGACTCCTGGTATCTTCTTCTTTTCTTCTTCTTACTTTTTCATCTTTTTTTACTTCCTTTAATTATGACTAATTAACTAAAACCTAGCACTAATCTAATCTATTCTAGCGCTAAACCTACCACTAACATACTCAATCTAATCTAACATTAAACAGCAAAAAAGAAAAGAAAAAATGGGCTCACCGAAGAGGGCGTCGGCCGGGGCTTCGGAGCGGCAGGGTGGCGGTGGCGACGGGGGCCGCAGGGCTTCGGGGCGGTGGGGCGCGGGGGGGCCAGGGCGCGGCGGCGCCAAGTCGGTAGGGCGGCGGGGGCGACGGGGCCGTGGTGGCGCTGGGGCGATGGGCCGGTGGGGCGGTGGGGTGGTGTGGAAATAGGGCGGCGGCGGGTGGTGGGGTTTTTTTTTTTTTCCCCCTCGGCGCGAAGCTCGGCGACCCGAGGCTCGGTGGCCCGAGGCTCGTGGGACCAGAGTCCGAGATGGGGCCACGTCAGACGGGTCCACCTCAGACGGAGAGTAGTCCTATGTCGGGTGAATCAGCTGGGGGTGGCGGCGAGGAAGGCGTAGCAGCCTTCCTACCTCTCTCACTGCCACGTCCACGTCTAGCACCCCTCTTCTTCCCCCGACCTCTCCTGTCGAAGAAGAAGTGCCCACCGGTGGTGTCTGCATACTGTCTAGCAGCGCCTCTCGGAGGCTGGGGTGGAATGGAAGCCACCCTCCAGCACGCGCCGAGGAAGGAGCCTCAGAGCGCTCTGGACCCGTGCCACCATCGTCAAAACCTGCAATGACAAAGAGTAATGAAATTAGTACAACATAAAAAATTGAATACTGACATGAATAATAATATGTATATAATTTAAGTGTATCATCATCATGAACATAATAAAAATTGAATACCTACTAAACATGAACTAATTAATAATATATATGTACAAATAATAATTGAAAACCTGACATACTAATAATAATCTTCATCGTCTATATATGCTTTGAGATCAATAAATGCATCATCATCATCACTATCAGTAATGACGTGCTCATCATCATCATCAAATAAATGCATCACATGTGGAAGGCCTCCTTTACATAAATGGTCAAGCATTGACAGGTCATCCGCAGCAGTAACCTCTTCTTGTTCTGGCTCAGGGGTGAAGTCGGATTCACTGTCGCTGTCTACTTCAATGTTCTGGGGGGGTGAATGAGAGCGATTCTTGAAACTTTTTTGGAAAGACGTGTTCTTGGAAGAATTCTCCTTCATATGTGCTGGGTTAATGTGAGGTTCATAATCCTCTTCATTGGGGGGAGGTGGTCTAACACATGGGCACTTCATAAACAACATCCCAACCATTGGATTTGGATCACTTTGACAGGCCCACGGTAGATAGAAAACTTGGGTTGCCTGTTGAGCCATAATATAGACATCGGGAACATCCAAAAGGGTGCTTTGTTTGATTTCAACTAGCCCTATATGTTCATGAGTCCTTCTAGTCTCTTCGGCTAGAACCAATAGCATTTGAAGAACATGACGTTTGGTGGGTTTGCACCATAGAATAGATGTTCATAAATTGCTTCAACTCTTCCATAATACGGTATCTCCTCGCCGATAGCAGAGGACACAACAATTTGTAGACTTTTGGTCGGCCATAGATAGCTCTTTGCCATAGGTACGAAAGTGATACCCGTTGATGTCGTTTGTCAAATGAACGGACCTTAAAGTCGAAACCAATAGCGACTGTCTCAATCGGCGTCCATAAACTCTGAATTAGCCTACAAGTTTATATGAAAGGATTGTTGCCATAGCCGCAAATTAGACGTAGAAATGAAATGGTCTAATGAAAATTACCGTTTTGTTTGAACCAAGAGATGAAAACCGGGATAGCCGCTCCATGCTTTACAGAAGCTCATACTCTTCAACGGAATCCTTTTGGATCACCGCTGCCTTGCATATGGGGCACGGGAACCTTCCATGCACACACTAGCCAACGAATAGCGCATACACCGGCAAGTCATGCATCGAGTACATGTACCAGACACGCATTATGAAGTTTTGTTTGCTAGCTGCGTCGTAGTCTTGAACCCATTATCCCAAGCTTTCTGCAATTCTTCCTTAAGCAGTTGCATGTACACATTCATATTCTTCCCCGGATGTGGGCCCTGGAATATCAATGTCAGAAAAAATGTTCTTTCTTTGCATAATCTGTCCGGGGGGGGGGGAGATTGAGTGGAATGACAAATACAGGCCAACAACTGTATTGGGTTGCCATCAGACCAAACACATTGAACCCATCCGTGCTGATGGCGACTCGAGATGCCTTGGATCTGCCACTTTTTGTGATGTAATGCACGATGTGCTTCCACGCATAATCATCTGATGTGTGTATAACATCTGATTCCCATCTGCATCTAGTTCAGTTCTTTTGCCCATTTTGGGCCATGTCATCTGTCTGGCCGTTCTTGACCATGAAAAGACGTTGAAGTCTTGGTATGATTGGCTATAACGAAGAACATTAACTGGGATTTTTGTCTGACTCTTCTCACCCATACCATTGTCTACCACAACATACCTGGAAGACTTGCAAATGGGACAATAGTTCAAGTCCATACTCAAGCCTAAATAAGGCACATCCATTCTCACAGGCATATCTTCTCATAGGGCATCTTAAGTACACGGAGGATTTGTCCAACTGGTATAGGTTTGCAGGCATTACATGGCCTTTGGGTAGAGGAAAGCATCCAAATACTGTCATCATCGCGTCGTAGCATTCTCTGCCCAAGTTGAATTGAGCCTTCAGGCCATTACTTGTGCGATGGCATCCAGCCGACAAAGCTCAGTGGCTCGTGGAGAGGATGTTTTGAAGACTCCACATATCATTGAAGGCCTTGCAGATTCCTCCATCTCATCGTCCGAATCCGAGCATCATCAAAGTCTTCCACCATGTCTTCGATTCCGGTACCATGCTCATCGGTGCGACGATGAACTACCTCGGCTCTGGCACATTGGGCAGACTCACCATGAAATGTCCAGACCGTATAAGTAGGCGGTAAACCCACTTCTGCAAGTGTTTACTCATTCAAGCTCGTTCCTCTTATGTACTTGTGCACCGGACACAGGGGCACCAGGTTTTTCTCTGGCCATTTGCAAATGAGGCTCTCACAAACCCCTTGGTTTTTGTTAACCATTCATCGGTCATGTCTTCTGATTAGTGTGACCGGTGTACATCCACGCACGATCACTCATCTTGCCTAGCTACTGGACACACAAGAATATAACATAATTCAGCAAACCATATTATCAGTTAATGGAGTTTGTCAATTTTATTACATCCAGCAACCTAGACACTAATAGGTAAAGATGGTCCTATCCCACCCGAGTATGTGAGATTGGGTTCGTTTTCCCATGCTCTACTCCGGATCCGACGCAAAATTTCAGCAGCACCTCCCCGCTGTTCTCCTGATACACGTCTCGGCAATAAGCAGAGAGGATGTGTACCCGGAGAACAACAGGTAGGCACTGACAAAATTCTGCATCGGATCCAGAGCAGAGCATATGGGAAAACAAACCCAATCTACACATACTCGGGCTGTCCATGGATAAATTGGACAATTCAAAAGAATATGGTTATAAATATGCAAATGCATGCATATTTATAGATGTAACCCTTTCGAACGAGACGGGAGACGCATAGTGTGTCACGCATACTGATGATTGAAGACCCCTAGAGCTAGCAAGTTTCATCGGCACGAAGACCGGAACAGAGCAAATGAAGGGGGGGAGGAGGAGATGTCATTTGTGCTCACCCACGAATGCAGGGGCGGAGCTCGATGAACACATGGGGAGGTCGTCGAACACCAGACCCTCGCAATGACGAAACAACTGCACATTTAAATCCACCAGATCAACACAAATATGATGTTTTTTATAACAAAATCGAAAAATATATGACCTAACTCATAATTCACAAAAATATGACCGTAGCTTAGATGGCGAAGAGCATTTCAGTGAACAGGAGGCGAAGAGGTGAGGTTGTGGGGGCAGGGGGTGGGTAGGGTGTAGTGAGTGTAGGGGGCGGGGGGGGGATGGGTGGGGGAGGGGAGGTGGAGGGGGGTGCGGGGAAGGGGTGGCGGTGGAGGGGGGGAAGTGGGGGGGTAGGGGATAGGTGGGGGGTGTTGGCTAAGGTGGGGGGTGGTGGGGGGGTTGGGTGTCGGGGGTAGGGGGGCCGTGGTTGGTGTAGGGGTGTCGTGTCGGGGTAGGTGGTGGGTGGTCGATATTACAGGAGGAGGAGGCAGGAGGAGGAGGAGGAGGAGGAGGCGGGGAGGAGGAGGAGGCGAAGAGAGAAGAGGAGAGGAGGGGAGGCGGAAG
The DNA here is from genome assembly GCA_011799875.1 of Thinopyrum elongatum. NCBI lineage: Eukaryota > Viridiplantae > Streptophyta > Magnoliopsida > Poales > Poaceae > Thinopyrum > Thinopyrum elongatum. The sequence continues at coordinate 396,287,702 of CM022303.1, forward strand.
GAGGGGAAGGGGAGAGGAGGAGGGAGGAGGAGGGGAGGAGGAGGAGGAGGAGGAGATGAGGGAGAGGCGTAGGAGGTGAGGAGGAGGCAGTAGGAGGAGGAGGCGAGGAGGGAGGAGGAGGAGGGGAGGAGGAGGAGGATAGGGGCGGCTAGGCGGGATGAGGCTGAGCGCGAGGACCAGGCGAATAAGCGGAAGATTAGGCTGTCGGCTGACAGTGGGACGGTTCCTCTTTTGCAGCATCTCTATCATTGTGTCGGTCATCGCTTATACTCATCTCTCCTCTCGTTATTCTTCTTATTCCCCCGTCTACTTGTTCTTCTTTTCTTCTTCTTCTTTTTTCATCTTTTATCCTTTAATAGACTAATTAACTAAAAACCTAGCACTAATCTAATCTATTCTAGCGCTAAACCTACCACTAACATATCCAATCTAATCTAACAATTAAACAGCAAAAAAAAAGAAGAAGAAAAAATGGGCAGAAACACGACGGAGGAGGCAAGGGGGACGGAGGTAAGAGCAAAGGTTCCCGTGGGGGGGACCATCTCTATACTACTCTTCCACTCCCTTCACCTACCGCCCGGCGGGGAGGAAGGGGGAAAGAAGGGAGGCAGGGGGAGGGGGGGGAGAGGGGGCGGAACACGGGGAGACCATGGAGCGGAGGGGAGAACAAGGAGGAGACTTGCAGCGACCGAGTGGGCAGAAGCCGGAAGGGGCTGGCGAACATGGGGAGAGGGGCGGGGGGGGAGGGGGGGGGTGGTGTGGGAAATAGGGCGGGGCGGGTGGTGGGGGGCGGCGGCGTGCGTGCGGTGGTCGTCTGGGAGGAGAGGGAGAGAAACAGAGAGAGAGGGGGGGCGGGGTGGGGCGCGGCCGTTAGTTAAGTTAAACGTTTATCGTCTGCCCCGCCTTTGCTATTTGCCTTTTTGCTCTTTGCCGTCTGCTAGCAGACGGCAAAGAGGGAGGCCGTTAGGTTTTGCTATAAGTAGCTCATTAGTGGGGCCAACCTCCCTCTTTGCCGTTCGCTAGCTGACGGCAAAGCTTCTTTGCCGTCCGCTAGCAGACGACAAAGAAGTGGCTGATGGCAAATATGATCTTTGCCATCAGCCAGTTCTTTGCCGTCTGTTTTTTGGAAGCTGACGGCAAAGACCTCCTTTGCCGTCCGCTAGCAGACGGCAAAGAAGTGGCTGATGGCAAATCCTCTGATTCCAGTAGTGGGGGATTGGTTTAGCGATTGTCGAGGCGTATCGTCGGGTACGGTATAGCCAGATCGTCAAGGTCAAAAATCCACCAAATCGATAATTATCCCCCCTCTCATCGAAAGATCGGGCCGCCATCACATCAAGTGGTATCAATTTTTAGGTTCATCGATGAGAGCTTTACAGTTTTCATAGATCAGTTTATTTCTCTGTCCTATAACCCATGAGGAAGCCAAAAAAAATTAGATTAGTTCATCTATTACATCTACCTTTTTAGCCTTTAACAATTTTTGCATCTAGTATTTGTTTAGTTGAATTGTTGGTTGCATTCATCCTAGAATTCTTGCTGGTTTAGATTAGTTTGAGAAAAAATGTCTACTAGATCAAACGTTGTTTTTGTCAGCAATATATTCCTCCGCAAGTCTGTTCGTTCCCTGAAAAAAAAAACCAAGATTGCATCGTTTTACCCGCGTACAGGGGTTGCTCCAGGAGAGTACTCTGGACCAGGTCAATCTGCGATTGTGTATGTACAACCAAGTCTCGCACGTATTCCCAGACATTAGCCACCCGGTGTCTGCCTCTCCGTGCTGCTCTTCCCACCCACACGCAAGTCATCAGACATCTCATCATTTGTGTCTGCCTCTATGCGTCACACTCCATCAGGCTGATCTTGTGCACTAGTAGTACTAGGCTCCTAGCTAATCTCAACACCAAATCACTTCTAGCTAGCTTCTGTAGCACCTTGTGTCCAGTAGCTTTGCATTGTTTTTTTATCTTGTTTTTTCTCATGTGACTTGAATTGTGTCTGTGACTTCTGCTAGCAACCGGCCTAAAAAACAAAAAAAAAGAGCAAAGGAAAAAAAACAAAGAAAAAAGAGAAAGAAAAAAGAATAAAAAAAGGAAAAAGAGAAGATTTTGCAAAGTTCAGGCTGGTTACAATCTTTTGGATAATATCTTTTATTGTTATGAACTTTTACTCTGTTCATATAAGTAATAGTTGTTGGACATTTTCTGTTCTTGGTTGCACCTACACTGTGTTTATACCTCACTTATATCTAGCTATTTAGAGCTATCATATTTTTCTCGGTTTCCACTCTCTTGATTCAGTATCTAGGCTTAGATTGTTTTATCTCTTACTAGTCGACCGCCAGCACTAGTTAGGAGTTTGAGCAATTATTTAGCTTGCATTACTTTTTGCTTAATTGTGCCACATATTGTGAGTTGAGGAACCTTCACCAAGCTCCACCTCCTATATTGTATCTTGTTCGGTCCCTTGGTAATCGCTATATCAATCTTTTGATAACTTTTGACATCGCCAACGGCCAACAACCACTGCAGCATGGTAAGAACTGGTAAGAGCTTGGTAAATGCTCGAGAGTTGAGAGACATTTCCCACCGCCTCACCGTAGTTACTGTAGGAGCAATATACTTGTGATTTTGTTCTTGTTTCATCTTAACAATGGCAGGTGACGAAGACACCACGAAACCCACGGTGGCACGCCTTGAGGCGGATGTGCATGAATACACCGAGCGGTTCACAACATTCGAGGGTGCACTTGATAAGCGTCTCAAGTCGATCGAGGATAGCAATGAGACGTTTACTCAAACACTTGCATCTATTATGAAACGTCTCGATGCCCAGGATGCCCGTCTGGGTGCTGCCTCCACTGCCGCTCCGTGTCTTCTAGCCGCCAACACAGGTCTACAACGAGCTTGTCGGGTGCTCCCAGGGGACCCGAGGCACCCTCTTTCATACACCGATGCCGTCGACCAGCCCCGTCCTCGCAACGCCAACTCGATAGCCAGCCCGCATGAGGACATCCAAGATGACAACTATGGTGGTGATTCCGAGGATCCTGATACAGTTAATGATAACAATGATCATGATCATCATCGACTACGCAATAATCAACAAGGTATGGGACGACACCAGCGTCCTCAGGTACGTGGCCATGACGACTCTTTGGGTAGAATTAAATTTTTCATGCCTCCTTTTGATGGGAAATATGATCCAGATGTTTATCTTTACTGGGAATTATTAGTTGATCAAAAATTTGCTAGCCATGATTTTCCTGATGATAAAAGAGCTAGGGCTGCAGCTAGTGAGTTTAGTGATTTTGCTTCTGTTTGGTGGAGAGAACATTATCGTAAACATTCTAATAATCTTCCTGCCACTTGGGAAGCTTTGAAATTAATAATGCGTCACCGGTTTGTTCCCGAATATTATGAACATAACTTGCTAAATAAACTACAACGCTTCAACCAAGGATCTAAATATGTGGAAGACTATTATCAAGAATTGCAAATGGGCATGTTATGTTGTGGTTTAGTTGAGACTGAGGAAGCCTCTATGGCTAGGTTCTTGGGTGGATTGAATAGAGAAATTTATGACATACTTGCTTATTAGGATTATCATTCAATGACCCGTTTATTCCATCTTGCTATACATGCTGAACATGAAGTGCAGGGTCATTCGAGAATGCGTTCTAATTTTTCTGTAGGTCGTACTTCCACATGGGCGCCACGCACCTCTGCTGCCCCGTCCACTCGCACATCTACAACAGCACCTGCAACCTCTCGACCGAGGCCTACTTCATCAACTTCAGCATCACACACTTCGGCACCAATGAAAAGTACTACACCAACTCCAACAAAAAGTTCGTCATCATCGTCCGCTTCTTCCAAAAGAACAAAGGATATCCAGTGCCACACTTGTAAGGGATTTGGCCATGTCATGAAGGAGTGTCCTAATAAGCGTGTATTGATCATTCGTGAAGACGGAGAGTATGACTCCACTAGTGATTTTGATGAAGACACATATGCCTTGCTTGTTGACATGAAGACAATGACACAAAACCGGCGCAAGAGCAAGAACATGTGACCGCTGACGACGTCGATAAGTACATGAGTCTTATATGACATCCTGTACTTAGTGCTCAGATGGTCAAAGCAAAGAAGGATCAGTGACACAACCTCTTCCACATCAAAGGAGTCGTCAAGGAGCATTCCGTTTGCATAATCATTGATGGAGGGAGTTGTAACAATTTAGCAAGCAGTGACATGGTGGAGAAGCTCTCCCTACCTTCCCGAGAACATCCACAACCTTAATACATTCAATGGTTTAATGATGGTGGAAAGGTTAAGGTAACACACATGGTGAGAGTTCCTTTTTCTTTAGGTTCATACCATGATACTATTGATTGCGATATTGTTCCTATGCAAGCTTGTTCTATGTTACTAGGAAGGCCATGGCAGTATGATAAACAATGTTCACATGATGGTAGAACTAATTAGTACACTCTCACACATAAAGGAAAGAAAATCATTCTACACCCTATGTCTCCTGAGCAAATTTTAAAACATGATCTTGCTAGGGCTAGTAGAACCACAAATATTGAGCGTACCAAATCTGAAAATCTAAAAGTTGTTGATGAGTTAGAACAATTTAATAAGATGCAAAAATCTGATCATAGCACATCTAGAGAAATTAAATTGAAAGGTGCTTCTTTCTTAGCTACACGTGCTGAAATTTTTGAGTTAGATGCTCAAACTGATGAATGTTATGCTCTTATATGCAAAGAAGTTTTCTTTTCCTTTGAGGATATGCCTTCTTCTTTGCCTCATGTTGTCACTAACCTTTTGCAGGAGTATCATGATGTTTTTCCAAAGGAAGTACCACCGGGGCTGCCACCTATGAGAGGAATTTAACACTAAATTGACTTAATACCTGGCGCCTCATTACCCAACCATGCACCGTACCGGACTAATCCAGAGGAGACCAAGGAGATTCAACGACAAGTTCAAGAACTACTTGATAAAGGTTACATTCATGAATCACTTAGTCCATGTGCTGTGCCCATTTTACTTGTTCCTAAAAAAGACGGTACTTCGCGTATGTGTGTTGATTGTAGAGCCATCAATAATATTACAATTCGATATCATCATTCTATTCCTAGATTAGATGACATGCTTGATGAACTCAGTGGCTCAGTTGTGTTTTCTAAAGTGGACTTGCGTAGTGGCTACCATCAAATTCGTATGAAACTAGGCGATGAATGGAAAACTTGTAGCGACCCGATCCCAATGGACCGGACTCTCTGTGCTTAAGTGTCATCCCTGGATCGGTATGCTAACACACACAGTACTCGAGGAATTATAACAGAGTTCAATCACACACTTTGTTACATCGAGGTCCTCAAAAGAGTATTTAGTACATAAATATGGTTGAAGGCCATCTAAATAAAATAACTGCGACAGTTTCGAAGGTAAATGAGTCCATCCAACTCCATGGCAAAACTGAGTGTAGAACAACGACCTATCGCACCTTAATCCTCGTCAAAAAACTCTGCAACATGAGACGTCGCAGCCATGTAGGTCAGCACATGGAATATGCTGGCAATGCCACACTATAGAAAAATAATGAAAATGACTATCTCTATATGCAAACTTTGGCTGGTGGAGGCTCTAAGTTTAATTTTGCGTAAAGCTAATTTTTTCCTACAACAAAGGAATAAATTTTTATTTTTACTATGTCATTATTGAGAAGGTTCCTCCAACTCAATCCCAAAATCCCAAATTATTAATAACCCAATTCATCAATAAAATAAAGTGATGAGATCAACCAATAATTCACTTCTAGATACTCAAGTTTGTCCATAACCGGGGACACGCCTATTCGTGAATAGTGTGTACACTCTGCAGAGGTTTGTGCACTTTTCCCCACAAGACTCGACCACCTCCATGATCAGAAGATCGAGACATAGTCTTTCTGAATGTGTTCCCCTTAACCCTGGATAGGCCGGTACACCTACTTTCCCCTACATCTGCTAGCCTACCCAGAAAGGCTCACACAAACTTACTCAACTATGCAAGAGCCCATATTGGCTTGTGACTGCACATGGAAGTTTCTAGGCATGAAGTATCATATGATCCCTTTGAGCCTGGGTGGCATTCCGTAGGGTGATCACTGGCGTCAGAAACTTGCGATGAACTGCAGCGTCTGCGTCCAGATTGGAATGACGATTATGAGCAACGGAGGTGGTTTTGGCGAGGGGTTTCGAGGGGAATCGGTAGAGGAGGGTCGTGGCTATTTATAGGACATATTGCTTGGGCGTGGGGTTGACTCGGGATAGGGTTTCCAAAGAAATCGGACGTGGAGGGGCGTCGTTGCATGTAGCTGTAGGTTTCTCTGTTTCTGTTCATGGGGAAGAAGAAAAAAGATGCGGGGCCCAGGCGCGGGGAAAGTCAACGAGGGAGAGAAAAACGGGGCGAACGAGCGAGGGGATCGGGCGTGGTGGCGCTTCGCCTCTTTCTTTTTGCACGTGGGGCTGGGCAAGCGTGGGCGGCAGCTGGCCTCGCTGCCTGCGCTGGCCTGGCTGTGGCCTCGCAGCTGGGCTGGGCCAGTTGGCCTGGCCTGGTGGCTTTCTTTTTTTCAAAAAAAAATGTTTTTTACAGAAACACTAAAGCACCAAAAATACAAGTAAAATAAGTCTAAAAATTTCTAGAAAATTCACATAATTATATGGTCTTATATATGACCTTGTGAACTTTTATCCAGCCTAAAATGCAAATTTTAAAAATAAACTTTTTGCTATGCTAATAAAATTTGCATCAAAATAATTTGCAAATAAAACCCAATAAATATATTTTGATTTCAAATTCAATTTCCAATATTTCCCCTCTGGTTTTGAAGAAGTCATTTTATTTTCCCTCTTTATTTTTTTGAAATAAGGGAAATGAATTTTGGTGAAACCAAATTTGATCCAAATTCCAAATTTTGAAATTTCGAAATGGATTTTAGGGAAACTCCCAACTCTCTCTTTTGGTCCTTGAGTTGCTCAAAGTTTCTTGGATCAAAATTCAAATAAAACAAATGAGGGCAAAAATGTATAAATCATGGATGAATATGAATGATCTATTTATAAACATCCAAATTGAAAACTGGGATGTTACAAACCTACCCCCCCTTAAGATGAATCTCGCCCTCGAGATTCGGGTTGGATAGAAAAAAGGTGTGGGTGGTCCTTTCAGAGGTCTTCTTCTCGTTCCCAGGTGGCTTACTCCTCGGTATGGTGACTCCACTGAACCTTGAAAAACTTAATGACCTTGCAGCGGGTAACTCGGTTGGAAAACTCGAGAATCTTGACGGGTTTCTCCTCATAAGTCAGGTCACTCTCTAACTGAATTGCTTCCAGAGGCACTGTATCTCTCAGAGGAATATCAGCCATCTCTACATGACACTTCTTCAACTGGGAAACGTGAAACACATCATGAACTCCTGACAAACCTTCAGGTAATTCCAACTTGTAGGCAACTTCACCCATGTGTTCCAGGACCCTGTATGGCCCCACAAATCGTGGTGCTAACTTTTCTTTTACTCCAAATCGTTTAACTCCTCGAAGTGGCGACACACGAAGATATGCTCTGTCTCCGACTTCATAGGTTACCTCCATGCGTTTAGTATCGGCATAAATCTTCTGCCTAGACTGGGCTATCTTGAGTCTATCACGGATCAACTTGACCTTCTCCTTTGAATCTCTGATTAGGTCTAGTCCGAACAATTTACGATCTCTGACTTCATCCCACATCAATGGTGTCCTGCACCTCCTTCTGTACAAAGTTTTGACAGGGCCATATTCAAACTAGCTTGATAGCTGTTGTTATATGAGAACTCTACGTAAGGCAAATTATCATCCCAACTAGATCCATAATCTAGCGCACAAGCTCTCAACATGTCCTCCAGAATCTGATTGACCATTTCGGTCTGCCCATCTGTCTGCGGATGAAAGGTTGTACTAAACTCTAGCCTGGTACCCAAAGTTTCATGCAACTGATTCCAAAACTTCGAGGTAAACTATGTTCCTCTATCTGATATGATGGTCCTCGGAACTCCATGTAGACATACGATCCTGGTCATGTATATTTTGGCCAACTTAGCACTCGTATACGTGGTTTTCGCGGGGATGAAATGAGCTACCTTTGTCAAGCGATCAACTACAAGTCTACAACCCAGATGGAGTCATATCCTGAATGAGTCCTGGGCAATCCTGTGATGAAGTCCATGCCAAGCTTATCCCATTTCCAATCAGGTATCGGCAAAGGCTGAAGTAATCCTGCTGGTTTCTGGTGCTCTGCCTTAACTCTCTGACATACGTTGCATATTGCTACATACTCGGCAATATCCTTCTTCATACCTGTCCACCAGAAGTTTTCCTTCAAGTCCAAATACATCTTGGTGTTGCCTGGGTGTATCGAGTAAGGCGAATCATGAGCCTCCTGAAGAATTAACTTCCTGATCTCTAGGTCATTGGGCACGTAAATACACTGCTCAAACCATTAGGTTCCGTGTTCATCCTCATGAAATCCTTCTGCCTTTCCTGGGTTCATTCTTTTCTTTATCTCTGCAATTCCTTTGTCGAACTTCTGGGCTTCTCGTATCCTTCCCAACAAAATGGACTGAATTTCCAGTGCTGCAACAAAACCTCTGGGAACTATCTCCAGTCGAAGGTCTCTGAGATCGTCGGCTAACTCCTGAGGTAATCCTCCTCCTGTGAGAGTATTAACATAACTCTTGCGGCTCAAAGCATCTGCCACGACATTGGCCTTTCCTGGGTGATAATGCAGTCCCATGTTATAATCCTTTATGAGCTCCAACCATCTCCTTTGCCTGAGGTTCAACTCCTTCTGCATGAAGATGTATTTCAAACTCTTATGATCCGTGTAAACATCACAGCTATTTCTGATAAGAAAATGTCTCCAGGTCTTGAGCACATGCACTACGGCTGCTAACTCCAAATCATGTGTGGCATAATTGAACTCATGAGGTTGAAGCTGATGTGAGGTATACAAAACAACTCTTCCCTCTTGCATAAGAATGCCTCCAAGTCCTTGACGAGAAGCGTCGCAATATACTTGGAAATCCTTGTGTATATTCGGAAGAATTAGCACTGGGGATGTAACCAAATGTTTCTTCAACTCCTGAAAACTGGCCTCACAATCCTCGATCCAATTAAACTTGGTTTCTTTCTTCAATAAATCTGTCATGGGCTTCATGATCTTGGAGAAATTCTCAATGAACCTTCGATAATATCCTGCGAGTCCAAGGAAACTGCGTATCTCTCCGACTGAGGTGGGTGCCTTCCATTTGGTGATGGCTTCAACCTTGAAAGGGTCTACTGCTATTCCTTCTCCTGATATAACATGTCTGAGAAATCTGACTTCCTTCAACCAAAACTCACATTTGCTGAACTTGGCATACAGCTGATGTTCCCTGAGTTTCTCGAGAACCAAGCGCAAATGTTCCGTGTGTTCTTCTTCATTCTTCGAGTAAACTAATATATCATCAATGAACACCATGACAAACTTGTCCAAAAACTCCATGAATACCTTGTTCATCATGCTCATAAAATAGGCAGGGGCATTAGTCAAACCGAAAGACATGATCGTATACTCATAGAGCCCATACCTCGTGGTAAAAGCTCTCTTAGGTATGTCCTACTCTCGGATCTTTAGCTGGTGGTATCTTGATCAAAGATCGATCTTGGAGAAAACTCTAGCTCCCTGCAGCTGGTCAAATAAATCATTGATCATCGATAGAGGATATTTGTTCTTGATCGTCACCTCATTCAACGCACAATAATCTACAACCATTCTCAAGGATCCATCCTTCTTCTCAACTAGAAGCACTAGGGCTCCCCAAGGTGACAAACTCGGTCAAATATAACCTTTATCCAATAATTCCTTAATCTACTTCCTACTTTCCTCCAGATCATTTGCGGGCATCCGTTACGGTCTCTTAGATATTGGTCCGGTGCCTGGCAACAACTCGATTAAAAACTCTATGTCTCAGTCTGGTGGCATGCCTGGTAATTCCTCTGGGAATACATTGGGATAATACTTCACAACTGGTACTTCCTCCTGAACAACTCCTGAAAGAGAATTCATCTGTGTCCTCCTTGGCGTATGCCTCGACACATACTTGATCCATTTTCTCTCTGGGGTGGTGAGAAGAATCGACTTACTGGCACAATTGATGTTTCCCTCGTACTTGGATGGCCAATCCATGCCTAGGATCATGTCCAATCCTTGTGATTCTAGGATAATGAAGTGTGGGAAAAACATGTCTACTTATGGTCAACGGCAACTAAAAACATCCCCGACTAGCCATAGTCTCTACTCCTCGAGAACTCACTAACATAGGTGATTTAAGGGCTACAGTCGGCAACTTAAACTTGTCCAGAAATCCCCTTGATATGAATGAATGCGATGCACCAGTGTAAAAAAGAACAAGGTCTGTAAATGCATTAATCAAAAACTTACCAACAATTGCATCCGGCTGCTCGTCAATTTCCTCCACATTGACGTGATTCATCTGACCTCTGGTGAAAGGATTGGACTTCTTTCTAGAGCTTCCATTGCCATTCCCATTCTTCACCTCGGGACATTCGGTGGCGTAGTGTCCGATTTTCCCGCACTTGAAGCAGGTAATGTGACTCAGATCTTTCTTTGCTAGTGTTGCGGGGTTGGAACGATTCTGATTGTTGTTTCCTCCATTCCCATTGCCATTCCTATGGCCATTATAATTATGTCCATTTCCTCCAAGATCAGAATGGCCTCCATGGTTATGGTGATTGTGCCCACCATACTTGCTGGATCCTGATCCATTATTTCCTGAGTACGGGGTATAGTGGGGCTTCTGCTGAGCTCCAGAGTTATACTTTCCCTGTCCGTACTTCCTCTTGCGGTTCTCTATCTGCTGTTGCTTGCCCTCCAGAATGAGAGCCTTGTCAACCAACTCTTGAAAGTTATTGAAGGTAGCCACGATTAACTAAAGTCCCAGATCATCATTCAGTCCCTCCAAAAATTTCTCCTGTTTAGCGGCATCTGTGGCCACATCTCCTGGGGCGTATTGGGCTAACTGGCTGAACTCATCCACATATTGAGCCACTGTATGGCTTCCTTGGTGTAGGTTGCGAAATTCCCTCTTCTTCAGACTTATGGCTCCAGCCGAAACATGTGCGGTGCGGAAAGCCTCCTAGAGCTGATCCCATGTCACATTGGCCACGGGGAAGGTGGCGGTGTAGTTCTCCCACCACGAAGCTGTTGGTCCATCTAGTTGATGTGCGGCAAAGCGCACCTTCTCAACATCAGTGCATCTTGCGGTGGTCAGCTCCCTTCCGATCTTGCGGAGCCAGTCATCTGCGACAATCGGCTCAGTGCTGCTGGAGAATACCAGTGGGTTCAACCTCAGAAAACGGGTAAGGTTTTCAACTGGGGGTGGTAGCGGTGGGTTGTTGTTGTTGTTGTTGTTGTTGTTGTTGTTGTTGTTGTTGTTGTTGTTGTTGTTGTTGTTGTTGTTGTTGTTGTTGTTGTTGTTGTTGTTGTTGTTGTTGTTGTTGTTCTGGTTTTGGATGAGCATCTGCATGAGGGTATTCTGGGTTTGGATCAACTGGGTAAGTTCCGGTGGAAATCTTGGGTCACGGCTCGGAGGCATCTGATGGGTTTAGAGTGGGTGAGAAATTAGAATAGAATAAGGGCCTAATGAGAAATTGCACTACCCATATGCAAATGAGGCAAATAAATTCCAAATCACACCATTCAATTTCAATCAAGGTTCACACAATCGGGTCTAAGCTAACTATTACAAAATCTCATGAATGGCATCGAACTACTCGGAAACTCTAATCGAAAAATAAATTGAAATTCTAATATCTAAAATGGTGGTCGGCTAGAATTCTGATCGGTATAAGACTCCATCAGACAAACGTCGGCTCCAGCTTCTTCTTCACTAGTGTCGTCTTCATAGGGCATGGTCTCGTCGGGCTGAGCAAACTCGGTTGTGGGGTAAAAAATTATTTTTGAAGTAAAGAAGAGATAGAAAAGAATAGAGAAGAGTACAAGACCAATGGATATATAGGGAAATTGTAAAATAAGATTTTCCATCCTATGGCTTTTCCATTCCTAGTGGTCACGTCCTACAGTCAGCATGTGCTCTGAATACCATCTTGTAGCGACCCGATCCCAATGGACAGGAGTCTCTGTGCTTAAGTGTCATCCCTGGATCAGTATGCTGACACACACAGTACTAGATGAATTATAACAGAGTTTAATCACACACTTTATTACATCAAGGTCCTCAAAACAGTATTTATTACATAAATATGACTGAAGGCCATCTAAATAAATATGACTGAAGGCCATCCAACTCCACGGCAAAACTGAGTGTAGAACAACAACCTATCGCACCTTAATCCTCGTCGGAAAACTCTGCAACATGAGATGTTGCAGCCGTGTAGGTCAGCACATGGAATATGCTGGCAATGTCACACTATAGAAGAATAATGAAAATGACTATCTCTATATGCAAACTTTGGCTGGTGGAGGCTCTAAGTTTAATTTTGCGTAAAGCTAATTTTTTCCTACAACAAAGGAATGAATTTTTATTTTTACTATGCCTTTATTGAGAAGGTTCCTCCAACCCAATCCCAAAATCCCTAATTATTAATAACCCAATTCATCAATTAAATAAAGTGATGCGATCAATCAATAATTCACTTCTAGATACTCAAGTTTATCCATAACCGAGGACACGACTATTCATGAATAGTTTGTCCACTCTGCAGAGGTTTGTGCACTTTTCCCGACAAGACTCGACCACCTCCATGATCGGAAGACCAAGACATAGTCTTTATGAATGTGTTCCGCTTAACCCTGGATAGGCCGGTACACCTACTTTCCCCTACATCTGCTAGCCTACCCAGAAAGGCTCACACAAACTTACTCAACTATGCCAGAGCCCATATTGGCTTGTGGCTGCACACAAAAATTTCTAGGCATGAAGTATCGTATGATCCCTTTGAGCCTGGGTGGCATTCCGTAGGGTGATCACACGGGTCCTCCGAGATCCCCTAGGGCCAGCACTGGATTCTCCAGGTGCCCCTACCATTCCACCCAGAGTTGTGTTAATGTTCCCACCTTAAGGTTAACCCAAAATTATTATTTCTCTCATAACCTGCATGAAATCGCACATACCAATCCCCATCTACGAGCATGGCTAAGCAATTTATGAGCATAACGAATATTCCCGGGGTGATCAAAGTCATAGGTTCCTACCTCAGGAACTACATAGTAATGCCCCAATTCTCAATCCTACTCATGCAAGTTTGTCAGGGTGAAACTAAAGCATAGCAAAAACTAGGTATATAAAGGTATGATCAAAGTGTGAACTTAACTTGCTAACTATAGTTGAACTTTAGTGATTCATAGTAGCAAGCTTCACACTCCTGATGATCTAACGAAGCAAATATTGACACACATAAGAAATCAAGCAAGGAATCAAGAAGAAAACGAAGAAAAGACTTCGAAAAACTCCAATAACAACCAAATAAAATTTCTGTACAGAACATAATTTTAACAGTAGCAAAAATATATGGTTTTGGTTTTAACGAAAAGTACACGTCACAAGCTTCGATTTGCAAAAAGAATCACCTAAAACGGAGTTACGAAACTCAAGTTATGGCCTAACAAAGTTTGAATTCAAATCTGATTGAATTCGAAATTTTAAAACTTTCAAAAATAATTTCTGTTTGCTTCTATGGATAGAGGAGATTTTTATGAAACCGTAGGAAAAAGAATCAACTAAATCGGATCTATAGATTAAAAGATATACTAGAAAGAAGATTGGTAAAGAATCTGAATTTGGAAATTCCTGGAAAAAAAAATTCGGCCAGGGACAAGTGGCGCTCTCTGGTTGGCTGAATAGGTGTTTGCTGTGTGTGTACGGGCGGACGAGCTATCCGCAAGGAAACCGAATCATGGCGGCTAAAACAAACGAAACTGAGAACCGGTTCGATCTAACCAAGAAAAACCGATCTAACTAAACCAAACAGGTTTTTTTAACCGAAGAAACAGATGCTCGTGCACCTATAGAGAAGATGCATGCAAGTTGGGGTGGCTCTGGTCCGGTGGGGGCAGCGGCTCCAGCGATCTTCGGCGGCGGTGGTGGAGTCTAGGGGATGAGGCGGAGTGTCGCGGTCCCGGTGCTGGCAGCGGAGTGGCTTGGGGACGTCGGACGGCTGCGGGAAGAGGTGACAAAGATCGGTGCTGTGGGTGCTCCGGCAAAGATGACGTGGTTGGTGCAGCGGTTGTAGATGAAGAGGGATCACAAGACCATGTCAAACAGAGTCTAGGGGTCGAGAGAAGTCGGAATCCAAAAGGAGGAAGCTCGGGATGTCTCACCGGTGTCGGGAACTTGCGATGAACTGCAGCGTCTGCGTCCAGATTGGAACGACGATTGCGAGCGACGGAGGTGGTTTTGGTGAGGGGTTTCAATGGGAATCGGTCGAGGAGGGTCGTGGCTATTTATAGAACATATTGCTTGGGCGTGGGGTTTGAGTCGGGATAGGGTTTCCAAAGAAATCGGAAGCGGAGCGGCGTCGGTGCATGTAGGTGTAGGTTTCTCTGTTTCTGTTCGTGGGGAAGAAGAAAAAAGATGCGGGGCCCAGGTACCAGGGGAAAGTCAACGAGGGAGAGAGAAAAACGGGGTGAACGAGCGAGGGGATCGGGCGTGGTGGCGCTTCGCCTCTTTTTTTTGCACGTGGGGCTGGGCGAGCGAGGGCGGCGGCTGGCCTCGCTGCCTGCGCTGGCCTGGCTGTGGCCTCGCTGCTAGGCTGGGCCAGTTGGCCTGGCCTGGCGGCTTTCTTTTTTTTCGAAAAAAAACATTTTTTACAGAACACTAAAGCACCGAAAATACAAGTAAAATAAGTCTAAAAGTTTCTAGAAAATTCACATAATTATATGGTCTTATATATGATCTTGTGAACTTTTATCTGGCCTAAAATGTAAATTTTAAAATAAACTTTTTGCTATGCTAATAAAATTTGCATCAAAGTAATTTGCAAATAAAACCCAATAAATATATTTTGATTTAAAATTTCCAATATTTCCCCTCTCGTTTTGAAGAAGTCATTTTATCTTCCCTCTTTATTTTATTTTTTTGAAATAAGGGAAATGAATTTTGGTGAAACCAAATTTGATCCAAATTCCAAATTTTGAAATTTCAAAATGGATTTTAGGGAAACACCCAACTCTCTCTTTTGGTCCTTGAGTTGCTCAAAGTTCCTTGGATCAAAATTCAAATAAAACAAATGAGGGCAAAAATGTATAAATCATGGGTGCATATGAATGATCTATTTATAAACATCCAAATTGAAAATTGGGATGTTACATAACTGCTTCCAAAACTAAATTTTGTTTATATGAGTGGTTAGTTATGCCTTTTGGATTGACTAATGCACCTAGTACTTTCATGAGACTAATGAATGAAGTTTTGCGAGCTTTCATTGGACGATTTGTGGTAGTATACTTCGATGATATTCTGATTTATAGTAAGTCACTAGAGGAACACTTAGACCATTTATGTGATGTTTTTTCTGCTCTGCGTGATGCACGTTTATTTGGTAATATCGAGAAGTGCACTTTGTGCATGAATCGAGTCGCTTTTCTTGGCTATGTTGTGATAGCGCAGGGAATTGAAGTTGATAAAGCCAAGGTTGAAGCGATCCAGAGTTGGCCGACCCCTAACTCGGTTACATAGGTATGAAGTTTTCTCGGATTTGCTGGGTTCTACCGGCGGTTCATGAAGGATTTTAGTACCATCGCAGCGTCACTCAACAAGCTCACAAAGAAAAATGTGCCATTTATCTGTTGCGACGCGCAAGATGAAGCCTTCAATATTCTTAAAGATAAGCTCACACACGCCCCTTTGCTGCAATTACCTGATTTCAATAAAATGTTTGAATTAGAATGTGATGCTAGCGGCATTGGTCTAGGCGATGTTTTATTGCAAGAAGGAAAACCAGTAGCATACTTTAGTGAAAAACTCAGTGGGCCTAGTCTGAATTATTCAACATATGATAAAGAACTTTATGCACTAGTTCGGACTTTGCAGACATGGCAACATTATTTATGGCCTAAGGATTTTGTCATACATTCTGATCATGAATCACTCAAGCATATTAGAAGTCAAAGCAAACTGAATCATATACATGCAAAATGGGTAGAATCTATTGAATCTTTTCCTTATGTTATTAAGCACAAGAAAGGGAAGGAGAATGTTATTGCCGATGCATTGTCTAGACGCCATACCATGTTATCACAACTTGACTTCAAAAAATTTGGACTTGAAACTATAAAAGAGCAATACGCTAATGATGTCGATTTTAAAGATATATTGCTTAATTGCAAAGAGGGTACAACTTGGAACAAGTTCATCGTTAATGACGGATTTGTTTTTCGTGCTAATAAGCTATGCATCCCAGATAGCTCTGTTCGTCTTTTGTTGTTATAGGAGGCGCATGGCGGAGGACTTATGGGACATTTTGGCATCAAGAAGACAGAAGACATCCTTGCTGGTCATTTCTTCTGGCCGAAAATGAGAAGGGATGTGGAGAGATATGTTGCACGCTGCACGACATGCCAAAAAGCTAAGTTGCGATTGAACCCACATGGTTTATATATGCCTCTTCCTGTTCCTAGCACTCCTTGGGAAGATATATCTATGGACTTTGTATTAGGACTGCCTAGGACACGACAGGGGCGGGATAGTATATTTGTGGTTGTCGATAGATTCTCTAAGATGGCACATTTTATACCTTGTCATAAAAGTGACGATGCTGCTCACATTGCTGATTTGTTCTTTAAAGAAGTAGTTCATTTACATGGGGTGCCAAATACAATTGTTTCTGATCGTGACACAAAATTTCTTAGCCACTTTTGGAGGGTGTTGTGGACAAAATTGGGGACTAAGCTTTTATTTAGTACTACATGTCATCCTCAAACAGATGGTCAAACTGAAGTGGTTAACCATACATTATCTACTATGCTTAGGGCTGTTTTGAAAAAGAACGTTAAAATATGGGAAGAGTGTCTACCTCATGTAGAATTTACATATAATCGTTCAGTTCATTCTACCCCAAAGTTATGCCCATTTCAGATTGTTTATGGATTTATACCTCGTGCGCCAATTGATTTATTACCTATTCCATCTTCGGAGAAGGTAAACCTTCATGCTAAAGAACGTGCTGAGTTAGTATTAAAAATGCATGAGATGACTAAGAAAAACATTGAACACATGAATGCTAAGTACAAACATGCTGGTAGTCAAGGTAGGAAAAGTATTGTGTTTGAACCAGGTGATTTAATATGGTTGCATTTCCGAAAAGATCGTTTCCCTGATTTACGAAACTCAAAATTAATGCCTCGTGCAGATGGACCTTTTAAAGTGCTAGAAAAAATTAATGACAATGCATATAAGCTTGATCTGCCTACAGAATTTCGGGTTAGTCCCACATTTAACATTGCAGATTTAAAGCCTTATTTGGGTGAGGACGACGAGATACCATCGAGGACGACTTTGATTCAAGAAGGGGGGATGATGAGGACATCTCTTCTACTGCTACACCCGCCGCGACTCCTACATTAGTTATTCCACTTGGTCCTATTACTAGAGCACGAGCGAGACAAATTAATGGCCAGGTACTATCGCTCCTTTGTACACATAATTTAACTGACGAGAATATGACGCTACACTCATTTTCTGATTTAATTGTACTTAGGAATAAAGGGATGGAACAATCAACCATAGAAGAAAAATCAACAGGAGCAACACCATCTGCATGCATGTGTTCCATCGAACCATTCATGTCACGTGCACGTGCACAAGGGCCAAATCTTGGCTTTCTCTTCATGGAACAAGATGAGCCACATCGGATCTTGGACTCTGGGCTGCAGCCGAGCCAGGCCATGCATCGCTTGATTGCAACCGATCCAAGTATGAACCGACATGAAGCAGTCCGGACAGGACACGACGGACAGACTCGGCCACGGCATCAACCTTTAATAAATAGCTAGCTTAGATTAGTATTCAGACTCGGGTTTTATTGTATTGTCTAGCCATCGCTACAATTCGCATCTACGAGACGTGTAGGACTACCGCCTTGTCAGATCCAGAGTGGAACCCCAACTTTTCATCAAGTTCATGTGCTTTGTTTATTATCCTCAATTTCAGATTGCAATTCACTTTTGTTCTTGCCGATTCTTCGGTTGCTTGCAGGAACTTGAACCTCGTTGTTAGGTTGATCGTGCCTACAACAAGGTCAATAACCATCAGAGATTGGTTTAGCGATTGTCGAGGCGTATCATCGGGTACGGTATAGCCGGATCATCAAGGTCAAAATCCACCAAATCGATAATTATCCCCCCTCTGATCGAAAGATCAGGCCGCCGTCACATGAAATTACTCACCAACATTCTCACATATCATTATCTTCATATCGCAGAACTATTGCAAGGAATCAAGTTTATAATATCCAATGATCTTCATGAAAGTTTTTATTACATCCCTCTTGAATATTCATCACTTTGGGACCAAATTCATATCTCATGCAAATTACCATTGCTATTATCAACTCTCAAAATGATTTAAGTGAAGCATGAGAACACAAATATTTCTTCACAATTTTTCATATATCAACTCTGAAAATAATATAAGTGAAGCATGAGAGTGCATTTCTTTAAACATAATCATATCAACTCTCAAAATAATATAAGTGACACATGAGAGTGCATTTCTTTAAAACATAATCATATCAACTCTCAGAATAATATAAGTGAAGCATGAGAGTTCAAGTATTTCTTCAAAATTTAATCACTACCATGCTCTAAAAGGTTTAAGTGAAGCACATAGAGCAATTCTATCAAATCATAATAACATATGAATCTCTCAAATAGGTATGTACAGCAAGGATGATTGTGACAAACTAAATAGCAAACAAAGTAAAGACTCATATCATACATGACGCTCCAAGCAAAACTCATGATATGTGACGAATAAAAATATAGCACCAAGTAAAATTACCGATGGTCGTTAGAAGAAAGAGGGGATGCCTTTCGGGGCATCCCCAAGCTTAGTTGCTTGGGAGTCCTTGAATATTACCTTGGGGTGCCTCGGGCATCCCCAAGCTTAGGCTCTTTCCACTCCTTATTCCTTCATCCATCGTGATCTCACCCAAAACTTGAAAACTTCAATCACACAAAACTTAACAAAAACCTTCGTGAGATCTGTTACTATAAGAAAACAAATCACTACATTAAGTACTGTTGCAAACCCATTCATATTTTATTATTGCACTATACCTACTGTATTCTAACTTTACCATGGCTTATACCCCCCGATACAATCCATAGATTCATCAAAATAAGCACACAATGCAATGAAAACAGAATCTGTCAAAAATAGAACAGTCTGTAGAAACCTGAATTAATCTCATACTTATGTAACTCCAAAAATTCTAAAAAGTTATGCCGACGTGGGAAATTTGTATATTAAGCATGTGTAAAAAAATCAGAATTTTCCACATTCCGGCAAATTTTGATAATTCTGCTACTGGACACAAAACCTTCTATTTTTTAACAGGATCAAATGAACTATCATCCAACAAAATCCTAAAGGCTTTACTTGTCACAAACACTAATTAAAACATATAATTATCTAGGATTTGAGATCTCAAATTCTAGCTTTTCTTCTAAAGCTTTCATCATCGCTTCTATGATATGTTTAGTAAAAGCCTTATTTTGTTCTTATGCGTTGGGAGAATTTAACATAGATTGTAACAACGAAATACACTCAATCAAAGAACAACTATCATAATGAAAATCTTTGTAATCCCAGAGAGTGGGCACATCACTAGTTAAAGTTTTTACCTCTTCAAACTCACTTTTAGTAAATTTTTCATCAAGATTTTCACCCTTCGAATTATGGGGACGCCTTCTTACTAAAGTTATCTCTTCTTCAGTCCCCTTATAATAAAGTTTAACATTACTAAACAAGGAATCAATAGAACAAACACCAATCATTTTAACTTCTTCATCATTACTACGAAAGAAACCGGGAGGAATCACTTTTTTCTAAAAACTCTCTTTTAGCTCTAAGCATGGCAGTTCTTTTCTTCCTTTCATCCATGGAGACATATAAAGCTTTAATTTATTCAATAATATCAACCTTGGGTGGAAAAATTTTAGTCTTAAGATTTTCCACATCATGAATAGTTCTATCAATGCTCCTAGACATATCATCAATTTTACTCAATTTTTCTTCTATTTAGTGTTGAAAACCTTTTGAGCATTGATAAATTCTTTAATATTATTCTCAAGATCACAGGGCATCCTATTATTATTATTGTAAGAATTACCATAGGAATTGCCATAATTATTAGAGGAATTTCTAGGAAACGTCCTAGGATTAAAATTACCTCTATAACCATTACTATTAAAATAATTTCGCGAGACAAAATTCACATCTACGGGATCATTATTTTGCTCAATCAAGGTGGACAAAGGCACATAATTAAGGTCAATAGGAGCATTTTTACTAGCAACCAATTTCATAAGTGCATCAACTTTATCTCTCAAGTTACTAATTTCTTCAATATAATTCACCTTTTTACTAGTAGGGGCTCTTTCGGTATGCCATTGTGAATAATTTTCCATGATATTATGAAGTAATTTAGTGGCTTCACCCAAATTAATCTCCATAAAAGCACCACCCTCGGTGGAATCTAAAAGATTTCTAGAGACAAAATTTAATCCTGCATAAAAAATTTGTACGATCATCCATGAATTTAAACCATGAGTAGGGAAATTTCTTATCATTAGTTTCATCCATTCCCAAGATTGCGCAACATGTTCATGCTCAAGTTGCTTGAAATTCATAATTTGATTTCTAAGGGAAATAATTTTCTCGGGAGGAAAATATTTAGTAATAAAGGCATCGTTGCACTTATCCCAAGAACCAATACTATTTCACGGTAAAGATGAAAACCAAATTTTTGCATGATCCCGCAAAGAGAATGGGAATAATTTTAATTTCAAAATATCATTGTCCACATCTTTTTTTCCTTTTGCATATCACACAATTCTAAAAAAGTGTTTAGATGGGAAGTGGCATCCTCATTAGGATTACCGGAAAATTGTTCTTTCATAACAAGATTCAACAAAGCGGCATTAATATCATAAGACTCCGCACTAGCGGCGGGAGGAGAAATCGGTAATAAAATCATTTTTATTAGTATTAGAAAAATCACACACTTTTTTCTTGAGACATTGTGACTACGCAAACAAGATCACAAGCAAACAAAAGACCAAACAAGAAAAAGGCAAACAAAAAATATTTTTGTAAAAACTTTTTAGAAGTGGGGGAGATGAAAATGAGAGGCAAATGGCAAATAAAGTAAATGCAAGGAGATGAAATCTTATGCGTAGGTACTTGATAGATGTTGATGATGTCTCTCTGGCAACGACGCCAGAAATTCTTCCTGCTACTTGTGAGCTGCGTTGGGATTTTCTCGAAGAGCAGAGGATGATGCAGTACAGTAGAGATAAGTATTTCCCTCAGTTATGAAACCAAGGTTATCAATCCGGTAGGAGAACCAAGCAACACTATGTAAACAGCACCTGCACACAAACAACAAATACTTGCAACCCAATGCGTAGAGGGGTTGTCAATCCCTCAACGGTTATGAGCAAGATTAAATTGCATAGTTTTTGATAGATAGGTCTGACAAAAATACAAAATAAAATAAATAAAGGAAAATTGCAGCAAGGTATTTTTAGGATTTTATATATGATAAAGATAGACCCCGGGGCCATAGTTTTCACTCGAGGCTTCTCTCGAGAAAATAGCATATGGTGGGTAAACAAATTACTGTTGGGCAATTGATAGAAAAACAAATAATTATGACGATATCCAAGGCAATGATTATACATATGCATCACGTCCAAGATTAGTAGACCGAGATGATTCTGCATCTACTACTATTACTTCACACATCGACCGCTATCGAGCATGCATCTAGTGTATTAATTTCATGGAAAATGGAGTAATGCTGTAAGCAAGATGACATGATGTAGACAAGATAAACACACGTATGAATAAACCCCATCTTTTTATGTGTCATGTCCCTTTCTGTCGCTGGGATTGATCACCGCAAGATCGAACCCATTACAAAGCACATCTTCCCATGGCAAGATAAATCAATCTAGTTGGCCAAACCAAACCAATAAATCGAAGAAGAAATATGAAGCTATATTAATCATGCATAAAAGAGTTTAGAGAAAACTCAAATAATATTCATGGATAGATCTGATCATAAACTCACAATTCATCGGATCCCAACAAACACACCGCAAAAAGGAATTACATCCGATAGAACTCCAAGAACATCAAGGAGAACATTGTATTGAAGAACATCGAGAGAGTACAAGCCATCTAGCTACTAACTATGGACCCATAGGTCTGTGGTAAACTACTCACACATCATCGGAGGGGAGGCAAGTTGATGTAGAGCCCTTCCATGATTGATTCACCCTCCAGCAGAGTGCAGAAAGGGTCCCCAGATGGGATCTCTCAAGAACAGAGGCTTGCGGCGGCGGAAAAAGTATTTCGTGGACTCCCTGGTAGGTTTTCTGATTTTAAAGTATTTATAGAGGTAGGGTTGGGTCAAATGGAGGCTTGTGGGTCCCACTAGGTACCAGGGCGTGCCCCAGGCCCCTTGCATTCCCTGGTGCCTAGTGGGCCACTCTTTCGTATTCTCATTCCTTCCCGAAGCTTCCAGGGTCTCTTATTGCCAGAAAAAAAAATCTCCAAAAGGTTTCGTGGCATTTGGACTTCGTTAGGTACTGGTATTCTGCAAAGTCAAAAACAAGCAAAATACAGCAACTGGCAGTGGGCACTAAGTTAGTAGGTTTGTCCCAAAAAATGATATAAAGTTGCTTGTAAATGTATATAAAGCATCCAAGATTGATACTATAATAGCATGGAACAATAAAAAATTATAGATACGTCAAAGACGTATCAACTCTCTACATAAGAAAATTTATTCTCATTCATAATAGTGGGAGCAAACTCAACAAAATAACTAACATGAGATACTTGATTGACATAACCAAATTGAACATTAAAATCATGATGACAAGTTTCATGGTTATCATTATTCTTTATAGCATACATGTCATCACAATAATCATCATATATAACATCTTTGTTGTCATAATCAATTGAAACCTCTTCCAAAATAGTGGAATTATTATTAAATAAAGTCATGACCTATCCAAATCCACTTTCATAATTATTACAATAAGATTCAACACCCTACAAAATAGTGGGGTCATTACCTAGAGTTGACACTCTTCCAAACCCACTTTCATCATTATAATCATCATAAATAGGAGGCATGCTATCATCATAATAAATTTGCTCATCAAAACTTGGGGCACTAAAAATATCATCTTCATCAAACATAACATCCCCAAGCTCATGGCTTTCTATATCATTAACATTATGGATATTCAAAGAATTCATACTAGCAACATTACAATCATGATAATCACTCAAAGATTTTATGCAAACATTTTATTGAATTCTTCTTCTACCACTTTGGCACAATTTTCTGGTCCATCATTTTCAAGAAAGACATTATAAAGATTAATAATATGAGGCAACCTCAATTCCATTTTTTGTAGTTTTCATTTATAAACCAAACTAGTGATAAAACAAGAAACTAAAAGATTTAATTGCAAGATCTAAAGATATACCTTCGAGCACTCACCTCCCCGGCAACGGCGCTAGGAAAGAGCTTGATGTCTACTACGCAACTTTATCTTCTAGACTCGTGTTGGGCCTCTAAGCGTAGAGTTTTGTAGGACAATAGCAAGTTTCCCTCAAATGGATGACCTAAGGTTTATCAATCTGTGGGAGGCGTAGGATGAAGATGGTCTCTCTCAAACAACCCTGCAACCAAATACAAGAAATCTCTTGTGTCCCCAACACACCCTATACAATGGAAAATTGTATAGGTGCACTAGTTCGGTGAAGAGATGGTGATACAAGTGTAGTATGGATAGTCAATATAGGTTTTTGTAATCTGAAAATAAAAAAAACAGCAAGGTAGCAAGTGATAAAGCGGAGCACAAACGGTATTGCAATGCTTGAAAACAAGGCCTAGGGTTCATACTTTCACTAGTGCAATCTCTCAATAGTGCTAACATAGTTGAATCATACGACAATAACTCAACGTGCGACAAAGAATCACTCCAAAGTTCTTATCTAGCGGAGAACATAAGATAAAATTGTTGTAGGATACGAAACCACCTCAAAGTTATCTTTTCCGATCAATCTATTGAGCCATCGATATAAGTGTCACAAATAGCCCTAGAGTTCGTACTAAAAGAACACCATATGACACACATCAACCAACTCTAATGTCACCTAGATACTCCAATGTCACCACAAGTATCCGTGAGTTGATTATTCGATATGCATCAAACAACTTCAGATTCATAATATTCAATCAAACACAAAGAGCTTCAAAGAGTGCCCCAAGATTTCTACCCGAGAAAGAAGGACGAAAACGTGCATCAACCCCTATGCATAGATTACTCCAATGTCACCTCAGGAATCCGTGAGTTGAGTGCCAAAACATACATCAAGTGAATCAATATAATACCCCATTGTCACCATGGGTATTTGATAACCCACAAGTATAGGGGATCGCAACAGTTTTCAAGGGTAGAGTATTCAACCCAAATTTATTGATTTGACACAAGGGGATCCAAAGAATATTCACTAGTATTAGCAGTTGAGTTCTCAATTCAACCACACCTGAAAGACTTAAGATCCGCAGCAAAGTATTTAGTAGCAAAGTAATATGGAAGTAGCGGTAACAGTAGCAATAGTAATAGTAGCAGTTTGTAGTGATAGTAACAGCAGTAGCAACGAAAGTAATTTAGCAAAGATTAATATGTGAAAAGCTCGTAGGCATTGGATCGGAAATGATAATCATGTTGGATAATATTCATCATGTAACAGTCATAACCTAGGGTGACACAGAACTAGCTCCAATTCATCAATATAATATAGGCATGTATTCCGTATATAGTCATACGTGCTTATGGAAAAGAACTTGCATGACATCTTTTGTCCTACCCTCCCGTGGCGACGAGATCCATAAGGAAACTAAGGGATATTAAGGCCTCCTTTTAATAGAGAACCAGACCAAAGCATTAGCACTTAGTGAATACATGAACTCCTCAAACTACGGTAATCACCGGAAAGAATCTCAATTATTGTCACCTTGGGGTATGCGGATCATAACATGTAATAGGTGTCTAGAACTTACAAGATATGATCAAGAACACAAATATATTCATGAAAACATCATAGGTTCAGATCTGAAATCATGGCACCCGGGCCCTAGTGGCAAGCATTAAGCATAGCAAAGTCATAGCAACATCAATCTCA
This sequence comes from Thinopyrum elongatum, assembly GCA_011799875.1. Taxonomy (NCBI): domain Eukaryota; kingdom Viridiplantae; phylum Streptophyta; class Magnoliopsida; order Poales; family Poaceae; genus Thinopyrum; species Thinopyrum elongatum. The sequence continues at coordinate 396,313,247 of CM022303.1, forward strand.
GAACATAGTGGATACTAGGGATCAAACCCTAACAAAACTAACTCGATTACATGATAAATCTCATTCAACCCATCACCGTCCAGCAAGCCTATGATGGAATTACTCACTATAGGCAGTTAGCATCATGAAATTGGCGATGGAGGAAGGTTGATGATGATGGTGGCGATGGATTCCACCCTCCGGAGCCCCAAACAGACTCCAGATCAGCCCTCCCGATGAAGAACAGGAGGTGGTGGCGGTTCCGTATCGTAAAACGCGATGAATCCTTCTCTCTAATTTTTTTCTGCGTGAATATATATAGCGTTGGAATTACGGTCAGAGACGGTGTTGGCGTGGAGCATGATCACCTATGGGGCAGGGTGCCCCTTTGTGGTTCGGCATGGGGACGGCCGCGTTGCACAAAGAGTAGAAGCAGCAGGGGACAGCACGGCAATGGACAACTAGTTTTTAGCCAGGTTCAGGCCACTTTGCAGCGTAAAACCCTACTCCTGCTATGGTGGATTGATCTAGAGGAGGATGAAGGTGCAGAGTGCACTAGCCCGGCAAGGGTGCCTCGGGAGTACACTCACACACATCCAAGTCCAGGGGGTCGGAGTGTTCGAACCCTTTGCTAGCTTGCCTCGGGCCTCCTTTTATAGGTTAAGGGGCGACCATAGTGGCAAAACAGACATTTGGGTAAGATTAGATAGCTAACAGTGCTATCATACCTAACTCTGGCAGTTAGGACATAGTGCATTAAATGCGCTGCTAGGTGTAGTGTCGAGGTTGAATCCTGGCAAGCCTGCCGCGCCGCTTATCTGCTTCTCCTTACTAGCGTGACACGTCTCCTGGACGGGTGTCAATAAAGCTAATCACTCCTTGATCATGTTGCCACGTGCTTGACAGGATCCACCTAGTTGCTTGGTTCCTCGACACCGCACTGATAAGTGACTTAGGTGCGATGAGGTGGAGCAGTGACGTCTTGGTTGAAACCCACCTGGTTACTACTTGTCCCCTTTCAAATTGGCCATTGTGGGATCCCTTCCCGCCTACGTTTTGGGGGAAGAGGACCGACGCCACTATATATATAGGTTAGCCACCACCGTAGAAAGGATCGGCCCCAAGGACGACTCACTATCACCCCATAGCAGACCTCGTGAGGTTGTTCATCCCTTGTACTTGTTCATCCTCAGCCCCTTGTGAGGCAAATCCACCACAAAGCAGGAGTAGGGTCTTACACCGCAAGGTGGCCCGAACCTGGGTAAACTACCGGGTTCATCTTCTTCCTTGATTCATCAAGCTAGGCTATAGGGCGACATGTTGGTTGGTTGAATAGGTTGAGTTCTTCGCACACGCCCCAGAGTTCGAACCTTTCTTGGGTCTGCAGAGCCCTGAATCCGACATTTGGTGCGCCAGGTAGGGGCGTGTCGAAGCTTCTCTCCCACCGCTCGTTCCGTCGCTGTTCCGCCGTTCCTATGGCCGACGCTCACCGTGTGTGTGCCGAGCGCCGGGCCGCTCGTGTCGCCCAGAGGGCACCCGTGGGCAGTCGCGTCCCTCGCCGCTCTGCCTCCCCGGTGGCTAACGCTGCCACCGACCCTGCTACTCGCGAGAGCAGGATTCATCGCTGCCACTGTCCGTGCCTCGCGACGGCCGCACTGCGACTCCATCACCCACTCCAGCCACGGCGTCGTCTTCTCATGTTCATCGTGGGCCGGCGAACACGCAGTCTGCGCTGCTCATGGCGCGCGAGCTTCTGCACTATCGTCCGGCGAATGACCTCTACGACGACTGGCTCGGTCGCATCGCTGAGCTTGTCAACGCTGCTGGCGAGGCCCCTGCACCGTCCCATTCACTTCGTCCTCCGCCGCCCCTGGTGGGCGACGTGGCTCACGGCGTGCCTACTCCTCCTCCTCTACACGGCGTGGATCCCAAGCCCAAGCGTGAGGCACCCCAGCGCGACCCGTCGCACAGGGCGCCGGCGCGCGATGAAGAAAGCTGCCAGGTGGTGCAGCGGCCCCAAGGAGAGGCGCGCGCGCTCCCAGCGCCGCCGCGTCAAGACCGCGCGCTGCTAGAAGGGGTGGCGCACGGGCGCCAGGACCAAGCTCCCCCCGTGCGACCGGCCCTAGTGAGTGCAGCAGACTGACGTGCTTTCACCCCGGAGCTGTGCCGTGTCGTCTGGCCAGGCAAGTTCAAGCCGGATCTGCCTCTGCGCTACGACGGCACTCCTGATCCCGCTGAGTTCCTTCAGCTCTACGAGCTAAGCATCGAGGCGGCAAATGGCGACGAGAAAGTCATGGCAAACTGGTTCCCCATGGCCCTCAAGGACAGCGCGCATTCTTCGCTCCTGAACCTCCCAGTGGGGTCGATCTCCTCCTGAGACGAGCTGCGTGAGCACTTCATCGCCAACTTCCAAGGCACTCACGACCGTCCTCCTGCAGCAGGCGACCTGTGGTGCATAAAGTAGTAGCCGGGCGAGACACTGCACAAGTACATACAGTGCTTCACGAACATTCACCTCAAGATCCCGAAGGTGTCGGACAAGGCCATCATCTCGGCGTTCTCTGAAGGCGTCCGGGATGCCAAGATGAAGGAGGAGCTCTCCATGCATGAGGATCTGTGCTTGGCCCTGGAGATGTTTAACATGGCAATCAGGTGCGCGAGGGCTGAAGAAGGTCGCCTCTCCCTTCTGGAGCTCCCGGAGGTCGACCCTGAAGAAAAGAAAGCCAAGGCCAAGGAAGTGAAGTGCAAGGGCCCCACCATGCTGGCCGCAGAGCCCGAGATGAAGCGCGGCTGTGACCACGGTGAATCCTCCAGGGGCAACCGCCCGTTCTGCGTCTTCCACAACGTCCACAACCACTACACCAACGACTGCCAGGAGCTCAGGGCAATCCGCGACGGGCGCCTTGGCCGCCGCCCCGAGCACAACGACCGTGGCTACGGCCGCGGAGGAGGCCGCAATGGTGGGCGCTGGGACAATCGTGACCCCCGCCAGGACTGGCGCGATTAGCCTCGTGCGGACCACTGGCAGGGCCAGCCTCACGACAGCCCCTGGCGCGACCAGCCCCGCGAGGACCGTCCTCAGGGCAATGCCGGTCTTCCTACGCTGCCGCCGCCACCAAGGAGAAACGACGACAACCGCCAGGATGAAGGGGCTGGGGGCTTCCAGGAGCCACGCGCGATCGCCTATATCCTGGGCGGTGCTCAGGCCCCCACCTCTCACGCATCTTCAAGTAGTTCGCTCGCGAGGTGAACGCGGCCCTTCCCAAGCTTGAGGCATTGCGTCCCCTCAGATGGTCCAAGTATGCCATCACCTTTGACTCCATGGACCAGCTCAAGTGCTCAGCCGCCGCTGGTGCGCTCCCCATGCTCTGCACGCCAACCATCAGCAACGTCCTCGTCACCAAAACGCTCATCGATGGTGGCGCCAGGCTCAACGTTCTCTCCGTCGAGACATTTGAGACGCTCCAGATGCCGTACGACCAACTCCTCCCCACCAAGCCCTTCTCGGGGGTGACCGATGGCTCCACCGTCCCCATAGGGTAGATCCGCCTCCCTGTCACCTTCGGCCAGCGAGACAACTACCACACCGAGCTCATCGACTTCGACGTCGCCCACATTCGCCTCCCGTACAATGCCATCCTAGGGTATCCGGCCCTCGCCAAGTTCATGGCGGCAACACACCACGGCTACAATGTCCTCAAGATGCTCGGGAGTGGCGGTATCATCACGGTCACCTGCGATGAGAAGGTTGTGGTGTGCTCCCTTGAGCGTGCCTACCAGGCTGCGGCAGTCGAGAACTCTGACGACGAGGGTGCTGTTTGGCCTCCTGAGGCCATCCCCAAGAAGAAGAAGTAGCTCCTCCCCAAGGGCCGTCAGGAGGCTGGGGCGCCCTTCCCTCTCGCATAGGAAGGCGCACCCGGCGCCCCTCTCAGGACGGGCTCAGGGGCTCTCGTCTGGAGGGCCTCCGACCTGATCAGCGTCACGAGGGAGGCGTTCGGGCACCACGTGGGGGCGTGCTTCGACGCGCGCCCCCGTGAGCAAGGCGCCAGTCGCTCAGGAGTTCATCACCAAGGTGATCAAGGAACTTCAGGAGGTGCGAGCCATGCGTGGCAAGCCTCACCCAGCATCATCTGGTGCAGCTGCCACCCCTGACATGGGTGGCGAGCTGCGTGTCTGCGTCAACATCCCAGGCCTCAACAGGGCTGCTTCTCAGGAGCTCTTCTGGCCGTCCCGCATTGGACAGAGTGGGGGCTGCCCCCGCAGCTACGTCTGCATGCCGTTCGGCCTGCTGGACGTGGCTGCCTCACACCAGCGCTACATGCATGGAGTCCTGGCGGCTCACGAGGCCAGGCGCCAGGCGGTCCTGACGGAGGAGGTGCCGGACCCTCGCGAGCTTCCCGGGCCTCCAGAGCCTCCCGAACCTCAGGAGCCAGCCGGCTCATGAGGAGCGATCTCTGCAGCACGCGTCTTCAGCTACTCCAACGCTTCTACAACGACGGTGCCAGGTGACTTTTTGGTTTGTTTAGTTGAGGGTGCCCCTCGGGCTGCATTATCCTCAAGCTGTTAGGGCTGGCCCCTGCAGCTGCATCATTTTGATGCATGTACTCCGGACCAGTTATGCATGCTCAAATTATCATGGTTGTGATGTTACGCATGCCGTCTCATTATTTATGGAGTTTCCCTTCGCGGCCTCCGCGCGTCGCTAACCCGCCTCTCGCTCATCCCGCAACGGGGGCTGCTGGCACGGCGTCTTTGCTCGGGTCCGTCCCTGCAGCGCTGACAAACCTAAGAGACCGAGCTCTGGCTCGCGGCCGACCCCGCGCACGTCACCTCACCAGGTCCTTAGTGCCTTTGTCTTCTCGCGGAAAGATCACCGGCAGGATAGCAAGTGCGGCCGCCTATTATGTTTTTTGGCTAACTCGCAAGAGCCCCCAGAGGCAGGACCGTGAGCGGCCTCGCTAACACCTCGTACCTTGGAGGAATGTCATGCTGCATGCCAAGGGGCGCAACACGTCCTAGGCGCCCCCTCGTAGCCAGCCACTCTTTTCTCACGTAATTCGCTTGCACGTTAAAGGGGGGCCCTTGAACATCGCGCCTCAGGGGCGCTTACCGGCCCTCGAGTCCTCACCCCTGGCCTTGACCATGGCATTGCGACCTGGCATACCAACGGTGGCTGAGGCTCACTCGAGAGCCGGGTCCCGAGGATGTAGAGCACCTAGACGAGTGGATGAGGGAGAATCGGCGGAAGTCCTGTCGGGGGCGCCATCGGGAGAATGGCATAGCCTAACATCACACAAGGAGCTCACCCTCGCAGTGAAGGAACCGCCACAGGCTCGCCAAGATAAGTCACCTCACTCGCGCAGGTGTAAACCTCATGATCGGCATTCTGTCCATCGCAATCTCGCTTGGGCAAAAAAGCCTCCCTTTCAATCCTACAGGAGCCGCTTGCGTGCCAAAAGGGACCTCCTGAGCATCGCGCCTCAGGGGCTCTTATCTAACCTCGGGCCGCTCACCTCCTAGCCTTGACCACGGCATCGCGACCTGGCATACTAGCGATGGCCGAAGCTTGCCTGGGGACTGGGTCTTGTCGGCATAGAGCATTAAGCTACCGCGAGAGTGAACAGGGGAACCATGCCAGAGCGAGAGGCACAAACGCAACATCGATTGGAAATGATAACATTAAAGTGCGAGCGTCATGATTTTTACATACCCCGATGGGGCCCGTCATGATTTTTGCGCAAGAACGAAGCAAAAGGAAAAAAACCCATAAGAAACACGGCCTCGGCAGCATCACCAGCGATGTCGGGATGGCGCTACTCCTCCCCTGGGCACGGGCGCGGTGACGCGGCGGCTCGTAGCTGTCATTGTCGCTCGAGCCTAGTCCGGATGAAGCGCTGCTGCTGTCGGAGGAGTCGCGGACAAGGCCAAGGGCAAGTTCACCACCAGTGGCCTCGCCGCCTCGATCGCCTTCCCTGGGGCAACATTCTAGACGTCGGCCATCCTCACCAAAGACCTTTAAGAAGAGCATCGAAGCCCCGTCATACTCGAAGTGGATGGCATGCCTCCCCTCCGAGTTACAGGTGCGGGCGATCGCGCCTGATCCCCGGGTCATGAAGACATCACCGGAGACGACGGCCTCGAACTCCACCTCTGATGCTTGGCTGCAGTAGCCGTTGTGCTGCAGCCACAGCTCGACGGGCCCCCGCGGCGGTATCTTCCTCGCCAAGGACTGTGGGAGCCGAATCCACATGCGCGGCGGCATTGCCGCCCACACTACAAACTCGCGGGCCGTGCCTTCGGCATGGGCCTGCGAGCGGGGTGGCCGTGCGACCACCGCTTGTTCTCCTCCATGACTCCGTTCCTCGCGGCATCCGCGGCCGCTCTCGTGGACAGGGCTATGCACGCGAGCATACACGTGGACCGGGAAGCCCGGTGGAGCGCGTTCATGCCAAGGCCGCACTGTCATGGGCCCTGCGGTGGCATCGCGAGAGCAATCGCGCCTCTTCTTTGGCGGGAGCAGCTCAGGTTCCACCTGAGGGGCTTTTCCCTTCTCCGCGGCGGAAAACCTCCTCACCGGCGCCATGAACGCTTTGGCAAGGTGGCGGAGCAAAAAAGGAGAAGCAAGAGGCGAGAAGATGAAGACGAGTTGGGGGCTCCGCCCCCTCTCCCATTTATAACCGAAGGAAGGCTAACCGCCGGCCTCTCACGCCCTGGGCAATGATGGCCTATATGCATGCACCAGGAAGTTGTCAAGTCATGCGGTTGCCGAGGCAGTGTGGGGAAGTGGAGACGCCCACGTCCCGTCAAGCACCATGCGTCAACATGGCCCGCAGGCGATTGGGGCCCGTGGTGCTTCGCCATTGCCCTTTGGCTTCGCCTCGAAGCCAAGTCCGAGCGCGCCTTGGGCCTGGGGGCTACTGTCGGCGTTCTGGGAACTAGGGTACCCAGACTTGCCTGCCTGTGGCCCACGGCGTGGTTCCATCGATGGCCTGGTACGTCCCATCTACGAGACCATCAAGACAAGACCTTCACGAGGGGCCGAGCCTTGCGAGGGGCCGAGCCTCGCGAGGCAGACGACGCCAAGACCTCCTGAGGGAGCGGCCTCCCTAGGCTGCCTCCTGAGGAGTGGAGATTCCTATGCAGATGCCCAACCTCATGAGGTTGCGGTGACGCAAGCCATGATGACCAAGGCCAGGCGGGCGCCAACGGGCGTAGAGAAGACAGTTTCCCCTTTGGTGCTAAGGAGGCAAGCGCAGGCATGGATTCCCGAGGAATCAGGCAAAGGTTTCCATTCCAGTGCAACAAGACCAGGACCGCCAGGACGGCAGGACAGATGTCATCACAGAGCCCACCACGGCATCACGACCAGAACCTTTGCAGGCGAAGACCACCTTTTGTCAGGATAAGATGTACTACTTGTCCCCTTTCAAATTGGCCACTGTGGGATCCCTTCCCGCCTACGTTTTGGGGGAAGAGGACCGAGGCCACTATATATAGGTTCGCCACCACTGTAGAAAGGATCGGCCCCAAGGATGACTCACTCTCACCCCATAACAGACCTCGTGAGGTTGTTCATCCTCAGCCCCTCGTGAGGCAAATCCACCACAAAGCAGGAGTAGGGTCTTACACCGCAAGGTGGCCCGAACCTGGGTAAACTGCCGGGTTCATCTTCTTCCTTGATCCATCGAGCTAGGTTGTAGGGCGACATGTTGGTTGGTTGGATAGGTTGAGTTCTTCGCGCACGCCCCAGAGTTCGAACCTTTCTTTGGTCTGCAGAGCCCTGAATCCGACAGAATCCTGGCGGGTTTTGATCTTGGCGGCCCTGGCAACCCTGCCGGGGCAATCTGGACTTGCCCTTAGGTGCGGCATTGGCCTGGCCGGGCTCTCCTGCCCGGCAAGGGAGTCCTTCCCAAGGTGATTTCTGCCTATCTTGTTCTTCTCTACGCTCTCCTTGATCTCACGAAGAGTGGCTTCTCTGGCCTATCTTTACATGGCGTACTGGTATTGGACATGCGATTGTCAGCATGCCCGTGCATGAGTTTGGTCTAGCAAACAGAAATGTTTGCTGCACCGATAGGAGCCCCCGGGCCTGGTCCACATGTGCCGATGGGCATCGTTTGGGTAGGCCCCAAAGAATGCACGGGCCCGCATCCTGACCTTGCCATGGTGGAACTCAATCCTTTTAGATCTTCCTTGCTTCTTCATTAACCTGGAGTTGAATGATCCCCTGGGTTCTCCACAAGCCATGCGACGTTGAAACAACGTGGGCTCACCCACGTCATAGGTCAAAGGACGCCCATGTTCATGAGGGTGAATTAGGGCACCCGCGCGTGAACCGGGGGTAACTTCCACTCCACTGTACCCACCACGGCGGCCGTTTCCACCACGCGCACCACATGCATTGCGCGGGGTTGGTGGTGGACGTGCAGGGCGCAGGAATGTGTGCCATGATAGAAAGCGTGGCGCCCAGGGTTGGTGCAGAGGGGTGGCCGGCGAATCTGGACGCCATTAGTGGCGCAGATAAGCCGGGTTGGAGGAGCGGGGCGGTTGCTCCAGGGTAGTGGAGAACCAGCCCCCTGCCTCGCTCCATTATAAAAGGGAGCGTGAGGAGATTGGAAATGTTCACCCACGCACCTTCTCCTTCTTCTTCTCGGGTTCTTCCTCCACCATGGTGAGAGGAAGAGGGCGTGGTCAGGCTCCGGCGGCAGCGACAAGAGCTTCCTCTCGGCACCGTACCCCTACCCCTGCTGGGGACGCTGGGGTAGGATCCAGTGCGCAAGGTGGACCCGTAGGACGCGGTCGCGGCCGGCGAGGCACCCGGGGCCGAGGTGGGCGTGGTGGTGCGCAGGCTGCACCTCCCCCAGCTGCCCTGATCCCGGTGGTAGGCCATGTGGGAGATACAACGCTGGAGTTCATCGTCGAGTTGCGCGAGCCCCCACGCAGCCGTCTACGGCTGCTTCGTCCTTTTGCTAGGATGATGGAGGTTGAGCAGCCGCTCAGGCTAGGGTTGCGCATGAGCAGCTGCTGCAATGGTGCAGCGTGGGCAGATGTTGAGTTCCCAGCACCGCACGTCATGCTTCTTAGGCGTGGCTGGAAAACCTTCGCCCGCGCCCACCATCTGGCGGAAGGACATGTCCTCTGCTTCAAGTTGGTGGAGGCTGGTCTGCTCTTCATCAAGGTCTTCGGACATTCGTGTGCTCGCTTAGGGTGTTGCGCGGAGAGCTTGACAGATGACGAAAGCTCCTCCTTGAGCGACAGCGATGAAGAGGACACCGATGGCGAAGACGGTGGCGCCGAGCCCCCGGTCCTTGCTACTTCTTGAGCTTGTGTTGATTTTTCCCTTGAAGAGGAAAGGGTGATGCAGCAAAGTAGAGATAAGTATTTCCCTCAGTTAAGAACCAAGGTATCAATCCAGTACGAGGCACAAGCAAGTCTCCAATCTATGCACCTACACAAACTAACAAACACTTGCACACAATGCGAAAAAGGGGTTGTCAATCCCTTCATGGTCATGAACAAGAGTGAGATCTAATAGAGATGGGTATAAAAGATAAATAAAAGAGCAAATTAAAGTAAATATAAATAAATTGCAACAAGGTATTTTTGGGTTTTTTGGTTTATAGATCTAAAAATATATGATGGAAAATAGACCCGGGGGCCACAGGTTTCACTAGAGGCTTCTCTCTTGAAAGAAAACATACGTTGGGTAAACAAATTACCGTTGAGCAATTGATAGAAAAGCGCATAGTGATGACGATATCTAAGGCAATGATCATGAATATAGGCATCACGTCCATGACAAGTAGACTGAAACAATTCTGCATCAACTACTATTACTCCACACATCGACCGACTGCTGCTTGCATCTAGAGTATTAAGTTAATAAGAACAGAGCAACGCTTTAAGTAAGATGACATGATGTAGAGGGATAAACTCAAGCAATATGACATAAACCCCATATTTTTATCCTTGATGGCAACAAATACAATACGTGCCTCGCTGCCCCTTCTGTCACTGGGTGAGGACACCACAAGATTGAACCCAAAACTATGCACCTCTCCCATAGCAAGAAAAACCAATCTAGTTGGCCAATCCAAACCGATAGTTCGAAGAGAAATACAAAGATATCTTAATCATGCATAAAAGAGTTCAGAGAAAACTCAAATAATATTCATAAATAATCTGATCATAAATCAACAATTCATCGGATCTCAACAAACACACCGCAAAATAAGATTACATCGGATAGAACTCCAAGAACATCAAGGAGAACATGGTATTGAAGATCAAAGAGAGAGATGAAGCCATCTAGCTACTAGCTATGGACAAGTAGTTCTGTGGTAAACTACTCACGCTTCATCGGAAGGGTAGCAAGGTTGATGTAGAGGCCCTCCGTGATCGAATCCCCCTACGGCAGGGTGCCGAAAAAGGCCCCAAGATGGGATCTCACGGGAACAGAGGCTCGCGGTGGCGAAAAAGTATTTTGGTGGACGCCTCTGATGTTTGGGGAGTGTTTGAGAATATATAGAGGTGGAATTAGGGTTGGAGGACTCTTTTGGCCCTCTCTCCAAGTTATGTAGGTGTCTTCTGGTCCAAGAAAAATCATCGTAAAGTTTTATTCCGTTTGGACTCTATTTGATATTCCTTTTCTTTAAAAGTCAAAAACAAGGAAAAAACAGAAACTGGCACTGGGCTCTAGGTTAATAGGTTAGTCCCAAAAATAATATAAAATACCATATTAATGCATATAAAACATGCAAAACAGATTATATAATAGCAAGGAACAATAAAAAATTATAGATACGTTGGAGGCGTATCAAGCATCCCCAAGCTTAATTTCTGCTCGTCCTCGAGTAGGTAAATGATAAAAATAGAATTTTTGATGTGGAATGCTACCTAACATATTTATCAATGCAATCTTCTTTATTGTGGCAAGAATGTTCAGATCCATAACATTCAAAACAAAAGTTTAATATTGACATAAAAACAATAATACTTCAAGCATACTAATAAAGCAATCATGTCTTCTCAAAATAACATGGCCAAAGAAAGTTATCCCTACAAAATCATATAGTTTGGCTATGCTCTATCTTCATCACACAAAATATTTCATCATGCACAACCCCGATGACAAGCCAAGCAATTGTTTCATACTTTTAGTGTTCTCAAACTTTTTCAACTTTCACGCAATACATGAGCGTGAGCCATGGATATAGCACTATAGGTGGAATAGAATATGGTGGTTGTGGAGAAGACAAAAAGAAGGAGAAAGTCTCACATCAACTAGGCAAATTAATGGGCTATGGAGATGCCCATCAATTGATATCGATGTAAGTGAGTAGGGATTGCCATGCAAGAGATGCACTAGAGCTATAAGTGTATGAAAGCTCAAAAAGAAACTAAGTGGGTGTGCATCCAACTTGCTTGCTCACGAAGACCTAGGGCAATTTGAGGAAGCCCATCATTAGAATATACAAGCCAAGTTCTATAATGAAAAATTCCCACTAGTATATGAAAGTGAAAAAATAGGAGACTCTCTATCATGAAGAACATGGTGCTATTTCGAAGCACAAGTGTGGAAAAAGGATAGTAACATTTTTCTTCTCTCCTTTCTCATTTTTTTTCTTCTCTTTTTTTTGTTTGGGCTTCTTTGGCCTCTTTTTTTATTTGGGCTTCTTTGGCCTCTTTTATTTTTTTATAAAGTCCGGAGACTCATCCCAACTTGTGAGGGAATCATAGCTTACATCATCCTTTCCTCACATGGGACCGGCGAAAGTTGCGCGGTACTAAAGAGGCTAGCAATGGTGGAAGGGTGAGAGTGCGTATAATCCATGGACTCAACATTAGTCATAAAGAACTCACATACTTATTGCAAAAATTTATTAGCCACCAAAACAAAGTACTATACACATGCTCCTAGGGGGATAGATTGGTAGGAAAAGACCATCGCTCGTCCCCGACCGCCACTCGTAAGGAAGACAATCAAAAAATAAATCATGCTCCGACTTCATCCCATAACGGTTCACCATAGGAGCATGCTACGGGAATCACAAACTTTAACACAAGTATTTCTACCAATCCACAATTACTCACTAGCATGACCCCTAATATCACCATCTTCATATCTCAAAACAAATGCAAGGAATCAAACTTCTCATTTATTCAATGCTCTTTATATGAAAGTTGTTATTATATCCCTGTTGGATGCCCATCATATTAGGACTAAATTCATAACCTAACCAAATTACCATGCTGTTTAAAGGCTCTCCAAATAATATAAGTGAAGCATGAGAGTTCAACAATTTCTATAAAATAAATCCACCGCCGTGCGCAAAAAAGATATAAGTGAAGCACTAGAGCAAACTGCCTAGCTCAAAAGATATAAGTGAAGCACATAGAGTATGCTAATAAATTCATGATTAAAGCGTGTCCCTATCGAAAGGTGTGTACAGCAAGGATGATTGTGGCAAACTAAAAATCAAAGACTCATATCATACAAGACGCTCCAAGCAAAACACATATCATGTGGTGAATAAAAATATAGCCTCAAGTAAATTTACCAATGGATTGAAGACGAAAGAGGGGATGCCATCCGGGGCATCCCCAAGCTTAGATGCTTGGTTGTCCTTGAATATTACCTTGGGGTGCCTTGGGCATCCCCAATCTTAGGCTCTTGCCACTCCTTATTCCATAGTACATCAAATCTTTACCCAAAACTTGAAAACTTCACAACACAAAACTCAACAGAAAACTCATAAGATCTGTTAGTATAATAAAATAAATCACCACTTTAGGTACTGTTGTGAACTCATTCTAAATTTATATTGGTATTATATCTACTGTATTCCAACTTCTCCATGGTTTATACCCCCCGATACTACCCATAGATTCATCAAAATAAGCAGACAACACACAGAAAACAGAATCTATCAAAAACAGAACAATCTGCAGTAATATGGAAATTTAGTAAACTTCTGTAACTCCAAAAATTCTTAAAAATTAGGAAAATTTAGGCAATTTGTATATCAATCTTGTGTAAAAAATTCAGAGCAAAACCACGTTACTGTGATTTTCTAAATTTCTGGCAATGAGTGCAAAAGTTTCTGTTTTTTTAGCAAGATCAAATCAACTATCACCATAGGCGACCCCAAAGGTCTTACTTGGCTAAAACACTAATTGAAACACCATAACACAATTACTACATAGGTAATAATGTGTATTTATTGAAAAACAGAACCAAAAAAAAGTAAAAAAAAAATTGGGTTGCCTCCCAACAAGCGCTATTGTTTAACGCCCCTAGCTAGGCATAAAACATATATCTAGGTATTGTCATCTTTGGTATGCAAACCATAAGTAGCCCTCATAATAGATTCATATGTTAACTTAATTATCTTTCTTGGAAAGTGTTACATGCCCTTCCTTAACGGAAATTGAAATATAATGTTTCCTTCTTTCATATAAATAATTGCACCAATCGTTCTAAGGAAAGGTTGCTACTTCTTGAGCTTACGTTGGTTTTTCCCTTGAAGAGGAAAGGGGGATGCAGCAAAGTAGAGATAAGTATTTCCCTCAGTTTGAGAACCAAGGTATCAATCCAGTAGAAGACAACGCACAAATCACCGAATACCTGCACAAACAATCAAACAACTTGCACCCAACGCGATAAAGGGGTTGTCAATCCCTTCACGGTTATTTGCAAAAGTGAGATCTGATAGAGATAGATAAATGATAAAGTAAATATTTTTGGTATTTTTGGTTTATAGATCGGAAAGTAAAAGATTGCAAAATAGTAGATTGGAAACTTGTATGATGGAAAATAGAAACTTATATGATGGAAAATAGACCCGGGGGCCATAGGTTTCACTAGAGGCTTCTCTCAAGATAGAAAATAATACGGTGGGTGAACAAATTACCGCCAAGCAATTGATAGAAAAGTGCAAAGTTATGATGATATCTAAGGCAATGATCATGAATATAGGCATCACGTCCGTGTCAAGTAGACCGAAACAATTCTGCATCTACTACTATTACTCCACACATCGACCGCTATCCAGCATGCATCTAGAGTATTAAGTTCATAAAGAACGGAGTAATGCATTAAGTAAGATGACATGATGTAGAGGAATTAACTCAAGCAATATGATGAAAACCCCATCTTTTTATCCTCGATGGCAACAATACAATACGTGCCTTGCTGCCCCTACTTTCACTAGGAAAGGACACCGCAAGATTGAACCCGAAGCTAAGCATTTCTCCCATTGCAAGAAAAACCAATCTAGTTGGCCAAACCAAACCGATAGTTCGAAGAGAATTACAAAGATATCAAATCATGCATAAAAAATTTCAGAGAAGATTCAAATAATATTCATAGATAAGCTGATCATAAATCCACAATTCATCGGATCCCGGCAAACACACCGCAAAAAAGTATTACATCGAATAGATCTGCAAGAACATCGAGGAGAACATGGTATTGAGAATCAAAGAGAGAGAAGACGCCATCCAGCTACTAGCTATGGACCTGTAGGTCTGTGGTAAACTACTCACGCTTCATCAGAAGGGCAATAGGGTTGATGTAGAAGCCCTCCGTGATCGAATCCCCCTCCGCCAGGGTGCCGGAAAGGTCCCTAGATGGGATCTCACAGGTACAGAAGGTTGCGGCGGTGGAGAAGTATTTTCGTGGGTGCCTCTGGTGGTTTGGGGATATTTGGGAATATATAGGCGAAAGAATTAGGTCAGGAGGTGCACGAGGGGCCCACAAGGGTGGGGGCGCGCCCTCCGTCCTTGTGGCCACCTCGTGGCTCCTCCGACTTCATCTCCAAGTATCCTGGTTGTCTTCTGGTCCAAGAAAAATCATCATGAAAGTTTTATTCCGTTTGGACTCCGTTTGGTATTCCTTTTCTGCGAAACTCAAAAACAAGGAAAAAACAGAAACTGGCACTTGGCTCTAGGTTAATAGGTTAGTCCCAAAAATAATATAAAATGGTATATTAATGCATATAAAACATCCAAAACAGATAATATAATAGCATGGAACAATCAAAAATTATAGATACGTTGGAGACGTATCAAGCATCCCCAAGCTTAATTCCTGCTCGTCCTCGAGTAGGTAAATGATAAAAATAGAATTTTTGATGTGGAATGCTACCTAACATATTTATCAATGTAATTTTCTTTATTGTGGCATGAATGTTCAGATCCGTAAGATTCAAAACAAAAGTTTAATATTGACATAAAAACAATAATATTTCAAGCATACTAACAAGTTAATTATGTATCCTCAAAATAACATGGCCAAAGAAAGCTTATTATCCCTACAAAATCATATAGTCTGGCTATGCTCCATCTTCATCACACAAAATATTCAAATCATGCACAACCCCGATGACAAGCCAAGCAATTGTTTCATAATTTGACGTTCTCAAACTTTTTCAACTTTCACGCAATACATGAGCATGAGCCATGGACATCGCACTATAGGTGGAATAGAATATGGTGGTTGTGGAGAAGACAAAAAGAGGGAGATAGTCTCACGTCAACTAGGCGTATCAACGGGCTATGGAGATTCCCATCAATAGATATCAATGTGAGTGAGTAGGGATTGCCATGCAACGGATGCACTAGAGCTATAAGTTTATGAAAGCTCAAAAGAAAACTAAGTGGGTGTGCATCCAACTCGCTTGCTCACGAAGACCTAGGGCAATTTGAGAAAGCCCATCATTGAAATATACAAGACAAGTTCTATAATGAAAAATTCCCACTAGTATATGGAAGTGATAACATAGGAGACTCTCTATCATGAAGATCATGGTGCTACTTTGAAGCACAAGTGTGGTAAAAGGATAGTAACATTGCCCCTTCTCTCTTTTTCTCTTATTTTTTTTCTTTGTTTTGGGCCTTCTCTTTTTTTATTTTGGCCTTTTTTCTCCTTTTTTTCGTCCGGAGTCTCATCCCGACTTGTGGGGGAATCATAGTCTCCATCATCCTTTCCTCACATGGGACAATGCTCTAATAATGAAGATCATCACACTTTTATTTACTTACAACTCAAGAATTACAACTCGATACTAGAACAAAATATGACTCTATATGAATGCCTCCGGCAGTGTACCGGGATGTGCAATGAATCAAGAGTGACATGTATGAAAGAATTATGAATGGTGGCTTTGCCACAAATACGATGTCAACTACATGATCATGCAAAGCAATAGGACAATGATGATGCGTGTCATAAATGGAACGGTGGAAAGTTGCATGGCAATATATCTCGGAATGGCTATGGAAATGCCATAATAGGTAGGTATGGTGGCTGTTTTGAGGAAGGTATATGGTGGGTGTATGGTACCGGCGAAAGTTGCGCGGTACTAGAGAGGCTAGCAATGGTGGAAGGGTGAGAGTGCGTATAATCCATGGACTCAACATTAGTCATAAAGAACTCACATACTTATTGCAAAAATCTATTAGTTATCGAAACAAAGTACTACGCGCATGCTCCTAGGGGGATAGATTGGTAGGAAAAGACCATCGCTCGTCCCCGACCGCCACTCATAAGGAAGACAATCAATAAATAAATCATGATCCGACTTCATCACATAACGGTTCACCATACGTGCATTCTACGGGACTCACAAACCTTAAGACAAGTATTTCTCAAATTCACAACTACTCACTAGCATGACTCTAATATCACCATCTTCATATCTCAAAACAATCATAAGGAATCAAACTTCTCATAGTATTCAATGCACTTTATATGAAAGTTTTTATTACATCCCTCTTGGATGCCTATCATATTAGGACTAAATTTATAACCAAAGCAAATTACCATGTTGTTTAGAGACTCTCAAAATAATATAAGTGAAGCATGAGAGTTCATTAATTTCTATAAAATAAAACCACCGCCGTGCTCTAAAAAGATATAAGTGAAGCACTAGAGCAAAATTGCCTCGCTCAAAAGATATAAGTGAAGCACAAAGAGTATTCTAATAAATCATGATTCATGTGTGTCCCTCTCAAAAGGTGTGTACAGCAAGGATGATTGAGGCAAACTAAAAAGCAAAGACTCAAATCATAAAAGACGCTCCAAGCAAAGCACATATCATGTGGTGAATAAAAATATAGCCTCAAGTAAAGTTACCGATAGACGAAGACGAAAGAGGGGATGCCTTCCGGGGCATCCCCAAGCTTAGGCTCTTGGTTGTCCTTGAATATTACCTTGGGGTGCCTTGGGCATCCCCAAGATTAGGCTCTTGCCACTCCTTATTCCATAGTCCATCAAATCCTTACACAAAACTTGAAAACTTCACAACACAAAACTCAACAGAAAATCTCATAAGCTCCGTTAGTATAAGAAAATAAATCACCACTTTTGGTACTGTTGTGAACTCATTCTTTATTTATATTGGTGTAATATATACTGTATTCCAACTTTTCCATGGTTCATACCCCCCGATACTACCCATAGATTCATCAAAATAAGCAAACAACACAAAGAAAACAGAATCTGTCAAAAACAGAACAGTCTGCGAAGATCCGAATTGTTCTAATACTTATTTAACTCCAAAAATTCTGAAACATTAGGACAACAGAGGTAATTTGTATATTAATCTCTTGTAAATAATTCAGGGTTTTTCAATGCTCCAGTGAATTATTAAAATTCTGAGACTGGACACAAAATTTTTTGTTTTTCAGCAAGATCAAATCAACTATCATCGTAAGCCATCCCAAAGGTTTTACTTGGCACAAACACTAATTAAAACACAAAACCACATCTAACCAGAGACTAGATGAATTATTTATTGCAAAACAGAACCAAAAAAAGCAAAAAAGAAAAATAAAATCAGGTTGCCTCCCAACAAGCGCTACTGTTTAACGCCCTTAGCTAGGCATAAAAACACGAATAGATCTAGGTATTGTCATCTTCTCCCTTTTGGTAGTAAAGAGAGAATTTCTTATCCAGAGCGCTTATCTTTCTATTTTGTGAAAGTACGTGGCCATTAATGGTGGAAGAAAGATTAAGCACCCTTCAAAAAATTGCATCTAAACTGGCCTTCGTCTCTTTGATTATTTCATTTTGATAAAAGCACATAAGAGTAGTTGATTCAACATTTTCACCTTTGGAGTGCCCAAATATAGTTTTTATCTTTTCATAAGTATTAATGGCATCCCCTTCAAGAAAACCATTTTCAAATATAGAATCCAAAACTTGCTTAAAAGAAGGGGGTAAACCAACATAAAAGCTTTTCAAGTATATCTCAATATGATATTGAGGCACATAGCTTGCTCGGATCCTTAACAACCTATCCCAAGCATCTTTCAAAGATTCATCAAGCAGATAACGAAAAATTCTGGGGTCATCTTCATCAAAATTGTTAAAATTCTCATTAACAACCCCGGTAGGTCCTTCCGTAGCATAATTATTTATGAGCTTAGAGAGGACAGAGGGGCTATCTAAAGCATTAAAACTCAGAAGAAAACCCTTAGCCCTTTTTGATTCGGCCATAATGATAGAAAGGCGAATTTAAGCAAACAAGAGGACAACGAGAGAAAAGGCAAATCTTTTCGAAAATCATTTTAGAAGTGGGGGAGAGGAAAATGAGAGGCGAATGGAGAATAATGTAATGCAAGAGATGAGAGTTTATGATGGGTACTTGGTATGTCTTGACTTGGCGTAGATCTCCCCGACAACGGCGCCAAAAATTCTTCCTGCTACTTCTTGAGCTTGCGTTGGTTTTTCCCTTGAAGAGGAAAGGGTGATGCAGCAAAGCAGAGATAAGTATTTCTCTCAGTTTGAGAACCAAGGTATCAATCCAGTAGGAGACAACACACAAATCACCGAATACCTGCACAAACAATCAAACAACTTGCACCCAACACGATAAAGGGGTTGTCAATCCCTTCATGGTTATTTGCAAAAGTGAGATCTGATAGAGATAGATAAATGATAAAGTAAATATTTTTGGTATTTTTGGTTTATAGATCGGAAAGTAAAAGATTGCAAAATAGTAGATCGGAAACTTGTATGATGAAAATAGAAACTTATATGTTGGAAAATAGACCCGGGGGCCATAGGTTCCACTAGAGGCTTCTCTCAAGATATAAAATAATACGGTGGGTGAACAAATTACTACCAAGCAATTGATAGAAAAGCGCAAAGTTATGACAATATCTAAGGCAATGATCACGAATATAGGCATCACGTCCGTGTCAAGTAGACCGAAACGATTCTGCATCTACTACTATTACTCCACACATCGACCGCTATCCAGCATGCATCTAGAGTATTACGTTCATAAAGAACGGAGTAATGCATTAAGTAAGATGACATGATGTAGAGGAATTAACTCAAGCAATATGATGAAAACCCCATCTTTTTATCCTCGATGTCAACAATACAATACGTGGCTTGCTGCCCCTACTGTCACTGGGAAAGGACACCGCAAGATTGAACCCAAAGCTAAGCACTTCTCCCATTGCAAAAAAAACCAATCTAGCTGGCCAAACCAAACCGATAGTTCGAAGAGAATTACAAAGATATAAAATCATGCATAAAAGAATTCAGAGAAGATTCAAATAATATTCATAGATAAGCTGATCATAAATCCACAATTCATCGGATCTCGGCAAACACACCGCAAAAAAGTATAAATCGAATAGATCTCTAAGAACATCGAGGAGAACATGCTATTGAGAATCAAAGAGAGAGAAGAAGCCATCTAGCTACTAGCTATGGACCCGTAGGTCTGTGGTAAACTACTCACGCTTCATCGGAAGGGCAATAGGGCTGATGTAGAAGCCCTCCATGATCGAATCCCCCTCCGGCAGGGTGCCGGAAAAGGTCCCTAGATGGGATATCACGGGTACAGAAGGTTGCGGTGGTGGAAAAGTTTTTTCGTGGGTGCCTCTGGTGGTTTGGGGATATTTGGGAATATATAGGCGAAAGAATTAGGTCAGGAGGTGCACGAGGGGCCCACAAGGGTGGGGGGCGCGCCCTACTCCCCTGGGCGCGCCTGCGTCCTTGTGGCCGCCTCGTGGCTCCTCCAACTTCATCTCCAAGTCTCCTGGTTGTCTTCTGGTCCAATAAAAATCATCCCGAAGGTTTTATTCCGTTTGGACTCCGTTTGGTATTCCTTTTCTGCGAAACTCAAAAACAAGGAAAAAACAGGAACTGGCACTTGGCTCTAGGTTAATAGGTTAGTCCCAAAAATAATATAAAATGGCATATTAATGCATATAAAACATCCAAAATAGATAATATAATAGCATGGAGCAATAAAAAATTATAGATACGTTGGAGACGTATCAAAGGTCTACCAAGAATAATAGGACATGTAGGATTGCAATCTATATCATGCACAATAAAATTGACGGGCACATAATTCCTATTTTCAATAATAAGAACATCATTAATCCTTCCCATAGGTTTCTTAATAGTGGAATCCGCTAGATGCAAATTCAAAGAACAATCATCAAATTTATGAAAACCTAGCACATCACATAAAGTTTTCGGAATTGTGGAAATGCTAGCACCCAAATCACACAAAGCATTACACTCATAATCTTTAATTTTAATCTTAATAGTAGGTTCCCACTCATCATAAAGCTTTCTAGGGATAGAAACTTCCAACTCAAGTTTTTCTTCAAAAGATTTCATCATAGCATCAACGATATGTTTAGTAAAAGCTTTATTTTGATTATAAGCATGAGGTGAATTAAGCATGGATTGCAACAAGGAAATACAATCTATCAAAGAACAATTATTATAATTAAAGTCCTTGAAATCCAAAAGAGTGGGTTCATCGCTACTTAAAGTTTTGACCTCTCCAATCCCACTTTTATCAATTTTTTCATTAAGATCTTCACCCTCCAAATTATTGGGACGCCTTCTATCTAAAGTTGACTTATCTACAGTCCCATATTTATCAAGATTTATTTTATCAAACAAAGATTCAATAGGAGTCACACCAATCACTTTAAGATCTTCATCATTCTTTTCACAAAAACTAGAAGAACAAGCTTTTACAAACCAATCTCTCTTAGCACGCATTCTAGCGGTTATCTCTTTGCATTCATCCATAGAAATTTTAATAGCTTTCAGAGATTCATTAATATAAATCTTAGTTGGCATAGATATAATCTTTAAAGAATCAATCTCATGAGAAATTCTATCAACGTTCCTAGCCAAATCATCAATCTTAAGCAATTTTTCTTCTACCATAGCATTGAAATTCTTTTGAGAATTAATGAAATCTTTAATATTATTCTTAAGATCAGAGGGTATTTTATTATAATTTCCATAAGAATTGTTGTAGGAAGTACCATAATTATTAGAGGAATTACTAGGAAACGACCTAGGGTTGAAATTACCTCTATATGCGTTATTACCAAAATTGTTCCTACCAACAAAATTCACATCCATAGATTCATTATTATTCTCAATCAAAGTGGAAAAAGGCATATCATCAGGATCAATAGGAGCACTCTTACTAGCAAACAATTTCATAAGTTCATCCATCTTTCCATTCAAATTATTAATTTCTTCAATCGCATGCACTTTTTTACTAGTGGAAGATCTTTCGGTATGCCATTGAGAGTAATTTGCCATAATATTATCTAGGAGTTTAGTAGCTTCTCCTAATGTAATTTCCATAAAAGTACCTCCCGCGGTGGAATCTAAAAGATTTTTATATGCAAAATTCAATTTGGCATAAAAAATTTGTATGATCATCCATAAACTTAAACCATGAGTAGGGCAATTTCTTATCACAAATTTCATCCTCTCCCAAGATTGTGCAACATGTTCATGATCAAGTTGCTTAAAATTCATTATATCGTTCCTAAGGGAGATGATTTTAGCGGGAGGAAAATACTTGGAAATAAAATCATCTTTCCACTTATTCCATGAATCAATACTATTTTTAGGCAAAGATGAAAACCAAGTTTTAGCACGATCTCGTAGTGAGAACGGAAATAGCTTAAATTTAACAATATCATTAACCACATATTTTTTTCTTTTGCATATCACACAACTCAACGGAAGTATTTAGATGTGATGCGTCATCTTCATTAGGACTACCGGAAAATTGTTCTTTCATAACAAGATTCAACAAAGCGGCATTAATTTCATAAGATTCCGCACTAGTGGCGGGAGCAATCGGAGTACTAATAAAATCATTATTGTTGGTGTTGGAAAAGTCACACAACTTGGTGTTTTCTTGAGACATCATGACAAACCAAGCAATCTAGCACACAAGCAAACAAAAAGATGAACAAAAGAAGGGCGAATAAAAAGGCAAATATTTTTGTATTTTTTTGAAAACGTTTTAGAAGTGGGGTAGAGGAAAACGAGAGGAAAATGGAAAATAATGTAAGTGCAAGATATGAGAGTTTGTGATGGGTACTTGGTAGGCTTGATGTAGAACCTCCCCAGTAACGGCGCCAGAAATTCTTCCTCCTACTTCTTGAGCTTGCGTTGATTTTTCCCTTGAAGAGAAAAGGGTGATGCAGCAAAGTAGAGATAAGTATTTCCCTCAGTTAAGAACCAAGGTATTAATCCAGTAGGAAGCACAAGCAAGTCTCCAGTCTATGCACCTGCACAAACTAACAAACACTTGCACACAACACGAAAAAGGGGTTGTCAATCCCTTCATGGTCACCAACAAGAGTGAGATCTAAAAGAGATGGGTATAAAACATAAATAAAAGAGCAAACTAAAGTAAATATAAATAAATTGCAGCAAGGTATTTTTGGGCTTTTTGGTTTATAGATCTGAAAATATATGATGGAAAATAGACCCGGGGGCCATAGGTTTCACTAGAGGCTTCTCTCTTGAAAGAAAACATACAGTGGGTAAACAAATTACTGTTGAGCAATTGATAGAAAAGCGCATAGTTATGACGATATCTAAGGCAATGATCGTGAATATAGGCATCACGTCTGTGACAAGTAATCTGAAACAATTCTGCATCTACTACTATTACTCCACACATCGACTAACTCCTGCCTGCATCTAGAGTATTAAGTTCATAAAAACAGAGCAACGCTTTAAGTAAGATGACATGATGTAGAGGGACAAACTCAAGCAATATGACATAAACCCCATCTTTTTATCTTTGATGGCAACAATACAATATGTGCCTCGCTGCCCCTTCTGTCACTGGGTGAGGACACCGCAAGATTGAACCCAAAACTAAGCACCTCTCCCATTGCAAGAAAAACCAATCTAGTTGGCCAAACCAAACCGATAGTTCGAAGAGAAATACAAAGATATCTTAATCATGCATAAAAGAGTTCAGAGAAGACTCAAATAATATTCATAAATAATCTGATCATAAATCCACAATTCATCGGATCTCAATAAACACACCGCAAAATAAGATTACATCGGATAGAACTCCAAGAACATCGAGGAGAACATGGTATTGAAGATCAAAGAGAGATAAGAAGCCATCTAGCAACTAGCTATGGACCCGTAGGTCTGTGGTAAACTACTCACGCTTCATCAGAAGGGCAACAAGGTTGATGTAGAGGCCCTCCTTGATCGAATCCCCCTCCGGCAGGGTGCCAGAAAAGGCCCCAAGATGGGATCTCATGGGAATAGAGGCTTGCGACGGCGGAAAAGTATTTTGGTGGGCGCCTCTGATGTTTGGGGAATATTTAAGAATATATAGAGGTGGAATTAGGGCTGGAGGACTCCCGAGGGGCCCACAAGCTCTCAGGGCGCACCCCCCTGGGGCGTGTCCTAGAGGCTTGTGGCCTCCTCGGGACTCTTCTGGCCCTCTCTCCAAGTTACGTAGGTGTCTTCTGGTCCAAGAAAAATCGTCGTAAAGTTTTTTTCCGTTTGGACTCCGTTTGATATTCCTTTTCTGTAGAAATCAAAAACAAGGAAAAAAATAGAAACTGGCACTGGGCTCTAGGTTAATAGGTTAGTCCCCAAAATAATATAAAATAGCATATTAATGCATATAAAACATCCAAAACAGATAATATAATAGGATGGAACAATAAAAAATTATAGATACGTTGGAGACGTATCAGTCCTCAAGCATGAGGATGACGACTCAGACTCTAGCTCAGCGCCGGTCGCACCGTCACCATCAGCTAGGTGTCGGTAGCACCGCCATCTGCAGCTAGACCCCGGCAGAGCGATTTGCCGGGGGTGCTTGGCTTGGTCGACTCCGCTTCCACTAGATGGACCCCGGCAGGCTTCCTCGTGGACTCTGGCTTCGTCTTCCCTGCCGGTGTCCCTCTTGCCGCATCCCGTCCTGGCAGTGGTGACCAGGGCATTGCCTAGCCACTCTCTCCGTCCCTGGCCTCTTCTTCCTTCCTGGGGAGATGCCCTCCCGATTTTGTCAGGCTGCGTCCCGCAGGCCCAGCTGACGGGGTCGGGCTGGGCTTCTGCCCAGGCGCTCCTTTTGCCTTCTTTCCTTCTTGATACAACTCCTAGGAGGAGAGGGACAAGAAAGGCATTACGGGGCACTTATCTTTTTTTCAAACCAAAAGATTTAGGCACTTGCCAAGCTTTAGTTCAAATTATGTAATCTTCCATCCATGTTCGTACTTTGTATGATCTGTACTTGTTTATCTACGTATTAATGAAAAAGAATGCTTGCCTGGCACTTGTGCATGTATTACTAACACGCTAAGGAAAAATTCCTTAATACCCCCATGTAAACAAAGTTTTTCCGGCAAGCCATCCTGCCGGCCCTCATCACAGCTACCACCGAACCTTGTCCTACGGGTTAGAAGCGTAGATGAGGGACAACCCCCCGGCAGCTCCCCTTAGGTGGCACTGCAACCATCTTGACCGAAAAGATTTCGAATCAAAAGAATGGGAGCACAAATGATGGAAGTGACAGGGTTTTCCAACGTACAAGTTTCTCATACGTGAGTACAATCCTGATGGTGAGGTAAACTTATCTTAGTTTTCTATCCTTCTTTTCGTTCCCGATAAGGAGTAGGCTATCGAGGCCCAGTATGCGGGTTCGTCCTCACTCTTCTTCCCGGGGAGTCCATCCGCGGTAGAATCCTGTCGCTAATTCCAAAAAAGAAAGACATGAGAGAGGTAGCTGCATATGATCCTTCCTAAGGGATTAGTCATCCCACACTAGGATTATTGTAATCACAATAAAGTCATACTTAAGTAAACATGCATGCAAGTTTTGTGCCAGCGCTTCATTTTATTATCTTTGCACAGGGTCTGTGCCTGGCTTGGTACAAAGCGTTACAAGTCCTGGGGACTATGCTTGTACAAAACAGGTTACCAGGGCAAGGCCTGGCAACCGCGCCTTACGGGTAGAACTTATTAAGATGTTCAATGTTCCATGAGTTTTGCATTGGGATGCCATCTTCGGTCTCCAGATGGACTGCGCCGGGTGTGGTGACACCTGCAACCAGGTAAGGGCCTTCCCACTTTGCTGTCAACTTTTTTGAACCCTTAGTGGACTGAACACGCCTAAGGACAAGGTCACCTTCCTCAAGGCTCTGGGCTTGGACCCTGTGGCTATGGTAGCGGCGAGGGCCTGCTGGTATCGTGCAGCACGTACAGCTGCCCGGAGACAGTCTTCCTCGAGGAGCATGGCATCATCATGTCGTAGTTGCTCTTGCGCTACTTCATCATAGGCAAGTACCCGAATTGACCCGTATATGAGTTCTGTGGGGAGCACTGCTTCTGCCCCATATGTTAGGGAGAAGGGAGTCTGGCCAGTAGCTCGATTTGGTGTCGTCCTGATTGACCAAAGAACCACCGGCAACTCATCAATCAAGTGCTTGCCGCATTTTTGTAGTTTGTCAAAGGTTCTTGTCTTCAGCCCTCACAGCACTTCAGCATTCATCCTCTCAGCCAGCCCGTTGCTTCTTGGGTGGGCAACGAAGGCGAAAGATACCTTGCTCCCAAGGCTCTGGATGTACTGCATGAAGGCGCGGCTTGTAAACTGGGTGCCGTTGTCGTTGATTACCCTATTGGGCACTCCAAAATGACACACCAGTTCCTTGAAGAACTTGATAGATGACTACGCCATCACCTTTCTCACTGGTTCCACTTCGGGCCACTTTGTAAACTTGTCGAGTGCAATGTACAAGAATTCAAAGCCCCCGGTAGCACGGGGGAAGGGGCCCAAGATGTCGAGCCCCCAAACCAAGAAAGGCCAGGACAAAGGGATGGTCTGCAAGGATTGAGCTGACTGATGGATATTTATGGAGTGGAATTGGCATGCCTCACAGTTGGTGATGAGCTCAGTTGCATCTCGGAGGGCGGTGGGCCGGTAGAATCCTTGCCAGAAAGCTTTTTCGACAAGTGCTCTTGATCCCCGATGTGATCCGCACACACCTCCATGTATCTCTGCCAACAGCTCTAGTCCATTTTCTTGACTTATACACTTTAGCTTCATGCTGTTGGGTCTCTTTCTGTAAAGAGTGTTGTCCACAAACTGATACATACTCGATTGCCGGGCCACTTTCTCAGATTCCTCTGGATCGTCAGGAAGTTCTCTAGTTTGCAAGAATTGGACTATGTGATGTGCTCAGGTCAGAGCCTGAGGCTCGACGACAAGGACTAAAGGCATCTCTTCAGCTGTGGGAGCACTTTCTTCAATGACAAGAACCTGGGATTCTGCTTGAGAGTGCGGCTCACTAGTCAGCGTAGGATCCCCCCGGCAACCTTCTCACCAGCGGCTCTAGGGAGCTCTGCCGGGAAATGTTTGCCGGTGTTGATTTTTCTTCTTTTTCTGGCCAGGGCTGACGGCAAAACTTATGGTTGGGTGAGGTGGAGCACAAAAGTGCCTAGTTCCATAGGGAGTTTCTGCGCAGCGCACTTCGACACGTGATCAGCAATGCTGTTTTTCGCACGAGGTACGTGCTCTGTTTGCAGCCCATTGAAGTGTCCCTCCAGCTTCCTCGCCACTTCCACATACGCCTCCATCAGCGGGCTTTGATAATCGTTCACCTGCTTCACAACAAGCTGGGAGTCACCGCGTATGATCAGCTTCTTGATTCCCAATTCAATAGCAACACGAAGCCCGGCAAGGAGCCCTTCATATTCTGTTGTGTTGTTGGTGGCATCTCCCCTGGGGAAATGCATCTGGCTGATGTATTTGAGGTGTTCTCTGATGGGCGCGATGAGTAATACTCCCGCGCTAGCACTTCGGAGCGAGAAAGCACCGTCAAAGTACATGACCCATTCTTTAGGGTCCTCCTTGCCGGGGAGGACAGTTTCCACAGTCTCTTCATCAGGAGTTGGTGTCCATTCCGCTATGAATTCTGCTAGTGCTATGCTTTGGATAGTTGCTGTGCTCTCAAACTTCAAAGAAAAACTTGATAGCTCCAGAGCCCATTCTACTATCCTGCCGGTGGCTTCGGGGTTCCTCAAGATCCGATGTAGTGGGAGGCGAGTCACAACGGTGACCTCGTGGGCTTGAAAGTAATGGCGCAGCTTCCTTGAGGCCATGAGGAGGCCGAATATCAGCTTTTGGACCCCAGAGTACCTTGATCTGGCCCCTTGTAAGAGGGAGCTGACAAAGTAAACTGGTCGCTGCACCATTTTCTTTCTTGCCACCCCTTCCCGCCTATCAGTGCTGATCTGTGGTCCCCCTTCATTGCTCCCGGCAGACTCTGCCAGGGATAGAGCTAGTTCAACATGGGGTGGTTCTGCCGCGGTAGCTTCCCTACTATCCACTTCCCGCTGTGCCACCAGGGCGGCACTAACCACTTGATTTGTTGCCGCTAGATACAACAACAACGGCTCTTGCAGTTTAGGTGCGACCAAGGTTGGGGCAGAGGAAAGGTAGGCTTTCAAATCTTGCAGCGCAACCTCGGCTTCGGGAGTCCATTTCATTGGACTAGCCTTCTTCAATATTTTGAAAAATGGCAAGGCGCGTTTAGCAGATTTGGAGATGAACCTACTCACTGCAGCCACACAGCCAGTCAAACGTCTCACATCCTTGACGGTCTTCGGAGCTTGAATCTATTCTATCGCCTTGATCTTGTCGGGGTTGGCTTCTATCCCCTGCTGAGATACAAAGAACCCAAGAAGCTTGCCGGATGGAATGCCAAACACGCACTTCTCTAGGTTGAGCTTCAAGTTGATCTTCCGCAAATTTGCAAAGGTCTCTTCCAAATTCTCAATGAGTGAAGATTTGTCCTTGGTTTTGACCACTATATCATCCATATATGCTTCAATGTTTCTGTGCAACTGAGGCTCGAAACCAATCTACACGGCCCTCACAAATGTGGAACCAACACTTTTTAGCCCAAAAGGCATACGTACAAAGCAGTACGTGCCACACGGGGTGATGAAGGCGGTCTTTTCTTCGTCTTCCTTGGCCATGAAGATCTGGTGGTACCCAGAGTACGCGTCCAAGAAGGAAAGCAAGTCACATCCGGAGGTGGAATCAATGATCTGATCAATGTGCGGCAAGAGGAAGGGATCCTTTGGACAAGCCTTGTTCAGGTCAGTGAAGTCGATACAAAATCTCCACTTCCCGTTAGCCTTGCACACCACCACTGGATTAGCTAACCAAGTTGGATGCAGTACTCCTCGGACCAAACCTGCTGCTTCTAGCTTCTTAATCTCCTCAGCAATGAACTGTTGTCTCTCCAAGGCCTGCTTCCTAACTTTTTGCTTGACGGGGCGGGCATGAGGGCAGACAGCAAGGTGGTGCTCGATTACCTCCCTGGGAACACCGGGGATGTCAGATGGTTGCCAGGCAAACACATCAACATTCGCCCGCGGGAAGATAACGAGTGCGCTTTCCTATTTGTTGTTAAGGGTAGCACTAATGGTGAAGGTACCATCAGTGCCATCCTGCCACGCCGACACCTTCTTGGTTGCAGGAGGAGCAACCCTGGATCTTTTGCTGGTCGAACTCTCCAGCAAGTTACTGTCGGGCGCAGCGCACTCTGAAGAGGCACGCTTCCCGGGGTCCTTGTCGGTGTTCTTAACTTTCTTCCCCTCCTTGGCGGGAGCCAAGGCCTTGACGGCCTCCGCCGCTACCGCATCTCTTTACATCTTATCCACACATATGACCGCATCCCTCTTCTCCGACGGGATAGTGATAACTCCCTTAGGACCAGGCATCTTCAGAGTGTTATACGCGTGGTGGGACGCCGCCATGAACTTGGCCAGAGATGGCCGACCAAGGATCCCGTTAAATGGCAGGGGAAGCTCAACGACGTCAAACACAATCTTTTCTGTCCTGAAGTTGATTTCCTCACCAAATGTTACTGACAAGGTAATCTTTCCCTTCGGTTGGCTCCTTCCTTGGTTAATCCCTTGGAAAGTGCCATTTTTCTTCAGGTTTTCGTCAGGAATTTGGAGTTTCTTGAGTACTCCGGGGGAAAACAAATTCAGCCCCACCCCGTCGTCAACCAACATCTTGCTGACCTTGAGGTTGTAGATTGTTGGCGAAACCAACAACGGCAAATATCCTACCGCAGTAGTGTGGTCTGGATGATCCTCAATGTCAAAGATCATGGGCGTGCAGGACCACCTAAGTGGCTCTCGAGCACTCGCCACTGGCTCTGCAGCATTAACCTCACGCTCCCACTGCTTGAGTTGGCAGTGAGAGGAGTGCAAAGATGCACCTCCGTGAATGCACATTGACTCAGTAGCTCTCTAAAACTCCTGTTCACTGGTTTCGTCATCCTCTTCTCCGCTATCATCTTCACTTTCTTTCTTCTCACGGCCCCTGGCAGGTTTCTCTTTCTGATCAGGCTTGCCCCGGTGCCCATTACGACCAACACGGCCCTTTCCGCCAACGCCATTCTGATTTCTCTCCTTGTCGCCCCTTTCATACTTAGCTTTCTATTTTTCAACCAACTGCTCAACTTGCTTGCAATCTCGAAGGTCATGACCCTTGGTCCTGTGGATCTTGCAGTATGGCCCGTCAGACTTGCCGGTTTTCTCAGCAGCCGCTACCGCTCGACAATCAGCGCATGTAGCAGCTTCCTTGCCGGGCGTCTCAGTTTTTGCTTTCTTGCCGATGCTAAGATCACCAGCACTCTCAACGGCCATCACTGCCTTCTCCTTTCTCTTCTTGTTGTGCTTCTTATTCTTCTTCCTGGGGGTGGCAGTGTCATCGTCGTCCTCCGAATCAGCTTCAACGCCAACCTCTTCCCCTGGAAGTCTTCTTCCTTCTTCAGCATGAGCACACTTATCCGCCAACGTATAGAGCTCGCTGACAGTCTTAGGCAACCGAACATTCATCTTAGCCCGCATTCTGCGGTTGCGCACATTTGTATGAAATGCGGCAATCACAGCTGTCGGGTGTATCTTTGGAATATTGCGGTGCACTCGGCCGAACCTCTGCAGATACTTACGCAAACTCTCTCCCTCTTTCTGCATGAGGGTTTGTAGATCACTAGGCCGCCCTGGCTCTTGATGGCTGCCCATAAAGGCGCCCACGAACTCGTTGCACAGGTCAGCCCAGGAGGAAATGGAATCCTCCGGCAGGTGCATCAGCCGGGAGCTCACGTTTGTCTCGAGAGCCAGCGGGAAGTAGTTGGCGAGCACCTTCTCATCCCTTCCCCCGGCAGCTTGAACGAAGATCGTATTGATGCCAAAAAACTCTGCCTGGTTCAGTTTTTTGTCATACTTCTCCGGCAAGTCAGGCTTGAAGATGCGAGATAATGGCCACTGGACTTGCCGCAGATCACCAATGAAGGCGGGGCACCCTACCTCGTAAGGTAAGTACCCGCCAGCATTGGGCGCGGGTTCATCGACATCAGCCCCGTTGCGCCTGTCGGATTGACGGCGCGTCTCGCGATGCCGCTCAATGGTGACGCGGACGTCTTCCTTCTTCCTTTCCCTGAAGACTTGACGTTGGTCTCGCCGGAGTCGCGGATCAGACGAGGTCATTGATGCCTCATCACGATCATCATCGTCTGGCGGTCGCTAAGTCTATCGTGGCTACCCTTAGGAGGGTTGTCGCGGAGGAGACTGCACTGTGGGTGCAGTCCTCCCATCTTGGCCACCGGTGTGAGCCGTCGGCATCACCCGCGGGTGCCGCGACGGCTCTACACGCGGTGACTTGTTGGCCTCAGCAAACCCGAGGAGACTTTGGATGGTAGCTCTCCATTCATCCATCTTGTCTGCTGCTGGAGGGAAATCCAACAACAGCTGAGCTCTTGCCACCGCTTCGGCCACCATTTCTAGCATGGCGTGGGAGGCAGAGCGTGACACCGCTTGACTTCTGGACAAACCAGAAGGAGCACCACCGGGCTCTCCCCACCTCGGGCCCGTTGCCAGAGGGACCTGATGTGGCCGGAGCTGTTCTTGGTGACCAGGCTCTTGGTAAGCTGGGCTCTTCCCGTGTGGGCGTGGTCACTGAGGGTCGACAGTGCCGCTCAGGGTGTTGTTGCGCACGCCCGTCATGGGACGGGGCAGCGCATGTCATGTCTCCGCCCCTCCGGGTGGTGCGGCTAGTGGGTCCTGGCCCGCACTGGAGCGGGCATTGATGTCGCGTTGGTTGAGCCCGCCGGTGGGGTGAGCGGGAGGAAGCTGAGCGTCCCCGTGACCTGTACCGACGGGAGCTTGATCGCCGGCGTGCTGAAGGGGCTGGGGCGCGCCCGCGGCCCCAGTCTCTGCCCCAGTCACGGCAAAAGTGTTAGTAGCACCGCTCATCTCGCCGGCTCCGCCTGTTGCAGCCGCGGCGCCCGTGGCGCCCGAAACCACGGGTAACGAAGCCTTCGAGGTGGAAGGGTGCATTCCTGCTCCGCTTTCTTCTTGGGAGCCATGGATGATGAAGATCGACGAAGATCGACACGCTGGCTACTGCTTCAGTTTCGCACAAGCGATGCCCCCTACCTGGCGCGCCAAATATGTCGGCGTGGAGCACGATCACTTATGGGGCAGGGGTGCCCTTTGTGGTTAGGCATGGGGACGGCCGTGTTGCACAAAGAGTAGAAGCAGCAGGGGACAGCACGGCAATGGACAGCTAGTGTTACCCAGGTTCGGGCCGCTTTGCAGCGTAAAACCCTACTCCTGCTATGGTGGATTGATCTGGAGGAGGACGAAGGCGCAGAGTGCACTAGCCCGGCAAGGGTGCCTCAGGAGTACACTCACACGCGTCCAAGTCCAGGGGGTCGAAATGTTTGAACCCTTTGCTAGCTTGCCTCGGGCCTCCTTTTATAGGTTAAGGGGCGACCACAGTGGCAAAACAGTCATTTGGGTAAGATTAGATAGCTAACAGTGCTATCATACCTAACTCTGGCAGTTAGGACAAAGTGCATTAAATGCACTGCTAGGTGTCATGTCGAGGTTGAATCCCGGCATGCATGCCGTGCCGCTTATCTGCTTCTCCTTGCTAGCGTGACATGTCTCCTCGATGGGTGTCAATAAAGCTAATCACTCCTTGATCATGCTGCCACGTGCTTGACAGGATCCACCTGGTTGCTTGGTTCCTTGACACCGCACTCATAAGTGACTTAGGTGTGAGGAGGTGGAGCGGTGGCGTCTTGGTTGAAACCTACCGGCAAGAATCCTGGCGGGTTTTGATCTTGGCGGCCCCGGCAACCCTGCCGGGGCAATCTAGACTTGCCCTTAGGTGCGGCCTCGGCCTGGCCGGGCTCTCCTGCCCGGCAAGGGAGGCCTTCCCAAGGTGATTTCTGGCTATCTTGTTCTTCTCTATGCTCTCCTTGATCTCACGAAGAGTGGCTTCTCTGGCCTATCTTTACATGGCCTACTGGTATTGGACGTGCGATTGTCAGCATGCCCGTGCGTGAGTTTGGTCTAGAAAACGCAAATGTTTGCTGCACCGACATACGGTCCAGGGGCCCCACAATCCTGGGAGGCACGCCCTGGGAGGGTAGGCGCGCCCCCAGGGCTTGTGGCCTCTGGGTGGCCCCTCTCTAGTATCTTTTTCCGCCTGTATTTTTAGTATATTCCAGAAATATTCTTTGTAAATTTTCGGGTCAATCCGAGAACTTTGATTTCTGCACAAAAATAACACCATGGCAATTTTGCTGAAAACAGCGTCAGTCCGGGTTAGTTCCATTCAAATCATGCAAATTCGAGTCCAAAACAAGGGCAAAAGAGTCTGGAAAAGTAGATACGATGGAGACGTATCAACTCCCCCAAGCTTAACCCATTGCTTGTCCTCAAGCAATTCAGTTGACAAACTGAAAGTGACAAAGAAAAACTTTTACAAACTCGGTTTGATCTTGTTGTTGCAAATATGACTAATTGATGTTCAGGTTTTCAGCAAAGATTATGAACTAACCATATTCACAATAACACTTAGGTCTCAAATTTACTCATATCAATGGCATAACAAACTAGCGAGTAATAATAAGATATCTCGGATGACAACACTTCTTCAAAACAATCATGATATAATATGACATAATGGTATCTCGCTAGCCCTTTCTGAGAGCGCAAAACATAAATGCAGAGCACCCCTGAAGATCAAGGACTGACTGGACATTATAATTCATGGCAAGAGAGATCTAGTCACTGTCATACTGAATATCGAATAAAAACAAAGCATATAAAAGACAATAGTGCTCTCCAACTGGTGCTTTTATAAGAGGATGATGACTCAACAATAAAAGTAAATGGATAGGCCCTTTGCAGAGGGAAGCAGGGATTTGCAGAGGTGCCAGAGCTCGAAGCTTTTAAAATAGAGATAAATATAATTTTGAGCGGTATGCTTTCACTGTCAACATAACAACCAAGAGATCTCACTATCTTCCATGCTAGACACATTATAGGCGGTTCCCAAATAGAATGGTAAAGTTTTACTCCCCCTCCACCAACAAGCACACTCCACGGCTAGCCGAATCCACGGGCACCGTCCATACCAACAACAGTCCTAGGGGAGTTTTGTTTCATTATTGTATTTTGATTTTGATTTTGATCATGGAACTGGGCATCCCAATTACCAGCCACTTTCTCGCGAATGACAAGTGAATAAACACTCATCATGAGAATAACCCACCTAGCGTGGAAGATACTGACAGCCCCCAGCCGCTACATGAGCGATTCGGGCATACGAAACAGATTATTATTTGAAGGTTTAGAGTTTGTCACATGCAAATTTACTTGGAACGGCAGGTAAATACCGCATATAGGTAGATATGGTGGACTCATATGGAACAACTTTGGGTTTAAGGAAGTGGATGCACAAGCAGTAATCCCGCTTAGTACAAGTGAAAGCTAGCAAAAAGATTGAGGAGCGACCAACTAGAGAGCGACAATGATCATAAACATGCATTGAGATTAATCAACATTGAATCCAAGCATGAGTAGGATATAAATCACCATGAACATAAATATCATGGAGGCTATGTTGTTTTTTATTTCAACTACATGAGTGAACATGTGCCAAGTCAAGCCACTTGAATCATTCAAAGGAGGATACCATCCTATCATACTACATCATAACCATTTTAATTGCATCTTGGCACATAAGAGAAACCATTATCCACTCCTAGCTAATTAAGCATGGCATGAGTAACTATAATCTCTAATTGTCATTGCAAACATGTTTCATTCATAATAGCCTGAATCAGGAACGATGAGCTAATCATATTTACAAAAACAAAATAGGTCGAGTTCATACCAGCTTTTCCTCATCTAAATCATTTCATCAAATATCGTCTTTATTGCCTTTCACTTGCACGACCAAACGATGTGAATAATAATAATAGTGCACGTGCATTGGACTAAGCTGGAATCTGCAAACATTTATTCAAAGGAGAAGACAAGGTAATATGATCTCTTTGTTAGATCAACAATAATGCATATGAGAGCCATTCAACATTTTCATCGTGGCCTTCTCCTTACGACCCAAAGAAAAAGAAAAGAATTTCGAAGAAACACACTGAAATATTTTTGGAGTTTTTGTTTCTCAGAAGCAACTAAAACGAAAACGAGAAAACTATTTACACGGGAAAGCTCCCAACAAGCAAAAGAAGAATGATAAACCTTTTTGGGTTTTATTTTAATACTACAACTAGATGAACTAGAAAGAAAAACTAAAAAGAAGCAAGACATATTTTTGGATTTTATCAAAGTTTTTCAAACACACAAGAAGAAAGCAAGAAAAATAAACTAACATGGATTATACAATAAAAAATAATGAACACCGACAACTGGAATGAATGTGTGATGCATGAATGTAATGTCGGTGAGAAATACGTACTCCCCCAAGCTTAGGCTTTTGGACTAGGTTGGTCTATGGCCACGTCTCGAAATAACCCTCTCCTGGATACTGCAGAGTGTCCAAAGGGTTCCACTTGTTGGCGAGCTCCTGTGGCTCCCACTGGTAAATAGGCTACTGATACGGATCAAGAACTGGTGCTGGCTCAGGTGCTAGAGGTTGCGTTAAGCTCCGTACGCATAAATGTCCTCGGACATA
Organism: Thinopyrum elongatum; assembly: GCA_011799875.1. Taxonomy (NCBI): domain Eukaryota; kingdom Viridiplantae; phylum Streptophyta; class Magnoliopsida; order Poales; family Poaceae; genus Thinopyrum; species Thinopyrum elongatum. Next base: position 396,348,577 of record CM022303.1, read on the forward strand.
ATAATGTACCTGCCTGAATTAATATCGAACAAAGAAGGTGCAGGCAAAGTAATAATCTCACACGTACCCTGACTGAATACCAAGTTGTACTGAAGTCACTTATGCTTATCATTGTTAATAAAATCGTGTGCTACAATAGTCTAAATACTTAGTGGGTAGCAACATCTCCTCCTTCTCATCATGCCTAATGGGTATCTCAAAATATTTAGCAAGGCGGGAGGCATAGACACCTCCAAAAATACTACCCTTCGTACGGTTTGTGTTTAACCGCCGAGCAACTATAGCACCCAAACTAAAGGTTCTATCAGAATATAAAGCATGGCGCAAAATAGCAAGGTCAGGTGAGCTGAGAGTTCCACTCTCCCCTCGACCAGTCAGACATCTCCCGGCAAATAATGCAAAGTAACATAAAACGGGAAAATGTAAACTAGCTACTCTAGCTTCTGACACTCCTCTCTCTTCCCCCATAGTAGTGTCAGTGATAAATCTTCCATGTCTCTAGGACGTGGCCCACTGATGCTGCCCTCGTAAGGTATTTTGCAAACATCGCAAAAATCATATAGTTGTTGGGAATCGTTGCATGGAAAACAAAAAAATTTCTATGCACACGCAATGATCTATCCATGCAGATGCATAGCAACGAGGGGAAGAGTGTGTCTACATACCCTCGTAGACCGTAAGCGGAAGTGTTTCACAACACGGTTGATGTAGTCAAACTTCTTCGCGCTTCAACCGATCAAGTACCGAACGCACGGCACCTCCGCGTTCTACACAAGTTCAGCTCGGTGACGTCCCTTGCCTTCTTGATCCAGCAAGACATCGAGGTAGTAGATGAGTTCCGTCGGCACGATGGTGTGGTGACGGTGATGGTGAAGTGATCTCCACAGGGCTTTGCCTAAGCACTACGAAAATATGACCGGGGGTGTAAACGGTGGAGGGGGGCGCCGCACACGGCTAAACAATTGTCTGGGGTGTGCTAGGCGCCCCCCTCCCACATATATATATATAGGTGGGAGGGGGAGGGGAGGCAGCCTGGCGCACCACATAGGTGGCGGAACGGAAACTAGGGCTCTTGCCTTTGGCGACCCCCCCCCCCCCCCCGCCATGTATTCCCAAGGGGGAAGGAAAGAGGGGGGGAGGGAAGGAAGTGGGAATCCTAATCCACACTTTCCTTTCCCTTCTCCCCTTTCCTTCTCCTCCTTAGGCCGGCCCATATGGGGGGCGCACCAGCCCCTTGTGGCTGATGCGTTTCCCCTCTTGGCCCATAAGGCCCATATCTTTTGCCGGGGGTGCCCGAAACCCCTTCCGGTGACCTGATAAGTACCCGGTACCCCCCGAAACACTTTTGGTGCCCGAATACTATCGTCCTATATATGAATCTTTACCTCTCAACCATTTCGAGACTCCTCGTCATGTCCGTGATCTCATCCGGGACTCTGAACAACATTCGGTCACCAAATCACATAACTCATATAATACTATATCGTCATCGAACGTTAAGTGTGCGGACCCTACAGGTTCGAGAACTATGTAGACATGACCGAGACACCTCTCCGGTCAATAACCAATAGCGGAATCTATATGCCCATATTTTCTCCTACATATTCTACGAAGATCTTTATCGGTCGAACCGTTATGACAACATACGTAATTCCCTTTGTCCATCGGTATGTTACTTGCCCGAGATTCGATCTTCGGTATCTTCATACCTAGTTCAATCTCATTACCGGCAAGTCTCTTTACTCATTCCGTAATACATCACCTCGTGACTAACTCCTTAGTTGTTTGCTTGCAAGCTTATGATGTGTATTACCTGAGTGGGCCCAGAGATACCTCTCCGATACTCGGAGTGACAAATCCTAATCTCGATCTATGACAACTCAACAAACACCTTTGGAGATACCTGTAGAGCATCTTTATAATCACCCAATTACGTTGTGATGTTTGAAAGCACACAAGGCATTCCTCCGGTATCCGGGAGTTGCATAATCTCATAGTCGAAGGAATATGTATTTGACATGAAGAAAGCAATAGCAATAAAACTGAACGATCATTATGCTAAGCTAACGAATGGGTCTTGTCCATCACATCATTCTCCTAATGATGTGATCCCGTTATCAAATGACAACTCATGTTAATGGTTAGGAAACCTTAACCATCTTTGATCAATGAGCTAGTCTAGTAGAGGCTCACTAGGGACACGGTGTTTGTTTATGTATTCACACATGTATTAAGGTTTCCGATCAATACAATTCTAGCTTGAATAATAAACCTTTTATCATGAATAAGGAAATATAAAATAACAACTTTATTGTTGCCTCTAGGGCATATTTCCTTCAGTCTCCCACTTACATTAGAGTCAATAATCTAGATTACATTGTAAAGAATCTAACACCCGTGGAGTCTTGGTGTTGATCATGTTTTGCTCACGGAAGAAGCTTAGTCAACGGGTCTGCCACATTTAGATCTGTATGTATCTTGCAAATTTCTATGTCTCCATCCTTGACTTGTTCATGAATGGAGTTGAAGCATCTCTTGATGTGTTTGGTTCTCTTGTGAAACCTGGATTCCTTCGCCAAGGCAATTGCTCCAGTGTTGTCACAAAAGATTTTCATTGGATCCTATGCACTAGGTATTACATCCAGATCGGATATGAACTCCTTCATCTAGACTCCTTCATTTGCTGCTTCCGAAGCAGCTATGTACTCCGCTTCACACGTAGATCCCGCCACGACGCTCTGCTTGGAACTGCACCAACTGACAGTTCCACCATTCAATATAAATACGTATCCGGTTTGTGACTTACAGTCATCCGGATCAGTGTCAAAGCTAGCATCGACGTAACCATTTATGACGAGCTCTTTGTCACCTCCATAAACGAGAAACATATCCATGGTCCTTTTCAGGTATTTCAGGATGTTCTTGACCGCTGTCCAGTGATCCACTCGTGGATTACTTTGGTACCTCCCTGCCAGACTTATGGCAAGGCACACATCAGGTCTGGTACACAACATAGCATACATGATAGAACCTATGGCTGAGGCATAGGGAATGACTTTCATTTTCTCTCTATCTTCTGCAGTGGTTGGGCTTTGAGTTTGACTCAACTTCACACCTTGTAACACAGGCAAGAACCCTTTCTTTGACTGATCCATTTTGAACTTCTTCAAAACTTTGTCAAGGTATGTGCTTTGTGAAAGTCCTATTAAGCGTTTCGATCTATCTCTATAGATCTTGATGCCCAATATATAAGCAGCTTCACCGAGGTCTTTCATTGAAAAACTCTTATTCAAGTATCCTTTTATGCTATCCAGAAATTCTATATTATTTCCAATCAACAATATGTCATCTACATATAATATTAGAAATGCTACAGAGCTCCCACTCACTTTCTTGTCAATACAGGCTTCACCGACAGTCTGTATAAAACCATATGCTTTGATCACCTCATCAAAGCGTATATTCCAACTCCGAGATGCTTGCACCAGTCCATAGATGGATCACTAGAGCTTGCACACTTTGTTAGCATCCTTAGGATAGACAAAACCTTCTGGTTGCATCATATACAACTCTTCTTTAAGAAATCCATTAAGGAATGCAGTTTTGATGTCCATTTGCTAGATTTCATAATCATAAAATGCGGCAATCGTTAACATGATTCAGACGGACTTAAGCATCGCTACGGATGAGAAAGTCTCATCGTAGTGAACCCCTTGAACTTATCGAAAACCTTTTGTGACAAGTCGAGCTTGGTAGACAGTAAAATTACCATCAGCGTGAGTCTTCTTCTTGAAGATCCATTTATTATCTATGGCTTGCCGATCATCGGGCAAGTCCACCAAAGTCCACACTTTGTTCTCATTCATGGATCCTATCTCAAATTTCATGGCCTCAAGCCATCTGTCGGAATCTGGGCTCATCATAGCTTCTTCATAGTTTGTAGGTTCACCTTGGTCTAATAATATGATTTCCAGAACAGGATTACCGTACCACTCTGGTGCGGATCATGCTCTGGTTGACCTACGAGTTCAGTAGCAACTTGATCTAAAGTTTCATGATCATTATCATTTGCTTCCTCTCTAGTTGGTGTAGGCATCATGGGAACGGATTTCTGTGATGTGCTACTTTCCAATTCGAGAGAAGGTACGATTACCTCATCAAGTTCTACTTTCCTCCCACTAACTTCATTCGAGAAAAACTCCTTCTCTAGAAAGGTTTCATTCTTGGCAACAAAGATCTTTCCTTTGGATCTGTGGTAGAAGGTGTACCCAATTGTTTCCTTAGGGTATCCTATGAAGACGCACTTCTCCGATTTGGGTTCGAGCTTATCAGGCTGAAGCCTTTTGACATAAGTGTCGCAACCCCAAACTTTAAGAAACGACAGCTTAGGTTTCTTGCCAAACCATAGTTCATACGGTGTCGTCTCAACGGATTTAGATGGTGCCCTATTTAATGTGAATGCAGCTGTCTCTAATGCATAACCCTAAAACGATAGTGGTGAATCGGTAAGAGACATCATAGAACGCACCATATCCAATAAAGTACGGTTACGACATTCGGACACACCATTACACTATGGTGTTCCAGGTGGCGTGAGTTGTGAAACTATTCCACATTGTTTTAAATGAAGGCCAAATTCGTAACTCAAATATTCGCCTCCGCGATCAGATCGTAGAAACTTTATTTTCTTATTACGATGATTCTCCACTTCACTCTGAAATTCTTTGAACTTTTCAAATGTTTCAGACTTGTGTTTCATTAAGTATATATACCCATATCTACTCAAATCATCTGTGAAGGTCAGAAAATAACGATACCTGCTGTGTGCCTCAACACTCATCGGACCGCATACATCGGTATGTATTATTTCCATTAAGTCATTGGCTCGCTCCATTGTTCCGGAGAACGGAGTTTTAGTAATCTTGCCCATGAGGCATGGTTCGCAAGTATCAAATGATTCATAATCAAGTGATTCCAAAAGCCCATCTGCATGAAGTTTCTTCATGCGCTTTACACCAATATGACCTAAACGGCAGTGCCACAAATATGTTGCACTATCATTATCAACTTTGCATCTTTTGGCATCAATATTATGAATATGTGTATCACTACAATCGAGATTCAACAAAAATAGACCACTCTTCAAGGGTGCATGACCATAAAAGATATTACTCATATAAATAGAACAACCATTATTCTCTGATTTAAATGAATAACCGTCTCACACTAAACAAGATCCAGATATAATGTTCATGCTCAACGCTGGCACCAAATAACAATTATTTAGGTCTAAAACTAATCCCGAAGGTAGATGTAGAGGTAGCGTGCCGATGGCGATCACTTTGACCTTGGAACCATTCCCGACGCGCATCGTCACCTCGTCCTTAGCCAATCTTCGTTTAATCCGTAGCTCCTGTTTCGAATTACAAATATGAGCAACCGAACCAATATCAAATACCCAGGCGCTACTACGAGCATTAGTAAGGTACACATCAATAACATGTATATCAAATATACCTTTGTTCACTTTGCCATCCTTCTTATCCGCCAAATACTTCGGGCAGTTTCGCTTCCAGTGACCAGTCCCTTTGCAGTAGAAGCACTCAGTTTCAGGCTTGGGTCCAGCTTTTGGCTTCTTCCCGGGAGTAGCAACTTGCTTGCCATTCTTCTTGAAGTTCCCTTTCTTTCCCTTGCCCTTTTTCTTGAAACTAGTGGTCTTGTTAACCATCAACACTTGATGCTCCTTCTTGATTTCTACCTTCGCGGCTTTAAGCATTGCGAAGAGCTCGGGAATTGGTTTGTTCATCCCTTGTATATTATAGTTCATCACGAAGCCTTTGTAGCTTGGTGGCAGTGATTGAAGAACTATGTCAATGACAATCAACTGGAATATCAACTCCCAGCTGAGTCAAGTGATTATGATACCCAGACATTTTGAGTATGTGTTCACTGACAGAACTGTTCTCCTCCATCTTGCAGCTATAGAACTTGTTGGAGACTTCATATCTCTCAACCCGGGCATTTGCTTTAAATATTAACTTCAAATCCTGGAACATCTCATATGCTCCATGACGTTCAAAACATCTTTGAAGTCCCAGTTCTAAGCCGTAAAGCATGGCACACTGAACTATCGAATAGTCATCAGATCGAGCTTGCCAGATGTTCAAAACATCAGCTTCTGGTCTTGTAGGAGGCCTTTCACCTAGTGGTGCATCAAGGACATAATTCTTCTGTGCAGCAATGAGGATAATCCTCAAGTTACGGACCTAGTCCGTGTAGTTGCTACCATCATCTTTCAACTTAGCTTTCTCTAGGAACACATTAAAATTCAGGGGAACGGTAGCACGGGCCATTGATCTACAACATAGAGATGCAAATACTATCAGGACTAAGTTCATGATAAATTCAGTTCAATTAATCAAATTACTTAAGAACTCCCACTTAAATAGACATCCGTCAAGTCATCTAAGTGATACGTGATCCAAATCAACTAACCCATGTCCGATCAACACGTGAGATGGGGTAGTCATCAATGGTGAACATCTCTATGTTGATCATATCTACTATATTATTCACGTTCGACCTTTCGGTCTCTAGTGTTCCAAGGCCATGTCTATACATGCTAGGCTCATCAAGTTTAACCCAAGTATTCTGCATGTGGAAAACTGTCTTACACCCGTTGTATGTGAATGTAGAGTCTATCACACCCGATCATCACGTGGTGTCTCAACATGACAAACTATAGCAATGGTGCATACTCAGGGAGAACACTTTTACCTTGAAATTTAGTGAAGGGATCATCTTATAATGCTACCGCCGTACTAAGCAAACTAAGATGCATAAAAGATAAACATCACATGCAATCAAAATATGTGACATGATATGGCCATCATCATCTCGTGCTTTTGATCTCCATCTCCAAAGCATCGTCATGATCTCCATCGTCACCAGCTCGACACCTCGGTCTCCATCGTTGTGCCGTGGTCGTCTCGCCAACTATAGCTTCTACAACTATTGCTAACGCATAGCGATAAAGTAAAGCAATTACATGCCGTTTGCATTTCATACAATAAAGAGACAACCATAAGGCTCCTGCCGGTTGCTGATAACTTACAAAACTTGATCATCTCATACAATAACGTATATCACATCATGTCTTGACCATATCACATCACAACATGCCCTGCAAATACAAGTTAGACGTCCTCTACTTTGTTGTTGCAAGTTTTACGTGGCTGCTACGGGCTTCTTGCAAGAACCATTCTTACCTACGGCAAAAACCACAATGGTGATTCATCAAGTTTGTTGTTTTAACCTTCTTCAAGGACCGTCCGTAGTCAAATTCGATTCAACTAAAGTAGGAGAAACATACACCCGCCAGCCACCTTTATGCAAAACTAGTTGCATGTCTGTCGGTGGAACCGGTCTCATGTGCATGGACATGTAAGGCTCGTCCGGGCCGCTTCATCCCACAATACCGCTGAATCATAATAAGACATTGGTGGTAAGCAGTATGACTATCACCGCACACAACTCTTTGTGTTCTACTCGTCCATATCATCTATGCATAGACCTGGCTCATGATGCCACTGTTGGGAATTGTTGCATGGAAAACAAAAAAAATTCTACGCACACGCAATGATCTATCCATGGAGATGCATAGAAACAAGGGGAAGAGTGTGTCTACATACCCTCGTAGACCGTAAGCGAAAGCGTTTCACAACGCGGTTGATGTAGTCGAACTTCTTCACGCTTCAACCGATCAAGTACCGAACGCACGGCACCTTCGTGTTCTGCACATGTTCAGCTCGGTGATGTCCCTCGCCTTCTTGATCCAGCAAGACGTCGAGGTAGTAGATGAGTTCCGTCAGCACGATGGCGTGATGACGGTGATGGTGAAGTGATCTCCGCAGGGCTTCACCTAAGCACTACGAAAATATGACCAGGGGTGTAAACGGTGGAGGGGGCGCCACACACGGCTAAACAATTGTCTGGGTTGTGCTAGGCGCCCCCCTCCCACATATATATAGGTGGGAGGGGGAGGGGAGGCAGCCTGACACACCACATAGGTGGCCGGCCGGCCCTAGGGCTCCTGCCCTGGCCGCGCCCCCCTGCCATGTATAGCCAAGGGGGAAGGAAAAAGGGGGGAGAGGGAAGGAAGTGGGAATCCTAATCCACACTTTCCTTTCCCTTCTCTCCTTTCCTTCTCCCCCTTAGGCCGGCCCATATGGGGGGCGCACCAGCCCCTTGTCGCTGATGTGTTTCCCCTCTTGGCCCATAAGGCCCATATCTTTTGCCGGGGGTGCCCGAAACCCCTTCCGGTGACCCGATAAGTACCCGGTACCCCCCGAAACACTTCGGGTGTCCGAATACTATCGTCCTATATATGAATCATTACCTCTCGACCATTTTGAGACTCCTCGTCATGTCCGTGATCTCATCCGGGACTCTGAACAACATTCGGTCACCAAATCACATAACTCATATAATACTATATCATCATCGAATGTTAAGCGTGCGGACCCTACGGGTTCGAGAACTATGTAGACATGACCGAAACACCTCTCCGGTCAATAACCAATAGTGGAACCTGGATGCCCATATTGGCTCCTACATATTCTACGAAGATCTTTATCGGTCGAACCATTATGACAACATACGTAATTCCCTTTGTCCATCGGTATGTTACTTGCCCGAGATTCTATCGTCGGTATCTTCATACCTAGTTCAATCTCGTTACCGGCAAGTCTCTTTACTTGTTCCATAATATGTCACCTCATGACTAACTCCTTAGTCATTTGCTTGCAAGCTTATGATGTGTATTACCTGAGTGGGCCCAGAGATACCTCTCTGATAGTCGGAGTGACAAATCCTAATCTCGATCTATGCCAACTCAACAAACACCTTTGGAGATACCTGTAGAGCATCTTTATAATCACCCAGTTACGTTGTGATGTTTGATAGCACACAAGGCATTCCTCTGGTATCTGGGAGTTGCATAATCTCATAGTCAAAGGAATATGTATTTGACATGAAGAAAGCAATAGCAACAAAACTGAACGATCATTATGCTAAGCTAACGAATGGGTCTTGTCCATCACATCATTCTCCTAATGATGTGATCCCGTTATCAAATCACAACTCATGTCAATGATTAGGAAACCTTAACCATCTTTAATCAATGAGCTAGTCTAGTAGAGGCTCACTAGGGACACGTTGTTTGTTTATGTATTCACACATGTATTAAGGTTTCCAATCAATACAATTCTAGCATGAATAATAAACCTTTTCTCATGAATAAGGAAATATAAAATAACAACTTTATTATTGCCTCTAGGGCATATTTCCTTCAATAGTGTCATTTCCTTAGGCTCATCATATAAGCAAAATTCTACCATGGGAGGATCCTTCCTAGAATGAAAGCAAAAATTTTGCACGAAGGTATTAGTGAGTAGGAGGTATTGGTCACACCTATCTTGGAGGAAAGGGATAATGCCGACATTCTTCGCCATATAATAGAAGTCATCATAAATTCCCGCCTCTTTCAAAAATATGTCACTTGGCCATTCACACGGCCGAACCTCCGCCGCACGTGGAAGATTGTACTTGGGCTTCTTGTTCTCCTCATTTTCATTCCCTTCCACATTACGACTTGACGAGCCCTTTAACCACCTCCTCATAGCTTTTCTTTTCTGTGAAATTTTCTGAAATTTTTAGTGACTCAAAATAAAAGTGAACCAAACTCAACAAAACTAATAGCAACTACTCCCACAAGTGTCTAGAGGCTATATCATGCAACAAAACTACTTTGGACCGTATAAATTTGACATGCAAACTCAAGAACATGGTCACCACAGCAGAAAAAGTTTGCAATGTATAAAGCACTATAGCAAAAACTAATTGGACCAATAGAGGAGTCACATACCGGAGATCAATCCCCCGAAACAGTTTCGAAAACGGAGATCCGAGCAAGGAGATAAAAAATGGCAGCAAAATGAGCAAGAACACGGGTTTGAGCAATGGTGTGATTTCTTCTGGAGGAAGACGAAGTGGAAGGGTGGCTGGAATAAGTGAGGGGACCCACATGGGCCCCTTAAGCCTCCTAGGCGCGCCCTGTGGGCTTGTGGCTCACAGGTGCACCCCTAGGGTGTGTTCAGTGCCAAAAATTCTAAAATATTGCATAAAAAATCATACTAAATTTTCAGGGCATTTGGAGAACTTTTATTTTCTTGTCATTTTTTTATTGCACAGAAAATTCAGAAAACAGTAAAATAATAGCATTTCTACTTTATTAATTCTAAATAATAGAAATTAAAAAGTGGGTACAGAGAGTTGTGTTTACTAAATTCATCCATCTCATGCCCGTCAACAGGAATCCATTAACAAGGTTGATCAAGTCTTATTAATAAACTTCTTCCGAATGACATGAAACCGGAGAATCTTCATATAACACTAGGTTACCTCAACGGGGATATGCATGTCTCCAACAATAAGAATATCGTATTTATTTTTGATAGTGGGAATAGGAAATTCAAAACCTCCAATAGTAATTGTTGAAAATTTTCCAATAGAATTGATACTATTCACTTGAGGTTGTTTCTTCGGAAAGTGTACCGTATGCTCATTACCATTAACATGAAAAGTGACATTGCCCTTATTGCAATCAATAACAGCCCCTACAGTATTCAAAAAGGGTCTACCAAGGATAATTGACATACTGTCGTCCTCGGGTATATCAAGAATAACAAAGTCCGTTAAGATAGTAACATTTGCAACTACGACAGGCACATCCTCACAAATACCGATGGGTATAGCAGTTGATTTATCAGCCATTTGCAAAGAGATTTCAGTGGGTGTCAACTTATTCAACTCAAGTCTACGATATAAAGAGAAGGGCATAACACTAACACCGGCTCCTAAATCACATAAAGCAGTTTTAACATAGTTTCTTTTAATGGAGCATGGTATAGTTGGTATTCCTGGATTTCCTAGTTTCTTTGGTATTCCACCCTTAAATGTATAATTAGCAAGCATGGTGGAAATTTTAGCTTCCGGTATCTTTCTTTTATTAGTAACAATATCTTTCATATACTTAGCATAAGGAGACATTTTCAAAATATCAGTCAAACACAAACGCAAAAAAGACAAGTCTAAGCATTTCAACAAAGCGCTCAAATTCTTTATCATCCTTTTTCTTGGATGGTTTAGGAGGAAAGGGCATGGGTTTTTGAACCCATGGCTCTCTTTCTTTACCATGTTTCCTAGCAATAAAGTCTCTATTATCATATCTTTTATTCTTAGGTTGTGGGTTATCAAGATCAACAGCATGTTCTATCTCCAAATCATTATCATTACTAGGTTGACCATCAACATGAACATCATCATTATCATTATTACAAGCTTCATGTTCATCACCAGATTGTGTTTCAGCATCAGAAATAGAAATATCATTTGGATTCTCAGGTGTGTCTATAATAGGTTCACTAGAAGCATGCAAAGCCCTATCAGCATTCCTTTTATTTTTAGAAGGACTAGGTGCATCAGTATTAACTCTTTGAGCTTGCTCAATTCTCTTAGGATGGCCCTCAGGATACAATGGTTCTTGAGTCATTTTACCACCTCTAGTCATAACTCTAACAACATGATCATTGTTTTTATTATTCATCTCATTAAGCAAATCATTTTGTGCCTTAAGAACTTGTTCTACTTGAGTTTTTACCATGGAAGCATGTTTACTAACAACCTTGAGATCATTAACAGTTCTAAACATATAGTCACTCAAGCGTTCAATCATATAAGCATTTTGTTTCAATTGTCTACTAACATATGCATTGAAGTTTTCTTGTTTAAAAATAAAGTTATCAAATTCATCCAAGCATTGACTAGCAGATTTAGTATGAGGAATATCACCTTCATCAAATCTATATAGAGAATTTACCTCTACTACCTGTGTTGGGGTATTAAGACCATATATTTCTTCAATAGGTGGTAAATTCTTAACATCTTCAGCTTTAATACATTTTTCTTTCATAGATTTCTTTGCCTCTTGCATATTTTAAGGTCTGAGAAATAGAATACCTCTCTTCTTTGGAGTTGGCTTAGGAGGTGGTTCGGGAAGAGTCCAATAATTATCATTACTCAATATATTATTCAATAGTACTTCAGCTTGTTCAACAGTTCGTTCCCTGAAAACACAACCAACACAACTATCTAGGTGGTCCCTAGAAGCATCGGCTAGTCCATTATAAAAGATATCAAGTATTTCATTTTTCTTGAGAGGATGATCAGGCAAAGCATTAAGTAATTGGAGAAGCCTCCCCCAAGCTTGTGGGAGACTCTCTTCTTCAATTTGCACAAATTTAAATATTTCTTGTAAAGCAGCTTGTTTCTTATGAGCAGGAAAATATTTTTCAGAGAAGTAATATATCATATCTGGGGACTACGCACACAACCAGGAGTAATAGAATTAAACCATATCTTAGCATCACCCTTTAATGAGAAAGGAAACAACTTAAGAATATAGTAGTAGCGAATTTTTTCCTCATGAGCAAATAGGGTGGCTATACACTACTGCAGGATGCTACTAACGCGACACTACAATCAGAGACCCTTCGACGAAACTGTGTGCGATGCACTAATCGCAAACGGTGATGTAAAAAAACCATCAAAAAAGATGCAAAACATTTGCGATGGCAGATACATCAAACACGGTTCAGATTTTAGTTGTGTGTGCAATGCGGGGCATATGGTTCAGTTCAATGAACTATTTGTGATGAGGCAGAACAACAGAAACGGGCATCCAGATGAAGGCGTGTGCGATATATGGCATACAGTTCACTCAGATAAACTGTTTGTGATGAGGCGAAACAACAGAAACAGGCAGCCAGATGAAGGTGTGTGCGATATACGGCATACAGTTCACTCGGATGAACTGTTTGTGATTAGGCAACACAAAACATACGGTAAGCCAGATCAAGGTGTGTGCGATATACGGCATATGGTTCACTCGGATGAACCATTTTCGATTAGGCAATGCAACAGAAACGGTTCAGCCAGATCAAGGTGTGTGCAATGGAGGGCATACAGTTCATTCTGATAAACTGTTTGTGTTGAGCCAAGAGAACAGAAACATTTCGTGTAAACAAGATGTGTGTGATACGCGACAAACATCCAATTACATAGGTGGCTAGTACACACATGACATTTCCACACACCAAACTAAACTATTACATGCATAATTAACTAGGATAAACGATCATCTGATCATCATCTACTTCTGTGGCGCTTGCCGCCACTGCTCTACTAGGATAAACAGAACATTATTCTTTACTGTGAATAGTGTGCTCTGTTGGGCACACAAGTATATGGATAACAGCCTTGGGCGAGCAATGTGCCTGCAGGCGTCGTGCTAGCTCGATGTTCCTTCCATGCTAAGTTTCCATTAATTGATGGCGTTTTATGAACACGCCACCGTTTCCCGCCATTTCCTCACTGGTTTCCCGCCGCCACCCAGTGATATTGCGCATAAACCTAGGCGGCGCGCGACGCACAGAGGCAACAAGTGCAACCTGTAGCACATCCACCTTTTCCAAGCATGCAAACCCACCAAAGCGCTGCCTCTGCCATCAACCTCCTCGACAAGGAAAACAAGAAGGCGCCACGGCCCGTCGAGCCTAGGCGCTCCCCGGAAACGCGATGGACGACGCCGTGATGCGTGTCATCGCCAGGGTTGAGCAGACCCTTGGCGCATGGTGCTTCAGCGCTGCGGATCAAGATAGGCATGTCAGCGCCGAGAGGCTGCAGCTCGCCGCTCAACATGATCAATGGTGCGCTGCAGAGCAAGCTAGGTGCATGCAGCGAGCCAAAGCTCCTCGGCAACGCGGTGGACGACACCGTGATGCGCGTCATCGCCAGGGTTGAGCAGACCCTTGGCGCATGGTGCTTCAGCGTCGCGGATCAAGATAGGCATGTCAGCGTAGAGAGGCTGCAGCTCGCCGCACAACATGGTTGATGGTGCCCCGCAGAGCAAGCTAGGCGCATCCACGCCGATAGGCTACGGCTCGCCGCACACCGAGACCGTTGGAGCGCCGCAGAGCAAGAGGCGCGGCATGCCGCACAGCAAGAGCAGATCCATCGGCGCTTGCCTGCTGTCGACAGGGTGTCGCAACTGGGTACATGATACGTCTCCAATGTATCTATAATTTTTTATTGTTCCATGCTATTATATTATCTGTTTTGGATGTTTTATGTGCATTAATATGCTACTTTATATTATTTTTGGGACTAACCTATTAACCAAGAGCCCAGTGCCAGTTTCTGTTTTTTTCCTTGTTTTTGAGTTTTGCAGAAAAGGAATATCAAACGGAGTCCAAACGGAATAAAACTTTTGCGATGATCTTTCTTGGACCAGAAGGAAACCAGGAGACTTGGAGATGAAGTCGGAGGAGCCACGAGGCGGCCACAAGGACGGAGGGCGCGCCTAGGGGGGTAGGGTGCGCCCCCCACCCTTATGGGCCCCTCGTGCACTTCCTGACCTAATTCTTTCGCCTATATATACTCTTATATGCCCAAACCACCAGAAGCATCCACGAAAATACTTTTCCACCGCCGCAACCTTCTGTACCCGTGAGATCCCATCTAGGGGCCTTTTCCGGCGTCCTGCCGGAGGGGGATTCGATCACGGAGGGCTTCTACATCAACACCATTGCCCTTCCGATGAAGCGTGAGTAGTTTACCTCAGACCTATGGGTCCATAGCTAGTAGCTAGATGGCTTCTTCTCTCTCTTTGATTCTCAATACCATGTTCTCCTCGATGTTCTTGGAGATCTATTTGATGTAACACTTTTTTGTGGTGTGTTTGCTGAGATCCGATGAATTGTGGATTTATGATCAGCTTATCTATGAATATTATTTGAATCTTCTCTGAATTCTTTTATGCATGATTTGATATCTTTGTAATTCTCTTCGAACTATCGGTTTGGTTTGGCCAACTAGATTGGTTTTTCTTGCAATGGGAGAGGTGCTTAGCTTTGGGTTCAATCTTGCGGTGTCCTTTCCCAGTGACAGTAGGGGCAGCAAGGCACGTATTGTATTGTTGCCATCGAGGATAAAAAGATGGGGTTTTCATTATAATGCTTGAGTTAATTCCTCTACATCATGTCATCTTGCTTAATGCGTTACTTCGTTCTTTATGAACTTAATACTCTAGACGCATGCTGGATAGCGGTCGATGTGTGGAGTAATAGTAGTAGATACAGAATCATTTCGGTCTACTTGACACGGACGTGATGCCTATATTCATGATCATTGCCTTAGATATCGTCATAACTTTGCGCTTTTCTATCAATTGCTCGGCAGTAATTTGTTCACCCACCATAATATTTTCTATCTTGAGAGAAGCCTCTAGTGAAACCTATGGCCCCCGGGTCTATTTTCCATCATATTACTTTCCGATCTACTATTTTGCAATCTTTTACTTTCCGATCTATAAAACAAAAATACCAAAAATATTTACTTTATCTTTTGTTTAGTTTTACCTATCTCTATCAGATCTCACTTTTGCAAATAACCGTGAAGGGATTGACAACCCCTTTCTCGCATTGGGTGCAAGTTTTTTGATTGTTTGTGCAGGTATTTGGTGATTGGTGCATTGTCTCCTACTGGATTGATACCTTGGTTCTCAAACTGAGGGAAATACTTATCTCTACTTTGCTGCATCACCCTTTCCTCTTCAAGGGAAAAACCAACGCAAGCTCAAGAAGTAGCAGGAAGAATTTCTGGCACTGTTGCCGGGGAGATCTACGCCAAGTCAAGCCATACCAAGTACCCATCATAAACTCTCATCTCTCACATTACATTATTTGCCATTTGCCTCTCGTTTTCCTCTCCCCCACTTCTAAAACGATTTTTGAAAAGATTTGCCTTTTTCTTCGCCCCCTCCCTTTGCCTTTTCTTCGTCCCTCTTCCGTTTGTCTTCTTCTTTCTTTTTCGGTTTGCTCGTTTGCTAGATTGGTTTGTTGCCACCATGTCTGAAATTGGGGAGGTTATCGTTGAAAATCTTGAGGAAAAACTTGAATCTTGTTCTTTGGATTATGAAACTGAAACTCCTCCTAATTACAAAACAAAAATCTTTCATGTGGGGGATGGTAATATTATTGGAAAAAGTGTTATTCAAGAATTCTTTGATTGTACGGGATCTATGCCTATTAATAGATGATCTATGCTCCTCGATACAAAGTGTTATGCGGATGCCATTGTTATGCTCGTTGAGAAACTAGAAAGAAAATTTGTGCATATTCATCCGGCTTTGCAAAAGGTGTTTTATGAACTTCCCAATATTAATCATCCTATAGCTAAAAAGATTGCCACCATTATCCTTATGCGTGAATTTGATTTTATAATACAAGAAGCTAGGGATATTTTTGCTTTCTACAAAAAGGATGTTGAACACCCTCCAATTGAAGATATCCTCCATGATAAAGAAACTATGCGTAGTTTGGAATCTAGGGACTATCAATCTTATAGTGAAAATCTTAGGAGGAGAGTTCCTTATTCAGAAATCTCTCAATCTTTGT
This sequence comes from Thinopyrum elongatum, assembly GCA_011799875.1. Taxonomy (NCBI): domain Eukaryota; kingdom Viridiplantae; phylum Streptophyta; class Magnoliopsida; order Poales; family Poaceae; genus Thinopyrum; species Thinopyrum elongatum. Next base: position 396,365,151 of record CM022303.1, read on the forward strand.
ACCTAGAGGCTTTTGAGGAATTTCATTGGATTACAAGGGGAATTTATGTAGGATTTTATAGGGATTGGTTGAATAAAATGTTGAAGGAACCCATTAGAAACGAGATACGTGTTTTATATAATGATATATATGGTGATGATCCTGATTATGGGTTTATGAATGTTAAAATTACCAACCAGAGTCCTTTTCATGATTTAAGCTCTTCTACTAGGAGGGAAATAAAGGAAAGAATAGATTTATTAAGACGAGTTTTGGAGGATTTGATGAGAAAAGGATTGCATACCAAAGATGACAATACCAAGATCTATTCGTGTTTTTATGCCTAGCTAAGGGCGTTAAACAATAGCGCTTGTTGGGAGGCAACCCAATTTTTTTTGTTCTGTTTTGCAATAAATAATTCATCTAGCCTCTGGTTAGATGTGGTTTTATGTTTTAATTAGTGTTTGTGCCAAGTAAGACCTTTGGGATGGCTTACGGTGATAGTTGATTTGATCTTGCTGAAAAACAGAAACCTTTGTGTCCAGTCCCAGAATTTTAATAATTCACTGGAGAGTTGAAAAATCCTGAATTTTTGATACTAGATTTATGTACAAATTGACTATGTTTTCCTAATTTTTCACAATTTTTGGAGGTAAAGAAGTATTAGAACAATTCCGATCTTCGCAGACTCTTCTGTTTTTGACAGATTCTGTTTTCTTTGTGTTGTTTGCTTATTTTGATGAAGCTATGGGTAGTATCGGGGGGTATGAACCATGGAAAAGTTGGAATACAGTAGTTATTACACCAATATAAATAAATAATGAGTTCACAACAGTACCAAAGTGGCGATTTATTTTCTTATACAAACGGAGCTTATGAGATTTTCTGTTGAGTTTTGTGTTGAGAAGTTTTCAAGTTTTGGGTAAGGATTTGATGGACTATGGAATAAGGAGTGGCAAGAGCCTAAGCTTGGGGATGCCCAAGGCACCCCAATGTAATATTCAAGGACAACCAAGAGCCTAAGCTTGGGGATGCCCCGGAAGGCATCCCCTCTTTCGTCTTCGTCTATCGGTAACTTTACTTAAGGCTATATTTTTATTCACCACATGATATGTGTTTTGCTTGGAGCGTCTTGTATGATTTGATTCTTTGCTTTTTAGTTTTCCACAATCATCCTTTTTGTACACACCTTTTGAGAGGGACACACATGAATCGTGATTTATTAGAATACTCCACATGCTTCACTTATATCTTTTGAGCTAGGTAATTTTGCTCTAGTGCTTCACTTATACCTTTTTAGAGCACGGCGGTGGCTTTATTTTATAGAAATTGATGAACTCTCATGCTTCCACTTATATTATTTTGAGAGTCTTTAAACAGCATGGTAATTTGCTGTGGTTATAAATTTAGTCCTAGTATGATAGGCATCCAAGAGGGATATAATAAAAACTTTCATATAAAGTGCATTGAATACTGTGAGAAGTTTGATTCCTTATGATTTTTTTGAGATATAAATATGGTGATATTAGAGTCATGCTAGTGAGTAATTGTGGATTTGAGAAATACTTGTGTTAAGGTTTGTGATTCCCGTAGCATGCACGTATGGTGAACCGTTATCTGATGAAGTCGGAGCATGATTTATTTATTGATTGTCTTCCTTATGAGTGGCGGTCGGGGACGTGCGATGGTCTTTTCCTACCAATCTATCCCCCTAGGAGCATGTGCGTAGTACTTTGTTTCGATAACTAATAGATTTTTGCAATAAGTATGTGAGTTCTTTATGACTAATGTTGAGTCCATGGATTATACGCACTCTCACCCTTCCACCATTGCTAGCCTCTCTCTAGTGCCGCGCAACTTTCGCCGGTACCATACACCCACCATATACCTTCCTCAAAACAGCCATCATACCTACCTATTATGGCATTTTCATAGTCATTCCGAGATATATTGCCATGCAACTTTCCACCGTTCCGTTTATTATGACACGTTCCATCATTATCATATTGCTTTGCATGATCATGTAGTTGACATCGTATTCGTGGCAAAGCCACCGTTCATAATTCTTTCATACATGTCACTCTTGATTCATTGCACATCCTGGTACACCACCGAAGGCATTCATATAGAGTCATATTTTGTTCTAAGTATTGAGTTGTAATTCTTGAGTTGTAAGTAAATAAAAGTGTGATGATCTTCATTATTAGAGCATTGTCCCATGTGAGGAGAAGGATGATGGAGACTATGATTCCCCCACAAGTCAGGATGAGACTCCGGACGAAAAATAAAAAATAAAAGAGGCAAAAAAAAAGAAAAAGGCCCAAATAAAAAAATGAGAGAAAAGAGAGAAGGGGCAATGTTACTATCTTTTTACCACACTTGTGCTTCAAAGTAGCACCATGATCTTCATGATAGAGAGTCTCCTATGTTGTCAATTTCATATACTAGTGGGAATTTTCATTATAGAACTTGGCTTGTATATTCCAATGATGGGCTTCCTCAAATTGCCCTAGGTCTTCGTGAGCAAGCGAGTTAGATGCACACCCACTTAGTTTCTTTTTGAGCTTTCATAAACTTATAGCTCTAGTGCATCCATTGCATGGCAATCCCTACTCAATCACATTGATATCTATTGATGGGCATCTCCATAGCCCGTTGATATGCCTAGTTAATGTGAGACTATCTCCCTCCTTTTTTCTTCTCCACAACCACCTTCTATTCCACCTATAGTGCTATGTCCATGGCTCACGCTCATGTATTGCGTGAAAATTGAAAAGGTTTGAGAACGTCAAAAGTATGAAACAATTGCTTGGCTTGTCATCGGGGTTGTGCATGATTTAAATACTTTGTGTGATGAAGATGGAGCATAGCCAGACTATATGATTTTGTAGGGATAAGCTTTCTTTGGCCATGTTATTTTGAGAAGATATAATTATCTTGTTAGTATGCTTGAAGTATTATTGTTTTTATGTCAATATTAAACTTTTGTTTTGAATCATACGGATCTGAACATTCATGCCACAATAAAGAAATTACATGGATAAGTATGTTAGGTAGCATTCCACATCAAAAATTCTGTTTTTATCATTTACCTACTCGAGGTCGAGCAGGAATTAAGCTTGGGGATGCTTGATACGTCTCCAACGTATCTATAATTTTTTATTGTTCCATGCTATTATATTATCTGTTTTGGATGTTTTATATGCATTAATATGCTATTTTATATTATTTTTGGGACTAACCTATTAACCTAGAGCCCAGTGCCAGTTTCTGTTTTTTCCTTGTTTTTGAGTTTTGCAGAAAAGGAATACCAAACGGAGTCCAAACGGAATAAAACTTTCGCGATGATCTTTCTTGGACCAGAAGGAAACCATGAGACTTGGAGATGAAGTCAGAGGAGCCACGAGGTGGCCACAAGGACGGAGGGCGCGCCCTTCCGATGAAGCGTGAGTAGTTTACCTCAGACCTACGGGTCCATAGCGAGTAGCTAGATGGCTTCTTCTCTCTCTTTGATTCTCAATACCATGTTCTCCTCGATGTTCTTGGAGATCTATTCGATGTAACACTTTTTTGCGGTGTGTTTGCCGAGATCCGATGAATTGTGGATTTATGATCAGCTTATCTATGAATATTATTTGAATCTTCTCTGAATTCTTTTATGCATGATTTGATATCTTTGTAATTCTCTTCGAACTATCGGTTTGGTTTGGCCAACTAGATTGGTTTTTCTTGCAATGGGAGAGGTGCTTAGCTTTGGGTTCAATCTTGCGGTGTCCTTTCCCAGTGACAGTAGGGGCAGCAAGGCACGTATTGTATTGTTGCCATCGAGGATAAAAAGATGGGGTTTTCATCATATTGCTTGAGTTAATTCCTCTACATCATGTCATCTTGCTTAATGCGTTACTCCGTTCTTTATGAACTTAATACTCTAGATGCATGCTGGATAGCGGTCGATGTGTGGAGTAATAGTAGTAGATGCAGAATCGTTTCGGTCTACTTGACACGGACGTGATGCCTATATTCATGATCATTGCCTTAGATATCGTCATAACTTTGCGCTTTTCTATCAATTGCTCGGCAGTAATTTGTTCACCCACCATAATATTTTCTATCTTGAGAGAAGCCTCTAGTGAAACCTATGGCCCTCGGGTCTATTTTCCATCATATTACTTTCCGATCTACTATTTTGCAATCTTTTACTTTCCAATCTATAAAACAAAAATATTTACTTTATCTTTTGTTTAGTCTTATCTATCTCTATCAGATCTCACTTTTGCAAATAACCGTAAAGGGGTTGACAACCCCTTTATCACGTCGGGTGTAAGTTGTTTGATTGTTTGTGCAGGTATTCGGTGATTTGTGCGTTGTCTCCTACTGGATTGATACCTTGGTTCTCAAACTGAGGGAAATACTTATCTCTACTTTGCTGCATCACCCTTTCCTCTTCAAGGGAAAAACCAACGCAAGCTCAAGAAGTAGTAGTACACGTCCCGTCAGTACCCCCATTCCTCGCCAGGAGTGGGCAAAGGCCGTCTGCACCGTACTTGCACCAGAGGCCGGCCGCATCATACTTTCACCGAACGCCCGCTGCGCCGTTCACATGGGTCCCACCGTTCGCCTTGTCCGCGGCCCGCTCGATGCCAACGCGCTGGTTGCTAGGCTCGACCGCCTCCTTGGCCTAGGTGTCCACCTGGGCGCAGTAGAGGAACATGGCCGTCGCATCCTTGAGCTGGTGATCTCCGATGAAATAGCCAACTTGGAGCTCGAGATTGCGCTCCAGATGTACCGCTAGCGTGGTAGCCGCTTGGATGAACGCCTGCACGAGTTCAGGCAGAGCCAAGAGCTAGCGTAGGCAAGGGCTGCTGGTCATGGACACGTTTATTTTGTTGACTCATTTCGTCGTGGAGCGTTATGTATTCACAACAATCATAATATTGCTCTGTTTCAATGTGTGTACTCCGTTTTCCATTCTTATATGTTCTGTTTCAATGTGTGTATATATGCTTTCCATTCTGTATATGTGGATGATAACAGCTACATACAAATTAGTATACGGAAAGAGATAGAAAAATGGAATTCATAATATATATTTATTATTCATTAGTTCATCACAGAATATATATAATATCATCACTTATACATGATGATACTTAACTACCATGTACAATGCATAAAATTGAAAACGAACAATACTAAAACTAATAATCCCTCCTGGGGGCAGTATTCCGATAGCCCCTCGCCAGCAGCTCCCAGGTTCGCGGCGTCTTCCCAGTGTGGAGGCAGTACTCCGCCTCCTCCGCCTCGAAGTGCTTGACGTACCGATCTGCCTCTTACTGGCGGACGAGCGCGAATGATCTTGCCATTTCGTTGGGCGCCCACCGGAGCTCCTACTCGGTGGCACGCTGGATCTTATTAGCCCACCTCCACGCAGCAATGAGGCGCCTAGCGCCTTTGACCTTCCTCACGAAGTACCCATCTTCATACACCTCCTCCGCATGACGATGCGCCCGCCCCCAAAGCTCCACCGCCTCCTTTTTCCAGGCGGCCTCATGGGCTTCACAGGTCGCCTGGTACCTGGCTTCCTCCTCCGCCATCTCCTTCTTGAATGCCACTTGCATGTCTTTCTCAGCCGGCGGCAACGATTTCCACAGACAAAGATTGTACTGGCCCCAAAACAACTCCAAAGTTGGGGAGTCCGGCGCAACCTCGTCTGGCGGCCCGTAGGGGTCCTCCTCGTCGCTGCTCTTCGACTGAACGTCCTCGGGGGGCGGTGCCTCCTCGTCGGCGCGTGGGCAGATCGGCGGCGCCATGGCAGAGATTTATGTGTGTGAGAGAGAGAGGGCGAGCGAGGGGAGGATGTAGATGAGAATGCAGGCGAGACGACGTGAGCAAGGTAGTATTTATTGGCAGCCGGAATCTAGATCGACGGGAACAGTACACACGCTGATCGCCGGAATTTACGAGTACTGTAGATTGAATTGCACACGATTCCTGCAGCAAAAGTCGTGTGTGAACTTAATAGCTGACGGTTTCCAATACAGAACCGCGTCTGATTAATGACCCATGCCACTCACCTTCAAAACCTAGAGGCACGAAATAGAGTGCCAATCATGTGGGGCCTGGTTGTCTTGCCAGATATTTACATTTTCTTTCCTCATATAAGGGACGAATGCTTATTTTGTGTTACCATGGCACTCCATGCATGTGTCCAAGCCGTGACACCAATATGTTTGAAAATTCCTTCCAATTTACTGCACATGGAATTAACTCCCACAAAACAAGTACACAAATATGATTTTTCAAATTGTTATGGTTAGCTGTTGCATGTACATGTAGTTCAAATTTGAATTACGATCATTAAATGGCTAGAAAATCACTTAAATGTCTTAAAAAGGTCAAATGACCCCTGGAATTTTCCAAATTTTGACATGACAGTTGTATTAGTGCACGTTAACTGTAGAAAATGTTTGAAGGCCATAAGAGGAAGCTATCGCCGGTTCGTCATCAAACATGCATTATGCCCTCTCGGAACCACGCCCCTTCTAGTGAGTTGTTCCAGTTTGTGAGGGGTGTGTGTCCAAACTTTCATCAAACTGGCCAATTTTTCTACCACACCATCATGGTGCCATGCCATTACGTCAAGCAAGGTTTCATGTGTTTTTGATCATTTTTGAATTTTTTGGAATTTAAATGCCATGGCATGCACTCGATGCTTCATGTCCAAGCCGTGACACCAATATGTTTGAGAATCTTCCAATTGACTGCACATGGAATTAACTCGCACACAAGTACAAAAATATGATTTTTCAAAACCGTTATGGTTAGCTGTTGCATGTACATGTAGTTCAAATTTGAATTACGATCATTAAATGGCTAGAAAATCACTTCAATGTCTTAAAAAGGTTAAATGATCCCTGAAATTTTCCAAATTTTGACATGGCAGTTGTATTAGTGCACGTTAACTATAGAAATTTTTTGAAGGCCATAAGAGGAAACTATCGCCGGTTCGTCATCAAACATGCATTGTGACCTCTCGGAACCACGAGCCTTTTATTGAGTAGCTCCGGTTTGTGAGGGGTGTGTGTCCAAAGTTTCGTCAAACATGCCAATTTTTTTTACCACAGCATCCTAGTGGCATGCCATTACGTCAAGCAAGGTTTCATGTATTTCTGATCATTTTTTCGTTTTTTGGAATTTAAATGCCATGGCACTCCATGCTTGTGTCCAAGCCGTGACACCAATATGTTTGAAATTCCTTCCAATTTACTGAACATGGAATTAACTTGCACACAAGTACACAAATATGATTTTTCAAACCGTTATGGTTAGCTGTTGCATGTACATGTAGTCCAAATTTGAATTTCGGTCATTAAATGGCTAGAAAATTACTTAAATGTCTTAAAAAGGTCAAATGACCCCTGAAATTTTCCAAATTTTGACATGATAGTTGTATTAGTGCACGTTAACTATAGAAATTTTTTGAAGGCCATAAGAGAAAGCTATCGCCGGTTTGTCATCAAAGATGCATTGTGTCCTCTCGGAACCACGAGCCTTCTAGTGAGTAGCTCCGGTTTGTGAGGGGTGTGTGTCCAAAGTTTCGTGAAACAGACCAATTTTTTTACCACAGCATCCTGGTGGCATGCCATTACGTCAAGCAAGGTTTCATGTATTTCTTATCATTTTTTATTTTTTTGGAATTTAAATGCCATGGTACTCCATGCTCGTGTCCAAGCCGTGACACCAATATGATTGAAAATTCCTTGCAATTTACTGCACATGGAATTAACTCGCACACAAGTACACAAATATGATTTTTCAAACCGTTATGGTTAGCTGTTGCATGTACATGTAGTTCAAATTTGAATTACGGTCATTAAATGGCTAGAAAATCACTTAAATGTCTTAAAAAGGTCAAATGACCCCTGGATTTTTCCAAATTTTGTCATGACAGTTGTATTAGTTCACGTTAATTGTAGAAAAATTTTGAAGGCCATAAGAGGAAGCTATCGCCGATTCATCATCAAAGATGCATTGTGTCCTCTCGGAATCACAAGCCTTCTAGTGAGTAGCTCTGATTTGTGAGGGGTGTGTGTCCAAACTTTGTCAAACAGGCCAATTTTTTAACTACACCATCTTGGTGCCATGCCATTACGTCAAGCAAGGTTTCATGTGTTTCTGATCATTTTTGAAAATTTTAGAATTTCAATGCCATGGCACTCGATGCTTTGTGTCCAAGCCGTGACACCAATATGTTTGAAAATTCCATCCAATTTACTGCACATGGAATTAACTCGCACACAAGCATTCAAATATGACTTTTCAAACCATTATGGTTAGCTGTTACATGCACATGTAGTTCAAATTTGAATTACGGTAATTAAATGGCTAGAGAATCACTTAAATGTCTTAAAAAGATCAAATGACCCCTGAAAGTTTCCAATTTTTGACATGACAGGTTTATTAGTACTCCAAATTTTCTCGTACATTTAAAACACCATCCATTGCCATTGTACCCCAAATTCATCTTTCACAGCTAATACAAAATATCAACAACATCATACACAGTTTGTTGTAGGGACCATTTGCGATGAAAATTCGTGGGTCTACTTAAGTCTTCCTCCATAAGCTTCGTCGGCTTCGTCTGCTCTCGTGCTGGTCACCCCCGAATTCATGAATCCCAGATCCCCATTCACGCAATCCCTTCTTGCTGAGAATGACGCCATGGAAACGCTTCATGAGGGCCCATACGGTGGCGGCGTCCTCCCCGAGCGCCGCCGCCTGTGCCAAGAGCACGACCGCATCCGCCGAGAGGGCGTCTGAGGCAGCCGACAAGCAGCTACTGCAGCCGAGACGGCTGTAGCAGCTGCTGCGACAGTGGCTGCAAACGCCGAGAATGCTCGAGCTGCCGTCCGCACCACCGATGTCGCCCTGGCCCGGGTTGAGGCCATCCACGCCAAGATCGATGACGCACACGCCAAGATATTCCAGGCCACTACGAAATCAAGCATGCAACCCACGTCCGAAAAGGCGGCGGAGGCCATGGAACACTTGGTTCCTCATGAGATTGCCGAGCGGGAGCTAGAGAAGCACGAGGCAGCGGAGATCGAGGAGTGCCGGGAGGAGGAGTTGCGCCTGGCTCAGGACGAGGTTGAGAAGAGCCTGCTCGTCGAGGAATCGGTGGTGGAGTACCAGCACGAGCTCTGGCGCAGCCACTACTATGAGTACTACAACCTTGAGGGCGGCACCAAGAACGAGGACGAGGACGACAACACGGTCGACTTTAGTCGGGGGACATGGAGTCCACCAACGGCGGCATGTCGCCAGGACAAGTCATCGATGTCTCATCTTACAACGGCGAGGCGTAGGGCGGCGTGGCGGTGGCTTTATTAAAATTATGCGTACTTAGCCTTTGTTTATAACGCTGGTCTTTTGTTAGAATAATGTTTAGGTCAACTGGCTCTTTTTAATTACTAAAATTGCTCAATTCAGTAACTTTGGTCTCTATGCTGTACTTTTGTTTGCCCAAATTAGCAAGCGATGTTAAATTATGCAATGACGTGGATGAGGACAGTACCCACGGAAATTTCCACCAAAATTTGAATGATCAAACTCATCGCATGCGCATAAAGAAGAAGAATCATTTGCGATGCACACATTCGTTCAGTGATTGGTGTCCAGCGGCACTGCGCGCAAAGTTTCCCTCCACCTTTCGAAAATTTTGGCCTACCGCCGAAATATCTACCCCCCTCCCCACCCCCTTTTCTCCCCGACCACAAGTCACATTTCCCCTGTTTCCTCCTTCCTTCCTTCCCAAGCTATAGCCGCTTCCTCGCTTGCTTCCTCGCTCTCGCCATCTCGCATCCTACCGCCAGGGTCGCCATGGGCTTCTTCAATGACCACTCCATTGGTTCCTCCTCTGACGACGACTCTTTCACCACCCGGGTATGCCTCTCTTCTCTCTCTCGGGTTATGATTTGGAATGAAGGATTTTAACGTGGCGGTTGATTTGAGTAAATTCTTCCTCTTGGAGCTCCCTAGGACCATCAGTTGCAACGAATGGAGTGGGTGGCTGAAGATCTGCCTGCTCGTTGTCACAATCAATCTCCATGCGTGAAGTTAGTTGCGTTTGAATCTGTGGACAGTGGGAGGAAGTTTCTGGCATGTGCAAAGAAGGTTAGCCCCACTTTCTTTGTTACAAATGATTTGTTAGATGTGATTCAGACACTGTCACTGTGCTATGTTATTTTGGATGTTAAGACAGTGTCACAGTTTGTACCTAGTATCTAAAAATGTTGCCATCTCATCAGCGGTGCCATTAGAAAATTATTTGGCACCGCTTCAGCAATTTGTGCAGCCAACTTTGGTCCACACATCCAAATAGCCAAGCAGTAAAATACTAAATCTTTATGGCACGAAGGAACTGGGCATCGGAGCAACTAGGTGCTCCGGAGTCCGGTTCCCTGATTTTTTCCTCTGCATCGGCTCGCCAGTGCAGGGCACCGGTGCCAAATGTAGCAACAGTTGTCTTGACACCGGTTTTGGCATACATAGTGGACGGCCTTAGTGCTATTAGTTATATATGTTACTAAATTTGTGCATGTACACACCTGTTAGTATAAATTTGATGTCATCCAAACACTATCGCTATGTTGTTGCAGTTATATTTAGCTTACTCATAAAATGTTCAATTTGTTATTTATAGTACATGACTAAGAACTTGTAGCGTTGTTGTAGTTAATTATAGCTTCTGATGTTTCATAATTTGGTTGTTGTCTCAGTAGATATTAATTCATTTGCACATTGATCTTTTTGAAAAGATATGTCATAATTAACCTGTTTCTTCAGTTTTTCAAAATATGTATTTGGTGATTTTCTATGTTGCTAGAAACCCATTTCCCCTACAATTATTACTGATCTAGTTTTAAATATTATAGGATGAACGGAAGTGTTCTTACCTGGAGTGGGTTGATCAAGAGTGGCGACAGTCTTTGAAGATGTGCCTAGCAAAGCTCTGGAGCATGTATGAGGAAGAGAACAGAGGTAGGCTTAGAGAAAGTGTTGTCAACGCTGAAGAATATTTCAAGATGTGGGAAAAAAAGAGGAAGATGGAGAATGAGCTCAGATTTTTTGAATTAGACTTTGCTAAGATGGTGTTGACGAAGGAGGAGGCACTTTCCCAGTTGGCCAGTGCAAAACAGGTTCTTACTGAACTAAAAGTAGAGGTGGATAAGACGAGCCTGGATGATCTCGATTAGGGAAATGAATGTATTGTTCTAATATTCTTCTTATGAAGGTGAACTAGCTATATGTTGTACTGTGCTGTTTTCAGGTAGCTATCGTACTGTGATGTTAAAATATATTTATGTGCCTGATATGAAATTGGCAAACAGCTATTCGATATGAAATGTGAATTTGCGTAATACTGGAATTATTAATTGTAAACTAATAAACCTGCTAAATGGGTCATGGAACTTTGCAAACGGTTCTAGCAGTAAAAGCGGTTGTGATGGATAGCCCAATGCCATACAGTTTTCTTCATCAAATCATGTGTGATGTAGTTGAATAAAAGCAAATGGTTAATTGAGGCAGAGCATGTGTGATCGTTACACCTATCACACATGAGGCTATACATAAAATTGTGTGGGATGTATATACGAACGGAAATGTTTTCCCTCGATTGACTGTGTGGGATGTACATACGAACGGAAACGTACTTCTTGGATTGACTGTGTGGGATGTACATAAGAACAGAAACGTACTTCTTGGATTGACTATGTGGGATGTACATAAGAATGGAAACGTATTCCTTGGATTGACTATGTGGAATGTACATACAAACGGAAACATTTATCTCGGACTGACTGTGTGGGATGTACTTACGACCGGAACCGATTGGGCCTGTATAATCGTATTTGATCGCTCGTCCGTCGCACACGATCTCATTTTGCCCAGCGTGTGTAACCGGAGGGCCTATCCCCGACAATTTCTGGGTCGTGTGGGAAGGACCCCCGTATCTCACACACTCACTTGGCGATGGTTCAGAATGCCGTCGCGGAAAGGGGTTAAAAACCGTTTGTATAGCACCTCGATGTACCAGTGATATCATTTAATTTAGTAAGATGTGCCACAACAGTTTTAGTTTCATATCCATGGAAAGGATCAGATTCAACCAAAGTAATTAACTCAAGATCGACAGAGAATTCATAATCCTTATCAGTAACAAAGATAGGTGAAGTAGCAAACTTAGGATCATATTGCATTCTAGCATTCAAAGATTTTTCTTTCAACTTGACTAGTAATTTCTTAAGATCCTCTCTATTTTTACAAGCAAGAAAGTCCCTAGCTACCTCTCCATCCATAACATAACCCTCAGGTATAATAGGCAATTCATATCTAGGAGTGCTAGGTCTAATGGGTGTTTCAAAGTTATCAGTTTCAATAATTTCATCAGTTTCAGAAATATCATCAGTTTCAGCATTCTCAATATCTTTAGCTCTAGCAAGTTGTTCATCAAGAAATTCACCCAGTGGCACAGTTGTGTCAAGCATAGTACTAGTAGCATCATTCATAGCAGAAGTAGCATCATCAATTACTTGCGACATATCAGAACTAATAGCAGGTGTAGGTGTCGCAATCTTACTCAAAACAGAAGGTGAACCAAGTGCAGAGCTAGATGGCAGTTCCTTACCTCCCCTCGTAGTAGAGAGAAAAATCTTGGTTCTGGTATCTTTCAGATTCCTCATAGTGATCAACAGATATAAATCCCAAGTGAGTCAGCAAATATAGCTATGCTCCCCGACAATGGCGCCAGAAATTCTTCCTGCTACTTCTTGAGCTTGTGTTGATTTTTCTCTTGAAGAGGAAAGGGTGATGCAGCAAAGTAGAGATAAGTATTTCTCTCAGTTAAGAACCAAGATATCAATCCATTAGGAGGCACAAGCAAGTCTCCAATATATGCACCTGCACAAACTAACAAACACTTGCACACAACGTGAAAAAGGTGTTGTCAATCCCTCCACAGTCACGAACAAGAGTGAGATCTAATAGAGATAGGTATAAAAGATAAATAAAAGAGAAAAATAAAGTAAATACAAATAAAGTGCAGCAAGGTGTTTTTGGGTTTTTTGGTTTATAGATCTGAAAATATATGACAAAAAATAGACCCGGGGGCCATAGGTTTCACTAGAGGCTTCTCTCTTGAAGAAAACATACGGTGGGTAAACAAATTACTGTTGAGCAATTGATAAAAAAACGCATAATAATGATGACATCTAAGGCAATGATCATGAATATAGGAATCACATCCGTGACAAGTAGACCGAAACGATTCTGCATCTACTACTATTACTCCACACATCGACCGACTCCTGCCTGCATCTAGAGTATTAAGTTCCTAAGAACAGAGCAACACTTTAAGTATGATTACATGATGTAGAGGGATAAATTCAAGCAATATGATATAAACCCCATCTTTTTATCCTTGATGGCAACAATACAATACGTGCCTCGCTACCCCTTCTGTCACTAGGTGAGGACACCGCAATATTGAACCCAAAACTAAGCACCTCTCCCATTGCAAGAAAATTCAATCTAGTTGGCCAAACCAAACCGATAGTTCGAAGAGAAATACAAAGATATCTTAATCATGCATAAAAGAGTTCAGAGAAGACTCAAATAATATTTATAGACAATCTGATCATAAATCCACAATTCATCGGATCTCAACAAACGGACCACAAAAGAAGATTACATCGAATAGATCTCCAAGAACATCGAGGAGAACATTGTATTGAAGATCAAAGAGAGAGAAGAAGCCATATAGCTACTAGCTATCGACCCGTAGGTCTGTGGTAAACTACTCACACATCATCGGAAGGGCAGCAAGGTTGGTGTAGAGGTCCTCCATGACCAAATCCCCCTCCGGCGGAGCGCCGGAAAAGGCCCCAAGATGGGATCTCACGGGAACAGAGGCTTGTGGCGGCGGAAAAGTATTTTTGGTGTGACTTCTGGTGTAGGGGGGATATTTGAGGATTTATAGTGTGAAGATTAGTGTTGGAAGGTCTACGGGGGGCCACAAGCCCTGGGGGCGCCCCCCCTAGGGTGCGCCCCTATGGCTTGTGGCCATGCCGTAGGGCTTCTGGCCTGCTCTCCAAGTCTCGTGGTTTTTTCTGGTCCAAGAAAAATCACCGAAAAGTTTTATTCCGTTTGGACTCCGTTTGGTATTCCTTTTCTGTAAAAGTCAAAAACAAGGAAAAAATAGAAACTGGCACTGTGCTCTAGGTTAATAAGTTAGTCCCAAAAATAATATAAAATAGGATATTAATGCATATAAAACATCCAAAATAGATAGTATAATAGCATGGAACAATAAAAAATTATAGATACATTGGAGACGTATCAATCATCCCCAAGCTTAATTCCTTCTTGTCCTCGAGTAGGTAAATGATAAAAATAGAATTTTTGATGTGAAATGCTACCAAACATATTTATCAATGCAATTTTCTTTATTGTGGCAAGAATATTCATATCCATAAGATTCAAAACAAAAATTTAATATTGACATAAAAACAATAATACTTCAAGCATACTAATAAAGCAATCATGTCTTCTCAAAATAACATGGCCAAAGAAAGTTATCCCTACAAAATCATATAGTCTGGCTATGTTGTATCTTCATCACACAAAATATTTCATCATGCACAACCCCGATTACAAGCCAAGCAATTGTTTCATACTTTTAATGTTCTCAAGCCTTTTCAACTTTCACGCAATACATGAGCATGAGCCATGGATATAACACTATAAGTGGAATAGAATATGGTGGAGGTTGTGAGGAGAAAACAAAAAAGGAGAAAGTTTCACATCAACTAGGCAAATTAATGGGCTATGGAGATGCCCATCAATTGATATCGATGCAAGTGAGTAGGGATTGCCATGCAATAGATGCACTAGAGCTATAAGTGTATGAAAGCTCAAAAAGAAACTAAGTGGGTGTACATCCAACTTGCTTGCTCATGAAGACCTAGGGCAATTTTGAGGAAGCCCATCATTGGAATATACAAGCCAAGTTCTATAATGAAAAATTCCCACTAGTATATGAAAGTGACAAAATAGGAGACTCTCTATCATGAAGAACATGGTGCTACTTTGAAGCACAAGTGTGGAAAAAGGATAGTAACATTGTCCCTTCTCTCTTTTCTCTTTTTTTTGTTTGGGATCTTTTATTTTTTTAAGTCTGAAGTCTCATCCCAACTTGTGAGGGAATCATAGCTTCCATCATCCTTTCCTCACATGGGACAATGCTCTAATAATGATGATCATCACACTTTTATTTACTTACAACTCAAGAATTACAACTCGATACTAGAACAAAATATGACTCTATGTGAATGCCTTCGGCGGTGTACTGGGATGTGCAATGATCAAGAGTGACATGTATAAAAAATATGAACGGTGGCCAAGCCACCAATACTATGCCAATTACATGATCATGCAAAGCAATATGACAATGATGGTATGTGTCATAATAAATGGAACGGTGGAAGTTACATGGCAACATATCTCGGAATGGCTATGGAAATGCCATAATAGGTAGGTATGGTGGCTGTTTTGAGGAAGGGTATATGGTGGGTTTAATGCACCGGTGAAAGTTGCGCGGTACTAGAGAGGCTAGCAATGGTGGAAGGGTGAGAGAGCGTATAATCCATGGACTCAACATTAGTCATAAAGAATTCACATACTTATTGCAAAAAATTATTAGCCATCAAAGAAAATAACTAATACGCATGCTCCTAGGGGTATAGATTGGTAGGAAAAGACCATTGCTCGTCCCCGACCGCCACTCATAAGGAAGACAATCAAAAACTAAGTCATGCTCCGACTTCATCACATAACGGTTCACCATACATGCATGCTTTGGGAATCACAAACTTTAACACAAGTATTTCTACCAATCCACAATTACTCACTAGCATGACTAATATCACCATCTTTATATCTCAAAACAAATGCAAGGAATCAAACTTCTCATATTAGTCAATGCTCTTATATGAAAGTTTTTATTATATCCCTCTTGGATGTCCATCATATTAGGACTACATTCATAACCTAAAAAAATTACCATGGTGTTTAAATACTCTCAAAATAATATAAGTGAATCATGATAGTTCATCAAATTCTATAAATAAAACCACCGCCGTGCTCTAAAAAAGATATAAGCGAAGCACTAGAGCCACTACCTAGCTCAAAAGATATAGGTGAAGCACATAGAGTATTCTAATAAATTCATGATTAATGTGTGTCCCTCTCAAAAGGTGTGTACGTCAAGGATGATTGTGGCAAACTAAAAAGCAAAGACTCATATCATACAAGACGCTCCAAGCAAAACACATATCATGTGGTGAATAAAAATATAGCCTCAAGTAAATTTACCGATGGATTGAAGACAAAAGAGGGGATGCCATCCGGTGCATCCCCAAGCTTAGATGCTTGGTTGTCCTTGAATATTACCTTGGGGGTGCCTTGGGCATCCCCAATCTTAGGCTCTTGCCACTCCTTATTCCGTTGTCCATCAAAACTTTACCCAAAACTTGGAAACTTCACAACACAAAACTCAACAGAAAACTCGTAACATCCGTTAGTATAATAAAAGAAATCACCACTTTAGGTACTAATGTGAAACCATTATAAATTTATATTGGTGTTATATATACTGTATCCAACTTCTCCATGGTTCATACCCCCCGATACTACCCATATATTCATCAAAATAAGCAAACAACACATAGAAAACAGAATCTGTCAAAAACAGAACAGTCTGTAGTAATCTGGAAATTTAGTATACTTCTGTAACTCCAAAAATTCTGAAAAATTAGGACAACCTAATAAATTTGTATATAAATGTTGTGTAAAAAATTCAGATCAAAATAACTTATCTGTGATTTTCTAAATTTCTGCCAATGAGTGCAAAAGTTTCTGTTTTTCATCAAGATCAAATCAACTATCACCATAGACCATCCCAAAGGTATTACTTGGCTCAAACACTAATTAAAACACCAAAACACGATTACTACAGAGGTAATAATGTGTATTTTCAAAAAAACAGAAAGGAAAAATATTGGGTTGTCTCCCAATAAGCGCTTTTCTTTAAAGCCTTTTTAGCTGGGCATTGATAATTTCGATGATGCTCACATGAAAGATAGCAATTGAAACACGAGGAGAGCATCATGTAGCATGAGAAAAACAAGTTTAATTATAACATACTTACTATGCATAGGCATTATATAAGCAAACAAATTATGAAGACAAGCAAAAACTAGCATATGCAAGGAAGAAGGAAGAAAGAATAGCAATCTCAACATAACGAGAGGTAATTTAGTAACATGAAAATTTCTACAACCATATTTTCCTCTCTCATAATAATTACATGTAGGATCATAATCAAATTCAACAATATAACATTAAATATTATCTTCATAATCCACATGCATGCAAAGTTGACACCCTTCCAAAATAGTGGGATTATCATCAAATAAAGTCATGACTTCTCCAAGCCCACTTTTATCAAAAAATTCATAAGATTGATCATTCTCCAAAGTAGTGGGATCATTATTACCTAGAGTTGACACTCTTCCAAACCCACTTTCAATATTATTACAAACATATTTATCATGAGGCTTAAATAAATTTTCAAGATCATAAGAAGAATCACCCCAATCATGATCATTACAATAAGTAATGGACATAGCAAAATTAGCATCCCCAAGCTTAGAGTTTTGCATATTATTAGCACAATTGACAATAATAGAATTTATAATAACATCATTGCAATCATACTTTTCATTCAAGGAGCTATCATGAATCACTTCATAAATTTCATCACAATTTTTAGATTCACGAATTTCAAGCAAAACTCCATAAAGATAATCTAGTGCATTCAACTCACTAGCAATTGGTTCATCATAATTGGATCCTTTAAAAAGATTAGTGAGTAGATGAGGATCCATAAACTTTTTGCTTCCTGATTTTCAATAAACACACAATTATACCAAGTGAACGAGCAAACAAACCAAGTAAGACATAAAGGCAAACGAAAAGACGAACAGAAAGAAGGCAAATAAAAAGGCAAATATTGTTGTGTTCTTCTGAAAACGTTTTAGAAGTGGGGGAGAGGAAAACTAGAGGCAAATGGCAAATAATGTAAGTGCAAGAGATGAGAGTTTATGATAGGTACTTGGTAGGCTTGATGTAGAACCTCCTCGGCAACGACACCAGAACTAGGTCTTGATAACCCACAAGTATAGGGGATCGCAACAGTTTTCGAGGGTAGAGTATTCAACCCAAATTTATTGACTCAACACAGGGGGAGCCAAAGAATATTCACGAGTATTAGCAGTTGAGTTGTCAATTCAACCACATCTGAAAGACTTAAGATCTGCATCAAAGTATTTAGTAGCAAAGTAATATGGAAGTAGCGGTAACAGTAGCAAAAGTAACAGTAGAAGTTTGTAGTGATTGTAACAGTAGTAGCAACGAAAGTAACTTAGCAAAGATCAATATGTGAAAAGCTCGTAGGCATTGGATCGGCAATGATAATCGTGTTGGATAATATTCATCATGCAGCAGTCATAACCTAGGGTGACACAGAACTAGCTCCAGTTCATCAATATAATGTAGGCATGTATTCCGTATATAGTCATATGTGCTTATGGAAAAGAACTTGCATGACATCTTTTGTCCTACCCTCCCGTGGTAGTGGGGTCCATAAGGAAACTAAGGGATATTAAGGCCTCCTTTTAATAGAGAACCGGACCAAAGCATTAGCACTTAGTGAATACATGAAGTCCTCAAACTATGGTAATCACCGGAAAGAATCCTAATTATTGTCACCTTGGGGTATGCGGATCATAACACGTAATAGGTGTCTACAACTTGCAAGATAGGATCAAGAACACAAATATATTCATGAAAACATAATAGGTTCAGATCTGAAATCATGGCACTCGGGCCCTAGTGAGAAGCATTAAGCATAGCAAAGTCATAGCAACATCAATCTCAGAACATAGTGGATACTAGGGATCAAACCCTAACAAAACCAACTCGATTACATGATAAATCTCATCCAACCCATCACCGTCTAGCAAGCCTACGATGGAATTACCAACTACCAGTGGTGAGCATCATGAAATTGGCGATGGAGGAAGGTTGATGATGATGAAGGCGACAGATTCCACCCTCCGAAGCCCCGAACGGACTCCAGATCAGCCCTCCCGATGAAGAACAGGAGGTGGCAGCGGCTTCGTATCGTAAAACGCGATGAATCCTTCTCTCTGATTTTTTTCTCTGCGAATAGGTATATATAGCGTTGGAATTAGGGTCAGAGAAGGTCCAGGGGCCCCACAAGCCTGGGAGGCACGCCCTGGGGGGTAGGCGCGCCCCCAGGGCTTGTGGCCTCTGGGTTGCCCCCCTCTGGTATCTTTTTCCGTCATTATTTTTTATATATTCCAGAAATATTCTCCATAAATTTTTAGGTCAATACGAGAACTTTGATTTCTACAAAAAATAACACCATGGCAATTTTACTGAAAACAGCGACAGTCCGGGTTAGTTCCATTCAAATCATGCAAATTAGAGTCTAAAACAAGGGCAAAAGAGTTTGGAAAAGTAGATACGATGGAGGTGTATCAGTATTCATATGCAGACATACATCAAGTGTTCTCAAATCCAACAAGTATTCAATCCGATAATAGCGAAACCTCTAAGGTAAAAACTCAATTCATCACAACAATATAGAGAAGGAAAAAACACCATATGATCCAACTATATTAACAAAGCTCGCGGTACATCAAGATCGTGCCAAAACAAGAACACGAGAGAGAGTGATCAAACACATAGCTACTGGTACATGCCCTCATCCCTGAGGGTGAACTACTCCCTCCTCGTCATGGAGACCGCTGGGATGATGAAGGTGGCCTTCGGTGATAATTTCCCCCTTTCGGCAGGGTGCCGAAACAGGGCTGCAGATGGGATCTCTTTGGTACAGAGGCTTGCAACGGCAGAGTCGAAGTTCTAGGGTTATTTCTGGGGGTTTCCCTATATATAAGAATTTTTTGAGTTGGAATCACGCAAAAAGGAGCTAAGATAGGCCCACGAGGCACCAGGGCATGCCCTGATGGCTTGTGGGCCACTCCATCGTCTTCTGGCCCCCTCCCGAAGCTTCTAGTGTCTCTTTGGTTCCAAAAAAAGTCAAAAAGTTTCAGCCCATTCCGAGAACTTTTATTTCTGCACAAAAAAGGACACCGCGGTAGTTCTACTAAAAACAACGTTAGTCCGGGTTAGTTCCATTCAAATCATACCAAAACACAATAGAATTGTTGTAAACATGGCATGAATACTTCATAAATTATAGATACGTTGGAGACGTATCAGTGCGCGGGAAGTGTAGCTACACGTGCAAATGAGCAAGGTGTCGACCTTTGTAAAGGTAGCCATGGACCTCCTTTTATAGATGAAGGGATCACAGCGGCAAAACAGTCTTTACACAAGGTAAATAGTGGCTATAGTGCCAAATACCTAACTCTGACGGGTCTGAACAAATGCATTAAATGCACCATGAGGTGTCACGCTGGAGAGGCATTCCGGCAAGGGTTGTCTCTCCTTCTGTGTTGTTCGCCCAGCTACCTCTTATTATCTTCACACGCCTTCAGAACGGGTGCCATTAAAGTTGTATCTTTGGCAGTGAGGTGACACGTGAGCAGACAAGGTTCACCCAACTGCCTACCCACTCGACACCTATTTGACAAGCGACGGGCTGGTCGCTCAGGTGGAGTGGTCTACAAGTAGTGGGAGCTTGCTGGGTCTTCGTGTGCCTGATCATGTGCCTTATTACATTTGAACAAAAATGTGGCTAAAAACCTAGATAGTGCAACACGTCCGGGATGCCGAAGCCGGTCATGCCAAAGCTCGGAGCTGGCAGTGTCGACGAGGAGAGTAGTGGCTGCGGTGGAGGGTGCTACCAAAGAGAGTAGAGCTCACTGGGGCTATTACACCGGAGCACCACCATCCCGGAATGAAGATCCTTAACAGAAAAATCGAAAGGGTCAAACTCCACGGAAACAAAATTTTCATGACTTAAGGCACGAACTGAAATGAGACACTTAATGGGAGAAGGGGAGATGAGAACATGATTAAGATGGAGAGGGTGGGAGGAGGTGGGGATGGCAGTGGAACCAACGTGAGAGACAGGGAGGGAAGCACCGTTACCAACAATGATTTGAGATGGATGCAATCAGTGGGGGTGAGAGTGACTGTACCAGGATCCGCGACCATATGCGAAGTGGCGCCCGAGTCAAGGAACCTATCGCCGCCCCCTATGTACAGCTGCTGGTGCATGGAGAGGAGCGCCTGATGGAGGGCGCTCATGTTCCAAGGGTTGCCCGTGGACGTGGCTGGAGTAGGAACCGGCATGGGGAGAGCAATGTAGGCAGGCGCACCATAGGGAGGAGACACGGTGTACGGCGTGCCATGGGGCGCGTTCACAGTGTAGAACAAGGCGTAGGGCGTGGGCGCGGCGTAGTGGGACGCGACGAGCCCATGGGCAGGGCGCGCGCCAAGGACGCCAACGCTGGGGGCCGGCGGCTGCACAGGCCAGGCCTGGAAGGTACCCGTCGACGGGTTGAAGGGCGGTGAGGGCGCCGATGCGGGAGGACGGGGCGTTCGATAGGACCTGGTGGCGCATCATTGTTGGGGCCCTTGCGGTGTTTGCAGCCATGGTTTCCACTCAAAGAGGCCGGCTGCTGGGGCACCGGTGGAGTGGGTGCGGGAGCAGGGGGCGCCGGAGCCTGGGGTGCGCAGCTGACATAGAGCGTCGTGGCCGAGTCATGCGCCGCGAGATGGGCGAGGCGGTTCTCCTCATGCGGAAGATATGAGTAGGCCTGGATGAAGGACGACAGATGCGTCTCATCGTACGTGAGGTTGGCGACGGCGTGGTCAAACTTATGGCTGAGCCGGCGAATCATGTTGGAGACGATGGCCCGATCGGACTTCGGGATCGTGCAATCGATGAGAGTGTCGACGAGGGTCTTGAGTCGTGTGCAGTACTCCTGGACAGAGGAGTGCCCTTGTGATGTGGAGCATCCCAAGGTCATCCCCATAGACCTACCATTGTCTCACCAAGTGCCAAGCAGACCCATGACATGTGCACGTGTAAGAGCTCTCGAAACTGAGGTGACATCTCTCCTCTCGCAATTCCTCTCCGAAACACATGAGACATGGCTACTACCTCAAACAGAGACACTTTGCATACTCGGGTACCAAGGAGTTAGCCATGGAGAAGATAAGGAGCAAGGAAGATCGAAGGAGGAAGACATATGGGAAGATGGAGAAGAAAACAACCAAGTTAGCACTTGCCCGGATGATCCGGATAATGTGCCCGAAGACACCTGAAGGCCTCACGCTAAAGCCGGATCATCCGGACCCCGGCCTGGATCATCCGGACGAACTGGGACGTCCGGACTAGGACCCGGACATCCGAACCTCCCGCAGCCTCCGCGACATGCCCGGATCATCCGGACCACTGAAGCCTGGATCATCCGGACCAACATCCGGATCATCCGAACAGTGCCTGCATGCATGATGTTGGGCTAAGGCCCATGTACCCATTCGTCCCTCTAGCCTACATATACGACTCCTCCTCCACTTTTCTAGGGTTAGCATTGGTTTAACTCACATGAGAGATAGAGCTTTGCTCATCCACTTGATACCTACTCCATTGGAGGCCAAGTCCTCCATCTAGGAGAAGATCCCCCAAGTGGATTAAAGCCCTCCATCTAGGAGAAGATCACCTAGTGGATTCAAGACCTCCTCTTGGAGAAGAACTAGCTACTTGTATCTTTCCTTTGTTGTCTTTGGATCTTGTGATCTCTTTGTGTTCATGGATCTAGCATATGTGTGATTGGATCAAGTCAATTTGAGTGTTTCCTCTTGTTTTCCCCCTTGTGTTCATCGTGTTCTTTGGGAACCCCCCTCCAAATCGTGAAAGATCGGCCCCTAGGGTTCCACCCTACATCATCTTGGTATCATGAGCCAAGGTTGATCACGAATTTGGAGTCCCTATCCCCACTTTCTAGCCTTGTTTTGTTTGATGTCGTCCTAAATTCAAAAATCCCCACGAAAAATAGCCCCAATTTTTTTTGTGATTCGTTGGTGTGATGAAGTTTGGTTGATTTTGATCCATGGATTCTTTGTGTTGCAAGTGGATCTAACCTTTCCCCACCATCTCCACCACGAAATCCATAAAAAATCCCCAAAATTTTTGTTTTCCCCATGATTTTCAAGTTTATCCCAGGCCTCACCCGCGCGCAGTTGACCTGCCTGGATCATCTGGACCCTGACCCGGATCATCCGGACATGCCCGGATCATCCGGCTTCGCCTGACGACACGACATTTCTGCAGTTTTTTTCCAGCCACATCCACTTCCGCCACCGCATACCCACCTCAACAATCACCATTCCACTTCTGCTAACCCCTCGACATACCCAATTGTACCACCGCTTTCCGCTACCGCCATTTGGTCATTTGCTTTGAGAATTTGAGTTGTGGTTCTCCGTTTCCTAGGGTGCTTCGGCCAACTAGGAACAGTTCAGCTTCACATCACCACCGCTCATTTTTGCCAAGGATTCGACATCGACAATGACCACTTCACAATCTTGACACCCTCGACCGTAAGCAAGGACGGTAACCTCGACGACACCTTTGTGTACTCCTTTCCATTCCATTGATAACCCCATAGCCCATTTTCCGTCACTTTCCTATCGAGACTAGCCATTGAGTATTGCCGGCAACGTTACTTGTGCACATTAGTGATCATCATTCCCATTGCATACATACCATATCATCTTGGTACATACATCTTGGTATCATCTCTTGTGTCAGAAGGTTGTCACCGCATATATACAATTGCTATCTTGGTTCGTGAAGTTTTGCATAAGAGGCAAAAGAAAGAGCTCAAAAGAGAAAGAGCCAACAAGCTTTTAAGCAAAAGAGAAAGATAAGCAAAGAGCTTTTAAGGAAGAACCATAGCTTCATACTACATTAAGATTGTCATACTCGATCATCTTGGATCATATCACCGGAACACCATACATATAGCATACTTGGGATAGAAGTCATTGCATTTTTTCATTGTAGGTTGTGCACAAGTCTCGTATCCACCTATTGTGCAATCGTGCTAGCATCTCTCTAGCGTTGTGCAACAAGAGCATTTTCCATGGATTCCACATTTTGAGCTCATTCCTTGGTTGCAAGGCCCCATTTATCTATATGTGTGTGTGTTTCCGTGTGCCACATCTTGCTATTGGTCTACTTGTTTCATTTGTGAATTTGCGAATCTTTTTCAACATTATTGAATCTCGCTAACAATTGCATAAATTTTTGCCACCATCCTCACCAAGCTCCGCTAAAAAAGCTTTACTTGTGTAGGTGTGAGAAATCGACAAGATCCGGTACCAATTGTGCTATTTCCTTTCTACATTATTGAGTGATCATCGATCCATTCTCAACATTATTGAGATCTCTTGGTTGTTATGTTGACAATGAAAGCATACCGCTCAAAATTATATTCATCTCTGTTTTAAAATCTCGAGCTCTGGCACCTCTGCAAATCCCTGCTTCCCTCTGTGAAGGGCCTATCTATTTACTTTTATTGCTGAGTCATCATCCTCTTATAAAAAGCAGCAGTTAGAGAGCACCACTATCATTTGTATGCTTTGTTATTAATTGATATTGAGTATGACTGTGACTGGATCTCTTTTATCATGAATTACAATGTCTAGTCAGTCCTTGATCTTCAGGGGTGCTCTGCATTTATGTTTTGCGGTCTCAGAAAGGGCTAGCGAGATACCATCTTGTTATATCATATCATGATTGTTTTGAAAAAGTGTTGTCATCCGAGACTTATTATTATTGCTCGCTAGTTGATTATGCCATTGATATGAGTAAATGTGAGACCTAAATGTTATTGTGAATATGGTTAGTTCATAATCTTTGCTGAAAACTTGAATAATGGCTTTACATATTTGCAACAACAAGATCAAACAGAGTTTGTAAAAGTTTTTCTTTATCACTTTCAGTTTGTCAACTGAATTGCTTGAGGACAAGCAATGGGTTAAGCTTGGGGGAGTTGATACATCTCAATCGTATCTACTTTTCCAAACTCTTTTGCCCTTGTTTTGGACCCTAATTTGCATGATTTGAATGGAACTAACCCGGACTGACACTGTTTTCAGCAGAATTGCCATGGTGTTATTTTTGTGCAGAAATAAAAGTTCTCGAAATGACCTAAAACTTCACGGAGATCATTTTTGGAATTAATAAAAAATATTGGCGAAAGAATCAACAGAAGGGGCCCGCACCCAGTCCACAAGGGTGGAGGGCGTGCCCACTCCCCAGGGCGCGCCACCCGTCCTTGTGGGCCCCCTGGACCTCCATCGACCTCAACTCCAACTCCATATATTCACGTTCAGGGAGAAAAAAATCGAAGAGAAGGATTCATCGCGTTTTACGATACGGAGCCACCGCCACCTCATGTTCTTCCTTGGGAGGGCAGATCTGGAGTCCGTTCGGGGCTCCGGAGAGGGGAAATCATCGCCGTCGTCATCATCAACCATCCTCCATCACCAATTTCATGATGCTCACTGCCGTGCGTGAGTAATTCCATCGTAGGCTTGCTGGACGGTGATGGGTTGGATGAGATTTACCATGTAATCGAGTTAGTTTTGTTAGGGTTTGATCCCTAGTATCCATTATGTTCTAAGATTGATGTTGCTATGACTTTGCTATGCCTAATGCTTGTCACTAGGGCCCGAGTGCCATGATTTCAGATCTGAACCTATTATGTTTTCATGAATATATTTGTGTTCTTGATCCTATCATGCAAGTTATAGTCACCTACTACGTGTTATGATCCAGCAACCCCGGAGTGACAATAGTCGGGACCACTCCCGGTGATGACCGTAGTTTCAGGAGTTCATGTATTCACTAAGTGCTAATGCTTTGGTCCGGTTCTCTATTAAAAGGAGGCCTTAATATCCCATAGTTTCCAATAGGACCCCGCTGCCACGGGAGGGTAGGACAAAAGATGTCATGCAAGTTCTTTTCCATAAGCACGTACGACTATATTCGGAATACATGCCTACATTATATTGATGAATTGGAGCTAGTTCTGTGTCACCCTATGTTATAATTGTTGCATGATGAATGCCATCCGACATAATTATCCATCATTGATCCATTGCCTATGAGCTTTTCACATATTGATCTTTGCTCCGTTACTTTTATGTTGCCACTGTTACGATTGCTACAAAACTGCTACTATTACTTTTGCCACCGTTACCGTTACTTCCATACTACTTTGCTACTAAATACTTTGCTGCAGATATTAAGTCTTTTATGTGTGGTTGAATTGACAACTCAGCTGCTAATACGTGAGAATATTCTTTGGCTCCCCTTGTATCGAATCAATAAATTTGGGTTGAATACTCTACCCTCGAAAACTATTGCAATCTCCTATACTTGTGGGTTATCAGCAATCAGTGCATGCGGCAACTTCCTTGCCGGGAGCCTCGGTCTTGGCCTTCTTGCTGGTACCAGGAGTGCTCGATCCTTCAACAGCTAGCACTGCTTTATCCTTGCGCTTCTTGTTGTTCTTCTTGTGATCGGCGGCGTCGTCGTCGTCCTCTGAGTCAACATCGACGCCATCCTCTTCACCGGGGAGATGCCTCCCCTCCTCTATTCGGGCACACTTATCCGCCAAAGTGTACCGCTCATTCATAGTCTTGGGCAACCGGACATTCATCTTGGAACGTATCCTGCGGTTGCGTATGTTGGACTAGAATGCAGCTATCACCACTGCCGGGTAGATGTCTAGAATGTTCCTGTGCACCCGGCTGAACCTCCGCATGTATTTCCGTAACTCTCTCCTTCCTTCTGTGGTAGGAGCTGCAAGTCGCTGGGCCGCCCTGGTTCTTGATGATCGTCCGTGAAGGCGCCAACAAATTCATGGCACAGGTCAGCCCAGGTCGAGATGGAGTTCTCCGGCAAGTGCATTAGCCACGACCTCACGTTTGGCTTGAGTACCAAAGGGAAGTAGTTGGCGAATACCTTCTCATCTCTTCCTCCGGCGGCTTGAACAGCAATGGTGTAGATGCTCAAGAACTCGGCCGGGTTAAATCTTCCATCGTACTTTTCTGGTATCTCTGGCTTGAATGTACGGGCAGATGGCCAATGGACTTGCCGCAGCTCGCGAGTGAAAGCGGGGCACCCAACCTCGAAAGGCAGGTATCCGTCTTCACCGGGCATGGGCTCGTCGATGTCAGGGCCATTGCGCCTATCAGACTGGCGGTGGGTTTCGTGGCGTCATTCGATTGTGACGCACGCGTCCTCCCTCCAACTATCTTCTGGGACTCGTCGCTGGTCTCGACGTGCCCGGGGATCAGATGAACCCATTGATACGTCGTCGGGTTCTTGGCCGCGTGGCTCTGGCTGTGTCCCCTACGCTGGCCGACGTGGAGGGGATTGCACCGTGGGGGTGGCCCCTTCGGTACGGCCAGCGGCTTGGGCTATTGTCACCGCCTGTGGAGGCCGTGGCGGGGCTCACCGCTGTGATCCTCCCGCCTCGGTGAAACCAATCAAGCTCTGAATGGTGGCCCTCCACTCATCCATCTGATCGGCCGCCGGCGGAAATCTCAACAGGAGTGCTCGGCATAGACAACGACGTAGATCGTGACGTCGCCTGGCTTCTGACGGCTCCGGTAGTGACGGCGCCGTGCTCTCGTCACCGTGAGCCAGTAGCCAGGGTGGTGGATGCGCTTGGGGATCGGCGGCCCCATTCGGCGCATCATCTTGGCTAGCTTGTCCTGGGGGTGGCGCGTGTCCTAGGGCCGCACCCGCAGCGGGGGCGGCTAGAGGGTTACTGTTCACCCCAGAGCGAGCGCCATCGCTGCGGCTGCGTCCCTCAGTGGGGCGGAGAGGTGGGGATGGAACAATCTCTCCACCCGCATCTTGTGGAGCATGGCTGCTGGGATGCTGTTGACGTTGTCCTTCTCTGGCGCCTCCTAGTCCTGTGGGTAGGCCTACTACTTCTTCAAAACCACTCTTCATCAAGCAAGATGACGACCCGAACAACTACGTCACCAAGAACCACCTCTTCGGTGTGCAAAGAGCTTTGCATCAAGAAAATGAAGCATTGAGTGAATGGCTCGACCTACTCGCTACCGACTTGCGACAATCTGAACAACGTACAAGAGACTACTTCGACAACAAGCTTGATGCACAAAAGGAGGAGAGCAATGCAAGAATGGAAGAGATTCGTGCCTTGTTGGTCAACCGTTCTTCTACCTCTTCATCATAGTCAAGACGGAGCCACTCAAGTCGACATTCTTCAAAATCTTCTTCAGATGCAAGTCCTCCTCGAGTTTGTTCGTATTGTCACCAAGACCATGAAGTTCATCAAGCTCCACAAAACCCATTCCATGGCAATGGTTTACAAGGCCATCTCCGTGAACGTGAACACCAACAGCAACAAGCTAATGAACCTCCGGTCCAAGAGCAAACTCCAATAGGCCAAGATCGACAAGAACAACAAGACGGTGATGCCCTTCGACAAGGGAAACAACATCGTGAGGAACAAACCCTTGAAGCCCAATGCGCTCTATGCGAAGCAACACAATCCGTCGACAAGCGAAACCGTCAAGTATGTCTACAAGAAGAGGCCATCTGCCGTGAGCGCCAAGAAGAAGCCACACGTCTTGAGGAGCTTCAAGAGATGAGGAATCATGCAAGAATTCCACACCCTCAACGTCAAGCTAATCAAGCGGAGCACGAGGAGCAAGTGGCTCAAGACCCTCCTCCATGGCTAGAGCGTCCTCATCATCACCATCGACCCCAACACAATGAAGAGCAACACTATGGCAAGCTCAAGTTCACCATGCCTAAGTTCTCCAGAAGCAACGATCCTGAAAACTACCTTTCATGGGCATTAAAAGTTGACAATATCTTTCGCTTGCACAAGTACGAGGAAGAGAAGAAGATCGCCATGGCATCTCTTGAGTTCCAAGACTATGTCCTCATTTGGTGGGAACAAGTCATTGAGCGTCGTGAAGCAAAGGGTGACCCACCCATCACAACTTGGGCTCAAATGAAGGATGTCATGCGAGCGCGCTTTGTCCCAACATACTATAGCCGCGACCTCTTCAAGAAATTGCAACTCCTCAAGCGAGGAACCAAGTCCGTTGAAGAGTACTACAAGGAAATGGAGATTGCAATGATACGAGCTAATGTCACGGAAGATGAAGAGTAAACCATGGCACATTTCTTGCATGGCCTCAACCATCCTATCAAGAAGATCGCCGACTTCCAACCTTACTCCAACCTCATCGAGCTAGTGCACCAAGCTACCAAAGCAGAGCGTCAAGTGTAAGATGACTATAAGTATGCCAAGTACTCTTCCAAGACCTACGGCTCCTATAATCAAGCTTCACCGACTTAACCGCTTTCTACCTCAACCAAAGCTTCCCCAAGCGACAGCGACAATTCAAGTTACAAGAAAACTTTGACAACCTCAAGGCGTCATCTACAACTCCACCGGATGAGACCTTCAAGACAAGTTCCATCAAATGCTTCACCTGTGGAGGCCGAGGCCACAAGACACTTGAGTGCACCAACCGGCACACCATGATTGCCAACGACGATGGCACCTATGACTCTATGAGTGAAGAAGAAATGGAAGCCCTTGAACATGTGGCCATTCACCGGCAAGTGAATGAAGATGAAGATGACCAAGTCTATTGTGACAATGATTCGAGCCCCGCTCTCGTTGTCTCCAAGGTATTGACACTTCAACATCACCAAGACAAAGACCAACGATGCCATATCTTCCACACCAGGGCGGGCATTGTCGTGGTATAACACGGCCACCTATGGTACCATCGGCCCCTTGTGGTTTGGCAAGGGGGAAGAGCACATTGCACAAAGACCGGAGAGCGTAGAGCAGCACAACAGCGATGACACGGGTAGTTTTTACCCAGGTTCGGGCCACCGCGAGGCGTAAAACCCTACTCCTGCTTTGGTGGATTGATGAAAGGACCGTGGTGGAGACGCAGCGCTCTAGCCCGGCAAGGTCACCTTGGGACGAGAGCAGCTACGCGCGTATGAGTGTACAAGGGTCCGAATCCTTTCTAAGGTTGCCACGGCCCTCCTTTTATAGGTTAAGGGGTTACCACAATGGCAAAACAGTCATTACGCACTGATCGGATAGCAAACAATGCTATCATACCTAACTCTGCAGGCAGGACAGGGTGCATTAAATACACCGCTTAGTGTCACATCGCGGGGGAGTCCGGCAAGCCTTGCCGTGCCATTCGTCCACCTTCTCGCCTGCCTGCGTGACACGCCTCTGGACGGGTGTCATTTGGGGTTGATCTTCCTCAGAAATGTCTGCCACGTGCCATAGAACAACCACTTAATCACTTGGGGGCTCGACACCGCACTAGGAGGTGACTTGCGTTGTCGTGAGGTGGAGCGGTGATGTCTTGGCGGGGTGATCCGCCCTTGGCGCCCCGGCAAGCTTGCCGGGGGAGTCTTGAGACTTGTCTTCGAGGTGACCTTGACCTTGTCAGGCTCACCTGCCCGGCAAAGGAGGTTTTTCCTTAGTGATATTTTGCTTCCTTGGCTTGTCTTGGTCTTCTTGATCCGCCCTTTGATTCCTCAAAGAGCTATACCTCTTGCTTGGCCTTGTCTTGGATGTTGTAACCTTGCCCTTGAGCCTGTGTACAGTCTGGGAAACATACACCAGGGTTTGTTGGACCGACAGGAGCCCCCGGGCCTGGTCCGAATGCGCTGCCGAGCATCGTTGGGGTAGGCCCTGTCCAGTACACAGGCGAAGAGTTTGTGGTGGCTCATGCTTGAGACTTTCTTTGCCTCTTCATTAACTTTTGCTTGAGTCAGTTTCTGGCTTTTTCGCGCGTCGTGCGAGATGTTATGAGGGAGTTGCAAGCCACGATCCGTGGGCCACGCACATCCCACATTCACGGGGTGGTAACTGCCATTTCACTAGCTTCTCCGCTTCTGGCCTTTCCGCCACGTATGCTGCATGCATTGCACAGGGTTGGTGGCGGACGAGGGGAGCACGGAAATGTGTGCCATGGCAGAAAGCCAGGCGCCAAGGATTGTCGCAGGGGGTCAGCCTTGATTCCACGAGCTATTGATGGTGCGGGGGAACCGGATTGGCAGAGAGGGGCGGTTGCCTCCCCTGAGTGAGGAGCCAGCCCCCGGCCTTGTTTGCCTATAAAATGGGATGCGGGCGAGGTGCTGGCTCACACCCGTCTCCTTCTTTCTTCTGACATTGCTCCCTCATCATGGTGAGGGGACGGGAGTAGCAGCACTCCAGTAGTGGCGACAAGGGCCTCTGCTCGACAGTGCCTCCCTCCTCCCCTTGGGGACACGGAAGGGCAGCCCGCTGCGAGGGGAGGCGGGGAGGACGAGGTCGTGGTCGCCGCGGCGCTCGGGGTCAAGGGGGAGGAGGTCGTGCTTTGATCGCACCTCCTCCTGCTTCCCAATATCCTAATGAAGGCCACGTCGGGAATGAGCCGCTGGAGTTCATCGAAAGTGGCAAGGACCCCCGCGCAGCCATCTTCGGCTTCCAACCCCATTCGCAAGGGTGGTGGAGATCGAGCAGCCGCTGGGTTGCACATGAGGGGCTATTGCAACGGTAGCATGCGGGCGGACGTAGAGTTCCCCGCTCCTCGTGTCATGCTTCTCCGGCGTGGTTGGAAGACTTTTGCTCGTGCCCATAGCTTGGCGGCCAGGCACGTCCTTCATTTCAAGTTAATGGATGCCACCCTGCTCTCCGTCAAGGTCTTCCGATGCTCAGGTGCTTGCTTAGGGTGCTGCGCGGAGAGCTCGACCAACAACGAAAGCTCCTCCTCGAGCGATAGCGACGAGGAGGACAGTGACGGCGCCGACGGAGAGGACGACGGCTCTGACTCCGGCTGAACACCAGCCGCACCGTCACCGTCAAGCGGTAGCACCATCATCTGTACCTGCACCTCCTCTCCGGCAAGGCGATTTCCCGGGGAGTTGGATGTGGAGGTGTGGATGGTGTCCCCAGCTCCTCCAGCAGCCTTCCAGCTGGGCCCTGACAGGCTTCCTCATGGGTTGCGGCTTCGTTCGCCCTGCCGCGTCCTGCTGGCCCTGGTGGCGGTGGCCAGGGGGTCGTCTCCGCCATTCTCTTCACCATCACCTTCGCCCGTGCCCTCTCGATCTTGTCAGGCTCCTTGTCATGGGGCCTGACGGGGTCAGGATGGGCTTTTGCCTAGGCATTCCTTTTGCCCTCTTCGCCTTCGGCGGTAGTTCCTAGGAGGAGAGGGACAAGAAAGGGATTACCGGGCACTTATCTTTTTTCAGTCTAAAATATGTAGGCATCTGCCAAACTTTAGTCTAAAATATGTAATATGTTTTATCCATGTTTGTGTTTTGTAAGATCTGTACTTGCTTATCACCATATTAATGAAAAAGACATGCCTTGCCGGGTACTTGTGCATGTGTCATGTCCATGCAGAGGTGAGATGCCTCTATATGTTTAAGTAAACAAGTTTTCTCTGGCAAGCTATCTTGCCGGTGCCTTTCGTTTGTTGCCGCGGGGCTAGGCCTGTCGGGCACAAAACTACGGAAAGGGACTAGCTCCTCGTCGAACCCCCTCCGTCAAAGGCCACTACAACCACCTGATCGAAGCAACGTTCGGGACACAGGATGGGAGCACCCATGCTTCGAAGGTGACGAGGTTTTCATATGCACAAGTTTTCACCTTACAGAACATGTATGGATAAGAAATAACTTATCTGCTTGGCTTGTCAGGGACTAATATGTAGGCTTGTCTTCATTTCTTCTCTTCGGGACCAGGTCCACGGCAAGAAACTTGCAGCTTAGTGCAGAGGAAAACAATGCTACATGTGCCCTGATCTACATGATGATGCTATGCTCATGTTATGCTTATGCATGCATGCAAGTTTTAGGGGCCCCCAACGCTTCGTTTATTTATCTGCTGCTCAGGGTCTGCACCTGGCTTTGTACAAAGGGTTACATGCAACATCGGCAAATCTTGTACAAAAGGGTGGCTACTGGGCAGGGCCCGACAGCCGCGCCTTACGGGTAGAACTTACAGAGATGCTCAATGTTCCATGAGTTTTGCAACTGAATGCCATCTCCGGTCTCCAGACGGACATCGCCGGTTCTGGTGACTCATACTACCCGGTAAGGGCCTTCCCACTTAGGCGTCAACTTGTTTGCACCCTTGGCGGACTGAACACGCCTAAGGACAAGGTCGCCTTCCTCAAAGCTCTGGGCATGAACCCTGCGGCTATGATAGCGACGCATGGCTTGCTAGTAGCGTGCAACACACGTAGCAGCCCGGAGACAGTTCTCCTCAAGTAGCACAGCATCGTCACGCCGGTGTTGTTCTTGCGCTACTTCATCGTAGGCAAGCACTCGAGGTGACCCGTATATGAGTTCCGTGGGGGTCACTACTTCTGCCCCATAGACTAGGGAGAAGGGAGTCTGGCCGGTAACTCGATTTGGTGTCGTTCTGAGGGACCAAAGAACCACCGGCAGCTCGTCGATCCATTGCCTGCCACACTTCTGCAGCCTATCAAATGTTCCTGTCTTGAGTCCTCACAGCACTTCAGCGTTCGCCCTCTCAGCTTGCCCGTTGCTTCTGGGATGAGCAACAGAGGCAAATGAGACCTTGCTTCCGAGGGCATGAACGTATTGCATGAAGGCGCGGCTTGTGAATTGGGTGCCATTGTCAGTGATGACTCTGGCGGGTACTCCGAAACGGCACACCAATTCTTTCAAGAACTTGATAGCTGACTGTGCGGTCACCTTCCTCACAGGCTCCACTTCCGGTCACTTTGTGAACTTGTCGATGGCGATGCATAAGAACTCAAAGCCCCTGGTAGCACGGGGGAAGGGGCCCAAGATGTCGAGCCCCCAGACCAAGAAGGGCCATGACAAAGGGATCGTCTGGAGAGCTTGAGCAGGTTGATGGATATTCTTGGAGTGGAACTGGCAGGCTTCACATCTGGTGACTAGCTCGATTGCATCTTGGAGGGCCGTGGGCCAGTAGAAACCTTGCCGAAAAGCCTTTCCGACTAGGGCCCTTGATCCAATATGGGAGCCACACATGCCTTTGTGTATCTCCGCCAGCAGTTCCTTCCCTTCTTCCCGGCAAATGCACTTTAATTTCACTCCGTGGGGCCTCCTTCTGTATAGTGCGTCATCGACAAACTGATACATACTGGCCCTCCGGGCTACTCTTTTAGCTTCTTCTTGCTCTTTGAGAAGTTCTCCTGTTTGGAGGTAACGGACTATGTGTCATGCCCAAGTTGGAGCCTGAGGCTCGACAAAAGGATCAGCAGCACCTCCTCGTTCGTGGGAGCGCACGCCTCAACCGTGAGAATCGGAAGTTCGGCGGGAGGGTGCTGCTCGCCAAGTGAAGTGGAGTTGTTCCCGCCAACCTCTCTGTTGGGGGCTTCAGGAAGCTCTGCCGGGAGAGGCTTGCCAGAGTCCAGTTTTCTCCTCTTCCTGGCCATTGTTGTCGGGGATACGGAGGGCTGAGTCAGGTGGAGAACAAAAGTCCTTGGTTCCATAGGAAGCTTTGGCGCAGCGCACTTTGATAGATGATCAGCAATGCTATTTTCCGCACGGGGTATGTGCTCTGTTTACAATCCGTCAAAGCGCTCCTCCAGCTTTCTCACTTCCTCCACGTATGCCTCCATCAATGGACTTTGATAATCCTTGTTTACTTACCTCACCACAAGTTGTGAGTCTCCACGAATGATCAACTTCTTGATTCCCAGTTCTGTTACGATCCTGAGCCCGGCAAGGATTCCTTCATATTCTGTAGTGTTGTTGGTAGCCTTCTCCCGGGGGAAATGCATTTGAACCACGTACTTGAGGTGCTCCCCAGTGGGTGCGACGAGAAGCACGCCAGCTCCTGCACCTTGTAGGGAGAAGGCACCATCAAAGTACATGATCCAATCTTGGGGCGCTTCCCTGTCGGGGATAATTGTCTCCGGCGTTTCTTCATCTGGAGTTGGTGTCCATTCTGCAATAAACTCCGCCAATGCTCTGCTCTAAATAGTTGACGTGCTCTCAAACTTCAAACCAAAGCTTGATAACTCCAAAGCCCACTCCACTATTCTGCCAGTGGCCTCAGGGTTCCTCAGTATCCATTGCAAGGGGAAGCGGGTAACAATCGTGATCTCGTGGGCTTGGAAGTAGTGGCGCAGTTTCCTTGAGGCCATGATGAGGCCAAAGATCAACTTTTGCACGCTCGAGTTCCTTGATCGAGCCCCCTACATTAGGGAGCTGACAAAGTACACTGGCCACTGCACCACCTTCTTCCTTGCCGCGATCCTGGAATTGTCTCCGCTGCCCTGCTCCTCTTTGTTCTGATCTGCATATGACCTTGCCGGGATGAGTTCGCTTTCCTCTCCAGAGGGGACGGTAGTTGCGGCTGCTCCTTCATCTACTTCCCGCTGTGCCACCAACGCTGCACTAACCACTTGATTGGTTGCCGCCAGGTAAAACAACAACAGTTCTTGTGGTTTAGGAGCGACTAAGGTGGGAACAGAGGAAAGGTAGGTCTTCAAATCTTGCAGCGCAGCGTCTACCTCCAGGGTCCACTCCACGGGCCCTGCCTTTTTCAAGATTTTGAAGAATGGCAGGGCGCGCTCGGCGGACTTGGAAATGAACCTCTTAGCGCGGCAACACATCCAGTCAAATGCCTCATGTCTTTAACTGTCTTGGGTGCTTGAATCTGCTCGATCGCCTTGATCTTGTCGGGGTTGGCCTCTACCCCCGGTGGGAGATGAAGAAGCCAAGTAGCTTGCGGAAGGAACACCAAACACACACTTCTCCGGGTTCAGCTTCAAGTTGATCTTGCGTAGATTTGCAAAGGTCTCTTCCAAGTCTTGAATGAGAGTTGATTTGTCCTTGGTTTTCACCACTATATCGTCCATGTAGGCTTCAATATTCCTGTGCAGCTGGGACTCAAAGCCAATCTGTACTGCTCTTGCAAAAGTGGATCCAGCGCTTTTTAACCCAAAGGGCATCCGTACAAAACAGTACGTGCCACATGGGGTTATAAACGCGGTCTTCTCTTCATCTTTCTCAGACATGAAAATCTAGTGGTACCCTGAGTAGGCATCCAAGAAGGAAAGCATGTCACATCCAGAGGTGGAATCCACAATCTGATCAATGCGCGGCAAGGGGAATGGGTCCTTCAGTCATGCTTTATTCAGGTCTGTGAAATCTATGCAAAGCCTCCACTTCCCATTCGCCTTGCGCACCATCACAGGATTCGCCAACCAAGTTGGATGCAATACCCCTCTGACCAATCCAGCAGCTTCGAGTTTCTTGATCTCTTCAGCAATAAACTGCTACCGCTCCAAAGCTTGCTTTCGGACCTTCTGTTTGACGGGCCGGGCATGTGGGCAGACAGCAAGGTGGTGCTCGATTACCTCCCTGGGAACACCGGGGATGTCAGATGGTTGCCAGGTAAACACATCGACATTCGCTCGCAGGAAGGCAACGAGCGCACTTTCCTATTTGTCATCGAGAGTGGAGCTGATAGTAAATGTACCATCAGCGCCAACCAGCCCTGCTGGGACCTTCTTCACAGCGGGCGCAACAACCTTTGATCTCTTGCTATTGGAACTCTCCGGCAAGTCATCAACAGGCACAGCACACTCCGGAGAGGTGCGCTTCCCGGATTCTTTGCTGCATCCTTGCTAGTATTATTCCCTCTCTTGCTTTCCTTGGCGGGAGCGGTAGCTTCCGCAGCCTCTGCGGCGAATGCTTATCGGTACATCTTATCCACGCATATAATTGCGTCCTTCTTGTCTGATGGAATGGAAATGATGCCCATTGGCCCTGGCATCTTCAGCGTGTTGTAGGCATAGTGGGATGCCACCATGAATTTTTCTAGGGCTGAGCGACCAAGGATTACATTGTATTGGCAGGGGGAGGTCAATTACATCAAGCACGATCTTCTCAGTCCGGTAGTTTCACTCCCCCCCCCCCCCCCCCGTGAACGTTACCGACAGTGTCATCTTCCCCTTAGGACGACTCCTGTTGGGTTTGATCCCTTGGAAAGTACCAGTGACCTTGAGCTCTTCATCTGCTATCTGGAGCTTGCAGCTGACCTTGGGAGAAATCAGATTCAACCCGGCCCCGCCGTCAACCAACATCTTTGTGACCTTGAGGTTGCGGATCGTTGGTGAAACCAACAATGGCAAACACCCTACCGCAGTGGTGCGGTCAGGGTGATCCTCTTCATCAAAGATGATGGGCATGCGTGACCACTTGAGTGGCTTCCGAGAATCTGCCACTAGCTCCACGGCATTGACCTCACGCGCCCACTGTTTAAGCTGGCGGTGAGAGGAATGCAAGGATGCACCTCCGTCAATGCATAGGGCGTCAGTGGCCATCTGGAACTCCTGCTCACTGGTTTCCTCTTCATCTCCTTCATCACTCTCGCCATCGCATTCCTTCTTCTCATGGCCTCTGGCAGGCCTCCCCTGATACTGAGGGGCCTTGCCAGGGTGACCTCCTCTGCCGCCTTGGCCCTTTTCGCCAATGCCATCTTGATCTCTCTCTTCGTCTTGCTTCTCGTACTCAGCCTTCTGCTTCTTGACGAGTTGCTCAACCTGATGACACTCTTGAAGATCGTGGCCTTTGGTCCGATGGATTTTGTAGTATGACTGGTTAGCCTTCCCAGCCTTCTCAGCAGCCGCGGCTTCCCGGCAATTGATACGTCTCCATCGTATCTACTTTTCCAAACTCTTTTGCCCTTGTTTTGGACCCTAATTTGCATGATTTGAATGGAACTAACCCGGACTGACGCTGTTTTCAGCAGAATTGCCATGGTGTTATTTTTGTGCAGAAATAAAAGTTCTCGGAATGACCTGAAACTTCACGGAGATCATTTTTGGAATTAATAAAAAATATTGGCGAAAGAATCAACAGAAGGGGGTCCACACCCTATCCACAAGGGTGGAGGGTGCGCCACCCGTCCTTGTGGGCCCCCTGGACCTCCACCGACCTCAACTCCAACTCCATATATTCACGTTCGGGGAGAAAAAAATCGGAGAGAAGGATTCATCGCGTTTTACGATACGGAGCCATCACCACCTCCTGTTCTTCCTCGGGAGGGCAGATCTGGAGTCCGTTCGGGGCTCCGGAGAGGGGAAATCGTTGCCGTCGTCATCATCAACCATCCTCCATCACCAATTTCATGATGCTCATCGCCGTGTGTGAGTAATTCCATCATAGGCTTGCTGGACGGTGATGGGTTGGATGAGATTTACCATGTAATCGAGTTAGTTTTGTTAGGGTTTGATCCCTAGTATCCATTATGTTCTAAGATTGATGTTGCTATGACTTTGCTATGCCTAATGCTTGTCACTAGGGCCCGAGTGCCATGATTTCAGATCTGAACCTATTATGTTTTCATGAATATATTTGTGTTTTTGATCCTATCTTGCAAGTTATAGTCACCTACTACGTGTTATGATCCGGCAACCCCGGAGTGACAATAGTCGGGACCACTCCCGGTGATGACCGTAGTTTGAGGAGTTCATGTATTCACTAAGTGCTAATGCTTTGGTCTGGTTCTCTATTAAAAGAAGGCCTTAATATCCCTTAGTTTCCAATAGGACCCCGCTGCCATGGGAGGGTAGGACAAAAGATGTCATGCAAGTTCTTTTCCAGAAGCACGTATGACTATATTCGGAATACATGCCTACATTATATTGATGAATTGGAGCTAGTTCTGTGTCACCCTATGTTATAACTGTTGCATGATGAATGCCATCTGACATAATTATCCATCATTGATCCATTGCCTACGAGCTTTTCACATATTGATCTTTGCTCCGTTACATTTCCGTTGCCACTGTTACGATTGCTACAAAACTGCTACTGTTACTTTTGCCACCGTTACTGTTACTTCCATACTACTTTGCTACAGATATTAAGTCTTTCAGGTGTGGTTGAATTGACAACTCAACTGCTAATACTTGAGAATATTCTTTGGCTCCCCTTGTGTCGAATCAATAAATTTGGGTTGAACACTCTACCCTCGAAAACTGTTCTGATCCCCTATACTTGTGGGTTATCAAGACCTTTTTCTGGTGCCATTGCTGGGGAGCATAGCTCTATTCTTTGAGTCACTTGGGATTTATATCTGTTGATCACTATGAGGAATTTGAAAGATACTAGAACCAAGATTTTTCCCTCTACTACGAGGGGAGGTAAGGAACTGCCATCTAGCTCTGCACTTGATTCACCTTCTGTTTTGAGTAAGCTTGTGACACCTACACCTGCTAGTAATTCTGATATGTCGCAAGTAATTGATGATGCCATTTCTGCTATGCATGATGCTAATGATGATACTACTGCTTTGCTTGATAATACTGTGGCACTAGGTGAATTTCTTGATGAACAACTTGCTAGGGTTAGAGAAAATATTATTGAAACTGAAGATTATGATTCTCCCCCCTAGATATGAATTGCCTGTTGTACCTGAGGGTTATATTATGGATGACGAAACTGCTAGAGGCTTTCTTGCTTGCAATGATAGAGAAGATCTTAAGAAACTGTTAGCTAAGCTGAAAGAAAAATCCTTGAATGCTAGAATGAAATATGATCCCAATTTTGCTACTTCACCTATTTTTGTTACTGATAAGGATTATAAATTCTCTATCGATCCTGAGTTAATTACTTTGGTTGAATCTGATCCTTTCTATGGTTATGAATCTGAAAAAGTTGTGGCACATCTTACTAAATTGAATGATATAGCCACCCTATTTGCTCATGAGGAAAAAATTCGCTATTACTATATTCTTAAGTTGTTTCCTTTCTCATTAAAGGGTGATGCTAAGTTATGGTTTAATTCTCTTGCTCCTGGTTGTGTGCGTAGTCCCCAGGATATGATATATTACTTCTCTCAAAAGTATTTCCCTGCTCATAAGAAACAAGCTGCATTGCAGGAAATATTTAACTTTGTGCAAATTGAAGAAGAGAGTCTCCCATAAGCTTGGGGGAGGCTTCTCCTGTTACTTAATGCTTTGCCTGATCATCCTCTCAAGAAAAATGAAATACTTGATATCTTTTATAATGGACTAACTGATGCTTCTAGGGACCACCTAGATAGTTGTGCTGGTTGTATTTTCAGGGAACGAACTATTGAGCAAGCTGAATTGCTATTGAATAATATATTGGGTAATGATAATGATTGGACACTTTCTGAACCAACTACTAATCCAACTCCTAAGAAAAGAGGTATTCTATTTCTCAGTCCTGAAGATATGCAAGAGGCAAAGAAATCTATGAAAGAAAAAGGTATTAAAGCTGAAGATGTTAAGAATTTACCGCCTATTGAAGAAATACATGGTCTTGGTAACCCGACACAGGTAGTAGAGGTAAATTCTCTTTATAGATTTGATGAAGGTGGTATTCCTCATAATAAGTCTGCTAGTCAATGCTTGGATGAGTTTGATAATTTTATCGTTAAACAAGAAAATTTCAATGCTTATGTTAGTAGACAATTGAAACATAATGCTCACATGCTTGACTACTTGGGTGATTATATGAGTAGAACTGTTAATGATCTTAAGCTTATTAGTAAACATGCTTCCGTGGTTACAACTCAAGTAGAACAAGTACTTAAGGCACAAGATTATTTGCTTAATGAGTTGAATAGTAAGAACAATGATAATGCTGTTAGGGTTATGACTAGAGGTGGTAAAATGACTCAGGAACCTTTGTATCCTGAGGGCCATCCTAAGAGACTTGAGAAAGATTCTCAGAGAATTAATACTGATGCATCTAGTCCTAGTAATAAAAAGAAAAAGAAAACTGATAGGACTTTGCATACTTCTAGTGAACCTGTCATAGACACACCTGAGAATCCAAATGATATTTCTATTTCTGATGCTGAGACACAATCTGGTGATGAACATGAACCTAGTGATAATGTTAATAATGATGTTCATGTTGATGCTCAACCTACTAATGATAATGATGTAGAGATTGAACCTGCTGTTGATCTTGATAACCCACAATCAAAGAATCAACGTTATGATAAGAGAGACTTTGTTGCTAGGAAACATGGTAGAGAAAGAGAACCATGGGTTCAGAAACCCATGCCCTTTCCTCCTAAGCCATTTAAGAAAAAGGATGATGAGGATTTTGAGCGCTTTGCTGAAATGATTAGACCTATCTTTTTGCGCATGCGTTTAACTAATATGCTTAAAATGCCTCCTTATGCTAAGTATATGAAAGATATTGTTACAAATAAAAGAAAGATACCGGAAGCTGAAATTTCCACCATGCTTGCTAATTACACTTTTAAGGGTGGAATACCAAAGAAACTTGGGGATCCAGGAGTGCCAACTATACCATGCTCCATTAAAAGAAACTATGTTAAAACTACTTTATGTGATCTTGGAGCCGGTGTTAGTGTTATGCCTTTCTCTTTATATCGTAGACTTGAATTGAATAAGTTGACACCTACTAAAATCTCTTTGTAAATGGCTGATAAATCAACTGCTATACCCATCGGTATTTGTGAGGATGTGCCTGTTGTGGTTGCAAACGTTACTATCTTAACGGACTTTGTTATTCTTGATATTCCCGAGGACGACAGTATGTCGATCATCCTTGGTAGACCCTTTTTGAATACTGCAGGGGCTGTTATAGATTGCAATAAAGGCAATGTTACTTTTCATGTTAATGGTAATGAGCATACGGTACACTTTCCGAAGAAACAACCTCAAGTTCATAGTATCAATTCTATTGGAAAATTTTCAACTATTACTATTGGAGGTTTTGAATTCCCTCTTCCTACTGTCAAAAAGAAATATGATATTCTTATTGTTGGGGACATGCATATCCCCGTTGAGGTAACCTAGTGTTATTCGAAAATTCTCCAGTTTCATGTCATTCGGAAGAAGTTTGTTAATAAGACTTGATCAACCTTGTTAACGGATTCGTTTTGATAAGCATGAGATGGATGAATTTAGAAGGCACAACTTTCTGTACCTACTTTTTACTTTCTGTTATTTAGAATGAATAAAGCAAAAATAGTATTTTCTGTCTGTTTTCTGAATTATTCGTGAAATAAAAAATGTCCCGAAAATAAAAGTTCTCCAAATGCCCTGAAAATTTAGTATGATTTTTTATAGAATATTTGAGAATTTCTGGCACTGAGAACACACCAGGGGGACCCACCACCTGTCCACAAGGACGAAGGGCGCGCCCTACCCCCTGGGCGCGCCCCCAGCCTTGTGGGTCCCATCTGGACCCCCTCCACTTATTCCAGCACCCATCCACTTCGTCTTACTCCAGAAAAAATCATCCCGTAGCTCAACCTCGTGTTCTTGCTCATTTTGCTGCCATTTTCGATCTCCTTGTGTAAAGCTCCATTTACAAAACTGCTTTGGGGGATTGTTCTTCGGTATGTGACTCCTCCAATGGTCCAATTAGTTTTTGTTCTAGTGCTTTATATATTGCAAATTTTTGCTGCTGTGGTGACCCTGTTCTTGAGCTTGCATGTCAAATTTATATGGTCCAAAGTAGTGTTGATGCATGATTTAGCCTCTAGGCACTTGTAGGAGTAGTTGCTATCAGTTTTGTTGAGTTCGGTTCACTTTTATTTTGAGTTACTAAAAATTTCAGAAAATTTTCAGAGGAAGAAAATGATGAGGAGATTGTTGAGAGGCTCTTCGAGCCGGGGTTCAAAGGAAAAAGAAAATTAGGAGAAAGAGGAGAAACTTCTACCCACTATATACTTAGATTATGACAGCATGGTAACACATAAGTTTATTCGCTATGATGAGGAAAAGAGACTCATTTATAACTTGATATTTCGCGAGGATACTTTTCAGATTATTACCTTGCCTGCACCTGGTTTGTTCGATATTTATTCAGGTAGGTACTTCGTTATGCCCGAGGACATTCATGCATACTGGGAGGGGACGTGATCCCCAGCTCCTGAGCCAGAGCCATCACCCGATCCATATAATGAGTCTATTTATCAGTGGGAGCCACAGGAGCTCGCTAACCAGTGGAACCCCCAGGATCCCCCTCAGTACACCGTAGAGGGCTACTTTGATCCATGGACTTAGACCAACTTAGGCAAAAACCCTAAGCTTCGGGGAGTACGTATTTCTCACCGACATTAGATTCATGTTCACGCACTCATTCTAGTTGTCGGTGTTCATACTTTTTCATTGTATTATCCATGTTATTCTATTTATTTTTCCCGCTTTCTTCTTGTGTGTTTGAAAAACCTTGGAGAAAAACAAAAAAATTGGTTGTAGCTTAGTTTACTTTCCATGCTTAGTTGTAGTATTAAAGAAAACCCAAAAAGATTTCTCGTTCTTCTTTTACTTGTTGGGAGCTTTCCCGTGTAGATAGTTTTTCTCGTTCCTGTTTTACTATCTTCAGAAAAACAAAAACTCCAAAAACATTTCAGTGTGTTTCTTTGAAATTCTTTTCTTTTCTTTGGGGGTCGAGGAGAGAAGACCACGATGAAAATGTTGAGTGGCTCTCATATGCATTATTGTTAATCTAACAAAGAGCCCATATTATATTGTCTTCTCCTTTAAATAAATGTTTGCAGATTCCAGCTTAGTCCAATGCACGTGCAGTATTATTAATATTCACATCGTTCGGTCGTGCAAGTGAAAGGCAATAATGATGATATATGATTAAATGATTGAGATGAGGAGAAGCTGGTATGAACTCGACCTATCTTGTTTTTGTAAATATGATTAGTTCATCGTTCTTGATTCAGCCTACTATGAATGAAACATGTTTGCAATGACA
The DNA here is from genome assembly GCA_011799875.1 of Thinopyrum elongatum. Lineage (NCBI taxonomy): Eukaryota > Viridiplantae > Streptophyta > Magnoliopsida > Poales > Poaceae > Thinopyrum > Thinopyrum elongatum. The sequence continues at coordinate 396,409,075 of CM022303.1, forward strand.
ATTAGAGATTATAGTTATTCATGCCATGCTTAATTAGCTAGGAGTTCATAATGGTTTACCTTGTGTGCCAACATGCTTTTAAAATGGTTGTGATGTAGTATGATAGGATGGTATCCTCCTTTGAATGATTCGAGTGGCTTGACTTGGCACATGTTCACGCATGTAGTTGAAACAAGATCAACATAGCCTCCACGATATTTATGTTCTTGGTGATTTATATCCTACTAATGCTTGCATTCAATGTTGGTTAATCTCAATGCATGTGTATGACTGTTGTCGCTCTCTAGTTGGTCGCTTCCCAGTCTTTTTCTAGCCTTCACTTGTACTAAGCGGGAATACTGCTTGTACGTCCACTTCCATAAACCCAAAGTTGTTCCATATGAGTCCACCATACCTTCCTATATGCGGTATTTACCTGTCGTTCCAAGTAAATTTGCATGTGCTAAACTCTAAACCTTCAAATGATAATCTATTTTTATGCCCGAATCGCTCATGTAGCGACTGGGGGCTGTCAGTATCTTCCATGCTAGGTGGGTTATTCTCATGATGAGTGGACTCCGCTCATCATTCACGAGAAAATGGCTGGTAATCAGGATGCCCAGTCCTATGATCAAAAGATCAGAAACAAAATTTCAAATAATTAAACAAAACTCCCCCAGGATTGTTGATTGTATGGACGGTACCCGTTGTTTCGGACCAACCGTGGAGTGTGGTTCTTGGTGGAGGGGGAGTAAAAACTTTACCATTCTGTTTGGGAACCGCCTATAATGTATGTAGCATGGAAGATATTGAGATCTCTTGGTTGTTATGTTGACAATGAAAGCATACCGCTCAAAATTATATTCATCTCTGTTTTAAAATCTCGAGCTCTGGCACCTCTGCAAATCCCTGCTTCCCTCTGTGAAGGGCCTATCTATTTACTTTTATTGCTGAGTCATCATCCTCTTATAAAAAGCAGCAGTTAGAGAGCACCACTATCATTTGTATGCTTTGTTATTAATTGATATTGAGTATGACTGTGACTGGATCTCTTTTATCATGAATTACAATGTCTAGTCAGTCCTTGATCTTCAGGGGTGCTCTGCATTTATGTTTTGCGGTCTCAGAAAGGGCTAGCGAGATACCATCTTGTTATATCATATCATGATTGTTTTGAAAAAGTGTTGTCATCCGAGACTTATTATTATTGCTCGCTAGTTGATTATGCCATTGATATGAGTAAATGTGAGACCTAAATGTTATTGTGAATATGGTTAGTTCATAATCTTTGCTGAAAACTTGAATAATGGCTTTACATATTTGCAACAACAAGATCAAACAGAGTTTGTAAAAGTTTTTCTTTATCACTTTCAGTTTGTCAACTGAATTGCTTGAGGACAAGCAATGGGTTAAGCTTGGGGGAGTTGATACATCTCAATCGTATCTACTTTTCCAAACTCTTTTGCCCTTGTTTTGGACCCTAATTTGCATGATTTGAATGGAACTAACCCGGACTGACACTGTTTTCAGCAGAATTGCCATGGTGTTATTTTTGTGCAGAAATAAAAGTTCTCGAAATGACCTAAAACTTCACGGAGATCATTTTTGGAATTAATAAAAAATATTGGCGAAAGAATCAACAGAAGGGGCCCGCACCCAGTCCACAAGGGTGGAGGGCGTGCCCACTCCCCAGGGCGCGCCACCCGTCCTTGTGGGCCCCCTGGACCTCCATCGACCTCAACTCCAACTCCATATATTCACGTTCAGGGAGAAAAAAATCGAAGAGAAGGATTCATCGCGTTTTACGATACGGAGCCACCGCCACCTCATGTTCTTCCTTGGGAGGGCAGATCTGGAGTCCGTTCGGGGCTCCGGAGAGGGGAAATCATCGCCGTCGTCATCATCAACCATCCTCCATCACCAATTTCATGATGCTCACTGCCGTGTGTGAGTAATTCCATCGTAGGCTTGCTGGACGGTGATGGGTTGGATGAGATTTACCATGTAATCGAGTTAGTTTTGTTAGGGTTTGATCCCTAGTATCCATTATGTTCTAAGATTGATGTTGCTATGACTTTGCTATGCCTAATGCTTGTCACTAGGGCCCGAGTGCCATGATTTCAGATCTGAACCTATTATGTTTTCATGAATATATTTGTGTTCTTGATCCTATCATGCAAGTTATAGTCACCTACTACGTGTTATGATCCAGCAACCCCGGAGTGACAATAGTCGGGACCACTCCCGGTGATGACCGTAGTTTCAGGAGTTCATGTATTCACTAAGTGCTAATGCTTTGGTCCGGTTCTCTATTAAAAGGAGGCCTTAATATCCCATAGTTTCCAATAGGACCCCGCTGCCACGGGAGGGTAGGACAAAAGATGTCATGCAAGTTCTTTTCCATAAGCACGTACGACTATATTCGGAATACATGCCTACATTATATTGATGAATTGGAGCTAGTTCTGTGTCACCCTATGTTATAATTGTTGCATGATGAATGCCATCCGACATAATTATCCATCATTGATCCATTGCCTATGAGCTTTTCACATATTGATCTTTGCTCCGTTACTTTTATGTTGCCACTGTTACGATTGCTACAAAACTGCTACTATTACTTTTGCCACCGTTACCGTTACTTCCATACTACTTTGCTACTAAATACTTTGCTGCAGATATTAAGTCTTTTATGTGTGGTTGAATTGACAACTCAGCTGCTAATACGTGAGAATATTCTTTGGCTCCCCTTGTATCGAATCAATAAATTTGGGTTGAATACTCTACCCTCGAAAACTATTGCAATCTCCTATACTTGTGGGTTATCAGCAATCAGTGCATGCGGCAACTTCCTTGCCGGGAGCCTCGGTCTTGGCCTTCTTGCTGGTACCAGGAGTGCTCGATCCTTCAACAGCTAGCACTGCTTTATCCTTGCGCTTCTTGTTGTTCTTCTTGTGATCGGCGGCGTCGTCGTCGTCCTCTGAGTCAACATCGACGCCATCCTCTTCACCGGGGAGATGCCTCCCCTCCTCTATTCGGGCACACTTATCCGCCAAAGTGTACCGCTCATTCATAGTCTTGGGCAACCGGACATTCATCTTGGAACGTATCCTGCGGTTGCGTATGTTGGACTAGAATGCAGCTATCACCACTGCCGGGTAGATGTCTAGAATGTTCCTGTGCACCCGGCTGAACCTCCGCATGTATTTCCGTAACTCTCTCCTTCCTTCTGTGGTAGGAGCTGCAAGTCGCTGGGCCGCCCTGGTTCTTGATGATCGTCCGTGAAGGCGCCAACAAATTCATGGCACAGGTCAGCCCAGGTCGAGATGGAGTTCTCCGGCAAGTGCATTAGCCACGACCTCACGTTTGGCTTGAGTACCAAAGGGAAGTAGTTGGCGAATACCTTCTCATCTCTTCCTCCGGCGGCTTGAACAGCAATGGTGTAGATGCTCAAGAACTCGGCCGGGTTAAATCTTCCATCGTACTTTTCTGGTATCTCTGGCTTGAATGTACGGGCAGATGGCCAATGGACTTGCCGCAGCTCGCGAGTGAAAGCGGGGCACCCAACCTCGAAAGGCAGGTATCCGTCTTCACCGGGCATGGGCTCGTCGATGTCAGGGCCATTGCGCCTATCAGACTGGCGGTGGGTTTCGTGGCGTCATTCGATTGTGACGCACGCGTCCTCCCTCCAACTATCTTCTGGGACTCGTCGCTGGTCTCGACGTGCCCGGGGATCAGATGAACCCATTGATACGTCGTCGGGTTCTTGGCCGCGTGGCTCTGGCTGTGTCCCCTACGCTGGCCGACGTGGAGGGGATTGCACCGTGGGGGTGGCCCCTTCGGTACGGCCAGCGGCTTGGGCTATTGTCACCGCCTGTGGAGGCCGTGGCGGGGCTCACCGCTGTGATCCTCCCGCCTCGGTGAAACCAATCAAGCTCTGAATGGTGGCCCTCCACTCATCCATCTGATCGGCCGCCGGCGGAAATCTCAACAGGAGTGCTCGGCATAGACAACGACGTAGATCGTGACGTCGCCTGGCTTCTGACGGCTCCGGTAGTGACGGCGCCGTGCTCTCGTCACCGTGAGCCAGTAGCCAGGGTGGTGGATGCGCTTGGGGATCGGCGGCCCCATTCGGCGCATCATCTTGGCTAGCTTGTCCTGGGGGTGGCGCGTGTCCTAGGGCCGCACCCGCAGCGGGGGCGGCTAGAGGGTTACTGTTCACCCCAGAGCGAGCGCCATCGCTGCGGCTGCGTCCCTCAGTGGGGCGGAGAGGTGGGGATGGAACAATCTCTCCACCCGCATCTTGTGGAGCATGGCTGCTGGGATGCTGTTGACGTTGTCCTTCTCTGGCGCCTCCTAGTCCTGTGGGTAGGCCTACTACTTCTTCAAAACCACTCTTCATCAAGCAAGATGACGACCCGAACAACTACGTCACCAAGAACCACCTCTTCGGTGTGCAAAGAGCTTTGCATCAAGAAAATGAAGCATTGAGTGAATGGCTCGACCTACTCGCTACCGACTTGCGACAATCTGAACAACGTACAAGAGACTACTTCGACAACAAGCTTGATGCACAAAAGGAGGAGAGCAATGCAAGAATGGAAGAGATTCGTGCCTTGTTGGTCAACCGTTCTTCTACCTCTTCATCATAGTCAAGACGGAGCCACTCAAGTCGACATTCTTCAAAATCTTCTTCAGATGCAAGTCCTCCTCGAGTTCGTTCGTATTGTCACCAAGACCATGAAGTTCATCAAGCTCCACAAAACCCATTCCATGGCAATGGTTTACAAGGCCATCTCCGTGAACATGAACACCAACAGCAACAAGCTAATGAACCTCCGGTCCAAGAGCAAACTCCAATAGGCCAAGATCGACAAGAACAACAAGACGGTGATGCCCTTCGACAAGGGAAACAACATCGTGAGGAACAAACCCTTGAAGCCCAATGCGCTCTATGCGAAGCAACACAATCCGTCGACAAGCGAAACCGTCAAGTATGTCTACAAGAAGAGGCCATCTGCCGTGAGCGCCAAGAAGAAGCCACACGTCTTGAGGAGCTTCAAGAGATGAGGAATCATGCAAGAATTCCACACCCTCAACGTCAAGCTAATCAAGCAGAGCACGAGGAGCAAGTGGCTCAAGACCCTCCTCCATGGCTAGAGCGTCCTCATCATCACCATCGACCCCAACACAATGAAGAGCAACACTATGGCAAGCTCAAGTTCACCATGCCTAAGTTCTCCAGAAGCAACGATCCTGAAAACTACCTTTCATGGGCATTAAAAGTTGACAATATCTTTCGCTTGCACAAGTACGAGGAAGAGAAGAAGATCGCCATGGCATCTCTTGAGTTCCAAGACTATGTCCTCATTTGGTGGGAACAAGTCATTGAGCGTCGTGAAGCAAAGGGTGACCCACCCATCACAACTTGGGCTCAAATGAAGGATGTCATGCGAGCGCGCTTTGTCCCAACATACTATAGCCGCGACCTCTTCAAGAAATTGCAACTCCTCAAGCGAGGAACCAAGTCCGTTGAAGAGTACTACAAGGAAATGGAGATTGCAATGATACGAGCTAATGTCACGGAAGATGAAGAGTAAACCATGGCACATTTCTTGCATGGCCTCAACCATCCTATCAAGAAGATCGCCGACTTCCAACCTTACTCCAACCTCATCGAGCTAGTGCACCAAGCTACCAAAGCAGAGCGTCAAGTGTAAGATGACTATAAGTATGCCAAGTACTCTTCCAAGACCTACGGCTCCTATAATCAAGCTTCACCGACTTAACCGCTTTCTACCTCAACCAAAGCTTCCCCAAGCGACAGCGACAATTCAAGTTACAAGAAAACTTTGACAACCTCAAGGCGTCATCTACAACTCCACCGGATGAGACCTTCAAGACAAGTTCCATCAAATGCTTCACTTGTGGAGGCCGAGGCCACAAGACACTTGAGTGCACCAACCGGCACACCATGATTGCCAACGACGATGGCACCTATGACTCTATGAGTGAAGAAGAAATGGAAGCCCTTGAACATGTGGCCATTCACCGGCAAGTGAATGAAGATGAAGATGACCAAGTCTATTGTGACAATGATTCGAGCCCCGCTCTCGTTGTCTCCAAGGTATTGACACTTCAACATCACCAAGACAAAGACCAACGATGCCATATCTTCCACACCAGGGCGGGCATTGTCGTGGTATAACACGGCCACCTATGGTACCATCGGCCCCTTGTGGTTTGGCAAGGGGGAAGAGCACATTGCACAAAGACCGGAGAGCGTAGAGCAGCACAACAGCGATGACACGGGTAGTTTTTACCCAGGTTCGGGCCACCGCGAGGCGTAAAACCCTACTCCTGCTTTGGTGGATTGATGAAAGGACCGTGGTGGAGACGCAGCGCTCTAGCCCGGCAAGGTCACCTTGGGACGAGAGCAGCTACGCGCGTATGAGTGTACAAGGGTCCGAATCCTTTCTAAGGTTGCCACGGCCCTCCTTTTATAGGTTAAGGGGTTACCACAATGGCAAAACAGTCATTACGCACTGATCGGATAGCAAACAATGCTATCATACCTAACTCTGCAGGCAGGACAGGGTGCATTAAATACACCGCTTAGTGTCACATCGCGGGGGAGTCCGGCAAGCCTTGCCGTGCCATTCGTCCACCTTCTCGCCTGCCTGCGTGACACGCCTCTGGACGGGTGTCATTTGGGGTTGATCTTCCTCAGAAATGTCTGCCACGTGCCATAGAACAACCACTTAATCACTTGGGGGCTCGACACCGCACTAGGAGGTGACTTGCGTTGTCGTGAGGTGGAGCGGTGATGTCTTGGCGGGGTGATCCGCCCTTGGCGCCCCGGCAAGCTTGCCGGGGGAGTCTTGAGACTTGTCTTCGAGGTGACCTTGACCTTGTCAGGCTCACCTGCCCGGCAAAGGAGGTTTTTCCTTAGTGATATTTTGCTTCCTTGGCTTGTCTTGGTCTTCTTGATCCGCCCTTTGATTCCTCAAAGAGCTATATCTTCTGCTTGGCCTTGTCTTGGATGTTGTAACCTTGCCCTTGAGCATGTGTACAGTCCGGGCAACATACACCAGGGTTTGTTGCACCAACAGGCATCAACAAGCGTTCCGTGAAGGTCATCATCGATGGGGAAGTTGCCACAATTTGGCAAGTGAAGAGCTATGTTCCAAGCTACAATTGGTCAAGATGAAGCATCCTCTCCCTTACATGGTCCAATGGCTTAGTGACTCCGGCACCATCCAAGTGGAGCACACTGTTCAAGTCTCCTTCAAGATTGGAGCATATGAAGACACCTTGGAGTGTGATGTGGTTCCCATGTCCATTTGCCATCTCCTACTTGGACGACCATGGCAATTCGACCGAGGCGTCATCCACAATGGGAGAACCAATCATTATAGCTTCAAGATGAAGGGAAAGGAGTACGTGCTACGACCTATGTCACCAAGCCAAGTGATTGCCGACAAGCAAGCAACCACCCATCATGGAGAGAATAGTGAGAGAGTGAACCACCAAAAAGAGAGTGAGCGCCACAAGCCAAAATTGAGTGCCTCCACGATGAGAGACAAGAAAAACTTAGTCCTCTTAGCCACCAAAAGAGAGATGAGAGAAGTGTGTGAGAACCCATCTAGTGTCACTCACTATGTCCTGTTGTGCAAAGATGAAGCGGCAAGGACTAACACCTCTCACATTCTACCTTTAGTGTTGTCTTCTCTATTTCACGAATTCAAGGACGTTTTCCCCGATGAGCTACCTCCGGGACTACCTCCACTACGAGGCATCGAACACCGCATCGACCTCATTCCCAGTGCACCCCTACCAAACAAGGCACCGTACCGTGTCAACCCGGACGAGACAAAAGAAATACAAAGGCAAGTACAACAACTCATAGACGATGGTCATGTACGTGAAAGCTTAAGTCCTTGTGCCATCCCAGTCATTCTTGTGCCTAAGAAAGACGGTAGTTTTTGCATGTGTTCCGATTGCCGTCCCATCAATGCTATCATCGTTCGTCCTTGTGCTGTCCCAGTCATTCTTGTGCCTAAGAAAGATGGTAGTTTTCGCATGTGTTCCGATTGCTGTCCCATCAATGCTATCACCGTTCGTTATAGATATCCTATTCCTCACCTTGATGATATGCTAGATGAGCTTAGTGGAGCCACCATTTTCTCTAAAATTGATCTTAAAAGTGGCTATTACTAAATCCGCATTCAAGAAGGTGATGAATGGAAAACTGCTTTCAAAAGGCTTATATGAATGGCTAGTTATGCCTATGGGCTTATCCGAAGCACCCGGTACATTTATGCGTGTGATGCATTATGTTCTTTGCCCTTACACTACCTCATGATGCTGCTAATGCGACACTACAATCAGAGGCCCTTCGACGAAACTGTGTGCGATGCATTAATTGCAAACGGTGATGTAGAAAAACCATAAAAAAGATGCAAAACATTTGCGATGGTGGATACATCAAACACGGTTCAGATTTTAGATGCGTGTGCGATGCAGGGCATACGGTTGATCCATACGAATTGTTTGTGATGAGACAGAATAACAGAAATGGGCAGCCAGATCAAGGTGTGTGCGATATATGGCATACAGTTCACCCCGATAAACTATTTTTGATGAGGTGGAACAATAGAAACGGGCAGCCAAATGAAGGTGTGTGCGATATACGGCATATAGTTCACTCGGATGAACTATTTGTGATTAGGCAACACAAAAGAAACGGTCAGCCCGATGAATGTGTGTGCGATATATGGCATACAGTTCACTCGGATGAACTATTTGCGTTGAGCCAAGAGAACAGAAACGATTCAACTTAACAAGATGTGTGTGATTCGCGGCAAATAGGTCTGTAATCGGAAATGTGTGGGAAGACCGATAACAACACAGACGATTCCTGTTAACAAGTCATGTGTGTTGTGAGCAAATGATTGCTGGTATACAATTGTGAGTGATTGATGAAATCATCACCGACATGTTCCATTGTTTAGTCCGTGTGCGATGTGATTTGCTCTGTCCGCACAACATCTACGCCCTGTCTATAGAGCATCAACATATATAATTAAAAAAACATAATTGCATAACCAAATTAAGCATACAATTACACAAGTGACTACACACATAACATTTCCACACACCAAAGTAAGCAATTACATGCATACTAAACTAGGAGAAACGAGGATCTAATCATCTACTTCTTGTTGTGATGACGCTTGCCATTTCTCTGCTTCCGGCTGGATCCCTGGCCGTTTTGGGGAAGGAGGCACTTCCGCATGCCAATGATCCGCCCGTACATCTCGTAGCTCGTGTAAGCCTCCTTGGCCGTGTACACGATGTGAGCTTTGTCGAGTTTCTCCATCCAGGCCGAGTGCCAGGCACGCTTGTCCTTGTTGCAGGAATCCTTCATGTCTCTGTAGTAGGGGTCAATGATGGCCTCGGCGAGGTGAACCAGTGAGTCCTTGTCATGCTCCTTGCTGCCCCAGATCTTGTATTGGCCTTGGATGTCGACAAGATTCTGGCAGGCGATGCCCGAATTCTTGAGCACCTTTACATTGTTAGTGATGTCCACTGTAGCGAACATGTAGTGGGGCTTGTCGACAAACCTGGCAAAACACACGCAAGGCCTTGTGGCCAGGCAGTAGTGGTAGACGAGGACGTGATTGCGCATGCACATATGGGCGACGGTGACCTTGGGACGAGACCCAGCACGAGCGCGGGTGTACTCGAGGTCGAACCCGACCACCTTGTACTTCTCCTCAGCAAGCAACAACTCCATGATGTGGATGGAGTGCTCCACCCAGACCAGGTTGTTGGTGTACACCACCGAGAGCTCCGTGAACCTTCTGTGGGTGTCCACCACGGCATGCATGGTGAACTGCTGCTCGGCGGCGGCGGCCGCTCGGACGCCATGGGAGCCGCCCAGGATACCCGGCCCTCTAAGAATTTGTCGTGGTGGGTGTGCTTCTTGCAATACTGGGGCGCGATCGAAAGGTTGAAGAGGCACAAGGGTTAAATGGCCGCTGTAATAAATGGGGGCCGGCCGGCCTATAATCGTCACGTCTTATCACCACGTTCATAGCGCAGGATTCTAGTGCACACTTGAGCACCCCACATCCGATTCGTCTGACCACGCGTGGGCTCGAATAGGCGCCAAATGTATCATTGGTGAGCCTATTCCCACGCGACCGCGCATTTTACCACGCAAGCTTCCCGCCCGGCTAGTTTGGCCATGTGTCGGCTAGAAGAGGGGCAAATCGTGGGCGTTTATTGGCTAAAAGCTTTGTAAAAATGTAGTGTGTGGAATGACTTCAATCATAAGTTTACCCGTGGGTGATGAGGTCAAAGTTACACAGAAGGGTGATGATGGACACTCGAGTGCGATAATTAATTCTGGGCTCTACAGGGCACACGGTTGAAGAAACGAACTGTGTGCAATAATGTCGAAGATCGCAGTCGAGTTAGCTATATAGATCGTGTGCTATGAGATCGACAAGGGAAAAGCATTCGAGAATGGTTAATAAAATCTAAGTCCATTGCATATTAAGGTCAAAATAGTACTACCAATATACGAGTCTCATACGATGCCATTTCAATGATTGTACCACAAAAGCCCCAAATATTACAAGGTTCAAATTCTAGAGTTATATGGCTCAAATTCGAAGATTACAAAGTTCAAACTGATACTAGAAATGAAATTCATCTCATTCAGCTACAAACACCTGCGCTGATCAGCTAAACATGGATATAAGAGGTTCAAACTAATATTACCACTAGTAAGGCTAGTTTCGAAACCTCATCATTTCTGCAAAGGGATCAGCCACTGACAAGTCATATATGGGGTTGACATAATGACTTCCGATTACTTTGTCAGCTGAAGTTCCAAAATGAAATTTAGCTTTTTCGGAGCCTTTTCCATTCTGCCGCAGCCGCCGACGCTGATCAACAAACCATTCATTTTTGCGAAATAAATGTAGGTAAAACCTCATTACCTTCAGCACCCTTGCTGTGACAACAAAGAACCTAGCGAATATAATCTCCGGTAAGGTCCCTCGATATGAGTTCAAAGTAATTTCTAAGAGATGCAGATCTAGGCATTCGATGTGATTGGTATATTGTATCACATTATCCACCATCGGGCCTAATCTTATCTGCAAAAGAAGAAATCATGTTAGTGCCTACATGCAGTTCTGAACACTACTACAGGCCTATTTGGTTTGCAGGATTTGTAAAATGCACTAACGTGGCATCTTCGATCCGACATGATTAACATGGGCATTTGATTACAATCTAGAAAAATGTAATCTTCTTCACAAGAGGTTGGAGTGGATGAAAAGTTCCCTAAGAAAACTAGTACAGATGAATCCAAAGGAGAAATGCTTATGGATTGCAACCATATGGATCAAGCAACCAATATGGTGGGGGGGGGACATGTATGTACTGAAATCCTCAAAAATTCCTTCAGAAATCGTAGGACATTGTCATTGTAAACTTGGGAAAAGTGTCAAAAATTGAACTCCCTTATGGTTAACATTTAATAGGAAAGGAACATCACCTCAATATATAGCTTCTCCAAGCACGGAAAGCATCTCAGGAAACTGAGAACTTGGTCCAGGTTGGGGCCGATAGATTCTAGCGCCAAGACCTTCACTATGCGCAGATTCGGGGTCAAGCTTGTTGGAATCATTTTCTGGATGACAAACGAACATAAATCTTCAAAATTAGAAATAATGTTAATTTCAAGAAGGAGAGGTAGAAGGTGGCTGTTGTACCTGAACGCGTGTGGATCCAATAACAAGTTCGGAGTATTTGTCAGACGAGTAGCCCACCACTGTCAATTTCGGCGCAGAAATGACATTGATTCTTGTTGGACCTTCTTTATCAATTACAAGTAATCTCTCAAGTGAAGGTGTGTCCTCAATGACCATGTGGTACACCTTTTGTGATCTCTTGTTGGAGCACCAACAACACACATAAATAGTCCGGAGAGTCATGGAGGTGATGTGGAAGCTACTCAACCCATTGATCGCGTGAAGACGAAGGTACTCGAGTGCAGTACAGCCGCGGAGCAAGCGCTCCATGTCATCCTTTGGGAGGCAGATGACGACGAGCTCGAGGTGCTTCAGTCATGGTAGAATAAGAGCAGGCGCGTCATTAAGGGAGGGGGAATGGCAGTTCATGAACTTGGCGACGAGCAGCGTGGGCGCAAGGCGGAGCGCGGACGTTGGCAGCGAGCGCATATGCCCATCATTAAAAGTGAGGTCCTCCAGCTGATCTAGGGCGGGGGATTGGAACCACTCGTCAAGCTTGGCTTGGTCCTTGCCGTTGGAATGGAACGTGCCCATGCGAAGGCCTTTGGTTGGGCCATGGTGCCAGCCGAGGATCTGGGAGAACGCATCCAAGCTTTTGCGATAGCCATGGCAGAGCTCGTGGGTGTCAATGAGGTCGAGAGGGGTGGAGTGCCATAGGGGGTGCCACTGTCGGGAAAGGACGGTTGTCCGCGCCCCATATTTGATTGGGAGGAGGGACATGATGACTATCAACATATCATTGGGGAGGCTATTGATGAAGTCTACGCCTGCTGGAGTCGCGTGCGGTTCTCGCTCGACCTGTCTCTGCTTGTTGGCAGCCTCGTTCTCCACCTCCGGAGTCTCCTCGTCAGCGGCGCTTTCTGATAGAAGTGGGAGTATAGGGAATATTTTATTTAAAACAGGGCAAAAGAAAAGTGTATTGGTAACTAGAAGTTAGTAGGTAGGAATAGAGTAAGAAAATGGAATAACAATTGGTTGCTTAAATACTACACAATTCCTTTGATATTGCTGGGTAAGCCAACATGCAGATACTTGAAAAGAACACTTACTTCGAACAAAGTCTGGACGGATGATATCGTCGGGGAAGTTAACATATATCTCATGACCAGGCTCTTTTATGTGCAGTGCAATTTTAGTGTCAGCTTTCAGTACATAAAACTTAGAAATTTCTGTCCAAAGGCCCGTGGCAAAATAGGAGTGACCACATTAATCAAGTCTTACAGAAGCAATGATTGTAAGTACATGGTTTGTGTTTAGTATGACATCCCTGCGGTCTTGATTTATTTAAAGGGCAAGATTGTGTACTACAGATGTTGTTGCATAGCAAGGGACGTGCTGCAGAAAATGGTAGGATTGTTAAAGAATATGCAAATATGGGCGAAATTGAAAGAATTGTACAATAGTTGAAATCAAAGGACAAAAATCTATAATTAAACAGATAGTGTAACCATGATGTCATGGAAATATGAGAGTAATTGAAAGAACAATACATCATTAATTTGCCTAATATAGAAAGAAGAGGAAAAAAATCCCCTTTGACGTATATGCTGCATGTGGCACCTTTTATCCAAATGTAGCAATATATAGTATATGTTCAGGAAAGTAGGCCGTGCCAACCGATGTAGGGTGAGATTGAACATACCGCGCGCATCCTCAAGTCATCTGGTACGGTGAGATGGAACTCCACGGATGTCTGGCCGAGGCCGCAAAGTCCTGATGTGTCCGCGCACTGTACACTCAATGAATGAAAGAAAACCCTCAAATCAGCTCGAATAAAAATGAATTCACGGCAATTTCGGCCGGGTGATTAAAGGAGGCAGATGAACTGGGATAAGAGATGAGAGAATATCTCATTAAATTAGTTACCTTGTTGTCCATGAGAAAAAACCCTCAAGACAATGGATTCCCCAATCGGGCGGCACTGGGTCGACGGCAGCAGCGTCAAGAAAGTCGATGGTGATAAGCGGCGGCAAGCGGAAGTGGCAAAATGCGGTGGGGTTTGCCGGCAGCCTGGCGGCGGTGACAAGCATCGAGCTAAGTGGTTGTCGCGGCGATAGGCGGTGCCATGTGATGACCCACAAGTATAGGGGATCAATCGTAGTCCTTTCGATAAGTAAGAGTGTCGAACCTAACAAGGAGAAGTAGGAAATGACAAGTGGATTTCAGCAAGGTATTTTCTGCAAGCACTGAAATAGTCGGTAACAAGTAGTTGGATAGCAAAATAATTTGTAACGAGCAAGTAACGGTAACGGTAAATAAAGTGCAGCAAGGTAGCCCAATCCTTTTGTGGCAAAGGACAGGCCAAAACGGTCTCTTATGATAAGCAAAGCGTTCTTGAGGGTACACGGGAATTTCACCATATCACTTTCATCATGTTGGTTTGATTCGTGTTTGCTACTTCGATAATTTGATATGAGGGTGGACCGGTGCTTAGGTGATGTTCTTTCTTGAACAAATCCTACTTATGATTAACCCCCTCGCAAGCATCCGCAACTACGAGAAAAGTATTAAGATAAAATCTAACCATAGCATTAAACTTTTGGATCCAAATCGGTCCCTTACGAAGTAGCGCATAAACTAGGGTTTAAGCTTCTGTCACTCTAGCAACCCATCATCTAATAACTACTCCACAATGCATTCCCTTAGCCCCAAATATGGTGCAGTACCATGTAGTCGATGTTCACATGACACCACTAAGGGAATCACAACATACATATCATCAAAATATTGAACACATATCAAGTTCACATGATTACTTGCAACATGACTTCTCCCGTGACCTCAAGAACAAAAGTAACTACTCACAAATGATAATCATGCTCAAGATCAGAGGGGTATTAAATAGCATAATTGATCTGAACATATAATCTTCCACCAAATAAACCATATAGTAATCAACTACAAGATGTAATCAACACTACTAGTCACCCACAGGTACCAATCTGAGGTTCCGGTACAAAGATTGAACACAAGAGATGAACTAGGGTTTGAGAGGAGATGGTGCTATTGAAAATGTTGATGGACATTGCCCTCCCAAAGATGAGAGGGTTGTCGGTGATGACGATGATGATGATTTCCCCCTCCGGGAGGGAAGTTCCCCCGGCGGAATCGCTCCGCCGGAGGGCAAAAGTGCTCCTACCCAAGTTCCGCCTCGAGACGGCGGCGCTTCGTCCCGAAAGTCACCCCTTGATTTTTTTCTAGGTCAAAATGACCTATATACCAGAAGATGGGCACCGGAGGTGGGCCGTGCTGGGCACAACCCACTAGGGTGGCCCCCTCTGGTAGTTATTTGCTCCTGTATTTTTTATATATTCTAAAATAATTCTCCGTAAATTTTCAGCTCATTTGGAGATGTGCAGAATAGGTAACTCCGACGTAGCTTTTTTCAGGTCCAGAATTCCAGCTGCCGGCATTCCCCCTCTTTGTGTAAACCTTGCATATTATGAGAAAAGGGCATTAGAATTACTCCAAAAAGCATTATTATGCATAAAAACATTATAAATAATAGTAGGAAAACATGATGCAAAATGGACGTATCAACTCCCCCAAGCTTAGACCTCGCTTGTCCTCAAGCGAAAAACCGAAAATCGAAAAACCTGCCCACATGCTTAGAGAGAGAGAGAGGTGTCGATAAAAACAAAATACGGACATAGAAGCATCATGCTTCTTATTATAACAGCAAAGAAATTTATCACACAACTTTTAGCATATAACTTCTCATGAACAAGTAACTATTCATCACAACATTGAAGTATACAGCATAAACCTTATTGAAAACCAACAAACTATGTTCTCAGTCAACTTTGTAACTACAATTGATCATATTTTCAGGAAGGGTCACATATCGGAGCCTTTAGGCAAGTCCACATAGTCAACCATCATCTAACCTTCTATGATTGCTAACACTCACAGCATAACCATGAACAAAAAGTTTCAACCGGACACATAGAAAGATAGGGGCTTATAGTTTCGCCTCCCAACATATTCACCTCAAAGGTGATGTCAACAATAATAACTCATGCTCACTCATATCCAACTGGATATATGTGCCTAGATCTTTCCTCACCACATGATGCTTGCAAAAAGAGAAAATAAAAGGAATATGGAAGAATACTTTGATTCATACATAAAAGTAAATGCATAAAAGTAAAAGATAGGCCCTTCGCGGAGGGAAGCAGAGGTTGCCATGCGCTTTTTGTTTGTATGCCAAATCCCATAATGCAAAAGAACGTCACGTTATATTGCCCCTTATGATAGCAACCTTTATTATGCAGTCTGTCGCTTTTATTACTTTGCCATCACAAGTTCGTACAACGCTCAATTTTCTCTTACACTAAATGATCCAACACATTTAAAAGCAATTTTTATTGCCTTATTGCACCAATGACAACTTACTTGAAGGATCTTACTCAATCCATAGGTAGGTATGGTGGACTCTCAAAATAGGATTTTGGGTTTAAGGGTTTTTTTGGATGCACAAGTAGTATCTCTACTTAGTGCGGAGTTTTTGGCTAGCAAAGATATTGAGCAAGCACCACATGTTGAAGGATCTATGACAATATAACTTCTATGTGAATATGAACAAACATAAATCATTACGTTGTCTTCCTTGTCCAACGTCAACAATTTTGACACATAATATTTAATGGGGGCTCACAATCATAAAAGATGTCCAAGATAGTGTATTTACATGTGAATCTTCTCTTCCCTTATTACTTCTTTCATGAATTGCATCATTGACCAATGCTATGTTTGTCAATCCCCAATAAATTTTACCACTTATACTTTTCCTTATGTGATGTCATTACTTACCATAAGATTAGCATATGATCTTTTTCATTTATCATCCTTTCTTTTTATTGGAACAAAAGAGTAAAGAAACAAAACTCAAACTACTCTTTATTATATATCTCGCACACGATTACATAGATACATAGATCACTAAGCAAGCACTCGAAAAGAAAGGATCGAACTAAACTTTTATTCAACTAAATCATAGGATAACTAAAGATCGAACTAAAATAGATAAAGGCAAAGATAGTGGTGGTGATACGATACCGGGGCACCTCCCCCAATCTTGGCACAAGCCAAGGGGAGTGCCCATACCATGAACTCAAGTCTCCTTTGGTGGGGAAGATGATGATGGTGGTGATGAAGTAGTAGCGGGCTTATCCTCCGGCTTCCATGGCAGCGGCTCACCATCATAAGAACAAGCGCGAGCCTCACGAGTCCTGCTACTGGCAGCTAAACTCATACCTTTAAATCTCGCCTCATATTCAAAGACTTGATTTTGGAGATCATAGATTTGGCTTTGCAGAAAATTGATTTGCTCGTTGAGGGTGAAGACGATGTCCTTCATGGACCGGCCATCCACCTTGTGACCACGGGTGAACTCCGTAATCATAAGGTGATTGGCACTGAGCCCACATTCCACCATTCCCTTGCACTTGAAGACCTCCTGCTCCATGGCCTCGAGCCTAGCCTCCACGGTTCCTGTCCTCTTGGGCCCCTGGACGTCTCGGATATGGAGCACCCCCTCACGCATCTCAATGGCTTGAGGGTGCTGCATCACCTCCCGCAAATACGGGTTAATGACGTTTTCGAAGAACTTGTCCTTGGAAGAGCTCGAAGCGACCATGGTGATCTAGATCTGTCCGAAAACAGCAGGAAAGAAGAACAGAAGATTTCTCCATGATACGGTGGTCCATATGTTCGGGGGGTATATAAAGATTTTTTATCTTGGAAAACAAGCAAACGAGAGGAAAACAGAGTCGGGAAGGTTCCCGAGGTGGGCACAACCCACATGGGCGCGCCAGGCAAGCCAGGCGCGCCCTAGTGTCTTGTGCCCTCCTCGGTTGCCTTCCTGGTTGTTTCTTATTTTCCTAATTTTTGTAATATTCCAAAACTGAAAGAAAATATTTTTGCGGATTTTTTGGAGTCCGTTTACTTACCGTATCACGTACCTCCTCTTTTTTAGTAGTCTGGAGTGTTCCGGAATGTTTCTTTTATGTGTTCCTCCGGTGTCATGGTTTGAATAATATTGCTTTCAACATTAATAGGCGTACCTGAGATATAGTGTTTAATTCTTTGCCCATTGACCACCTTCGGGTTAGTACCTTCGGCATTATTAATCTTGATAGCCCCAGAGTGATAAACCTCCTTGATAATATATGGTCCTTCCCATTTAGAGAGAAGTTTTCCTGCAAAGAATCTAAAATGAGAGTTGTACAAAAGAACATATTCTCCAACTTTGAATTCCCACTTTTGGATTCTTTTGTCGTCCCATCTTTTAACTTTTTCTTTAAATAATTTGGCATTTTCATAAGCTTGGATTCTCCATTCATCTAATGAGCTAATATCAAATAACCTATTTTCACCAGCAAGTTTGAAATCATAGTTGAGTTCTTTAATTGCCCAATAAGCTTTATGTTCTAACTCTAGAGGCAAATGACAAGCTTTTCCATAAACCATTTTATAAGGAGACATACCCATAGGATTTTTATATACTGTTCTGTAGGCCCAAAGTGCATCATCCAATTTCTTAGAACAATTCTTTCGGGACCTATTAACAATTTTTTGTAATATTAGTTTTATTTCTCTATTGCTAAGTTCAACTTGACCACTAGATTGAGGATGATAGGGTGATGCAATTCTATGATTAACATCATATTTAGCAAGCATCTTACGGAAAGCACCATGAATAAAGTGTGAACCACCATCAGTCATTAAATATCTAGGGACTCCAAACCTCGGGAAAATAACTTCTTTAGGCCTTTTAATGGAAGTGTTATGATCAACACTACTAGTTGGAATAGCTTCTAACCACTTAGTGACATAATCAACAGCAACCAAAATTTGTGTATACCCATTAGAGGAAGGAAAAGGTCCCATATAATCAAAACCCCAAACATCAAATGGTTCAACAGCAAGTGAATAATTCATAGGCATTTCTTGACGCTTACCGATATTACCAATTCTTTGACATTCATCACAAGATAGAACAAACTTACGGGCATCCTTGAAGAGAGTAGGCCAATAAAAACCAGATTGCAATACTTTATGAGCAGTTCTATCTCCCGCATGATGCCCTCCATAAGCTTCGGAGTGACATTTCCGTAGAATTTGTTCATGTTCATGCTCAGGTACACAACCTCTAATAATACCATCTACTCCTTCTTTATAAAGATGTGGGTCATCCCAAAAGTAATGTCTTAAATCATAGAAGAATTTTTTCTTTTGTTGGTATGTGAAACTAGGTGGTATGTATTTAGCAACAATATAATTAGCATAGTCAGCATACTAAGGAGTGTTATGAGAAACATTTATTGCAGCTAGTTGTTCATCAGGAAAGCTATCATCAATAGGTAGTGGTTCATCAAGAATATTCTCTAGCCAAGACAAGTTATTAGCTACGGGGTTCTCAGCTCCTTTTCTATCAGTAATATGTAAATTAAATTCATGTAGCAAAAGAACCCACCTAATGAGTCTAGGTTTAGCAACTTTCTTTTCCATAAGATATTTAGTAGCAGCATGATCAATGTGAACAATTACTTTGGAATCAACAATGTAAGATCTGAATTTGTCACAAGCAAACACAACTGCTAAAAATTCCTTTTCAGTAGGAGCATAATTTCTTTGGGCACTGTCTAGAGTTTTGCTAGCATAATGGATAACATTTAATTTCTTATCAACTCTTTGTCCTAGAATAGCACCAACAGCATAATCACTAGCATCACACATGATTTCAAAAGGGAAGTTCCAATCAGGTGGTTGAACAATAGGTGTAGAAGTTAAGGCTTTCTTAAGTGTTTCAAAGGCTTCTACATAGTCATCATCAAAAACAAATGGGACATCCTTTTGTAAAAGATTTGTAAGAGGCCTAGAAATTTTAGAGAAGTCTTTAATATACCTCCTATAGAAACCACCATGACCAAGGAAACTACGAATACCTTTAATATCTTTAGGACATGGCATTTTCTCAATTGCATCAACTTTAGCTTTATCCACCTCAATACCTCATTCAGAAATTTTATGCCCCAAGACAATACCTTCATTAACCATAAAGTGGCACTTCTCCCAATTCAAGACAAGATTATTTTGCTCACATCTCTACAAAACTCGATCAAGGTTGCTCAAGCAATTATCAAAAGAAGTTCCATAAACAGAAAAATCATCCATGAAAACCTCAACAATCTTTTCACAAAAATCAGAGAATATAGCAGTCATACATCTTTGAAAGGTAGCAGGTGCATTGCATAAACCAAAAGGTATATGTCTATAAGCATAAGTTCCAAATGGGAAGGTAAAGGTGGTTTTCTCTTGATCAGGTTGTGAAACAGGTATTTGAGAAAAACCAGAATATCCATCCAGAAAATGAAAGTGTGTGTGCTTGGATAATCTTTCCAACATTTGATCGATAAAAGGCAAAGGGTAATGATCTTTCCTAGTTGCTTTATTTAATTTTCAAAAATCAATTACCATTCTATAGCCAGTGACAATTCTTTGTGGAATAAGTTCATTTTTATCATTAGGAATAACAGTAATACCTCCCTTCTTAGGGACACAATGAACGGGACTTACCCATCTACTATCAACTATGGGATAGATTATACCTGCTTCCAGAAGCTTTAATATTTCAGTTCTTACCACTTCTTTAATCTTAGGATTCAAACGTCGTTGATGATCAACAACGGGTTTAGCATTAGGTTCCATATTAATATTGTGCTGACAGAGAGTGGGACTAATGCCCTTAAGATCATCAAGAGTATAACCAATGGTAGCACAATGCTTCTTCAGAATTTTCAATAATCTTTCTTCTTCATGTTCTGAAAGGTTAGCACTAATAATAACAAGATATATATTTTTCTCATCACGATAAGCATATTTCAAAGTGTCAGCCAATTGTTTCAATTCAAACACATGATCACCTTTAGGTGGAGGAGGACCTCCTAGAGTTTCAATAGGCAAATTGTGTTTGAGCAGAGGTCGTTGTTCAAAGAAAATTTTATCTATTTAATTTCTTTCATGCATATGCATATCATTTTCATGGTCTAGCAAATATTGTTCTAGTGGATCAGTAGGGGGCACGGCAATAGAAGCAAGACCAATTATTTCATCCTTACTAGGTAATTCTTTCTTATGTGGTTGTCTACTAAACTTGGAGAAATTAAACTCATGAGACTCATTACCAAAGCTAACACCGACAAATTGTGTTTCACAATCTATTTTTGTTGGGGAACGTTGCATGGAAAACAAAAAAATTCCTACGCACACGCAAGATTTATCCATGGAGATGCATAGCAATGAGAGGGAAGAGTATGTCTACGTACCCTCGTAGACCATTTAGCGGATGCGTTTATTAATGCGGTTGATGTAGTCAAACTTCTTCCCAATCCAACCGATCAAGTACCGAACGTATTGCACCTCCGCGTTCAACACACGTTTAGCTCGATGACGTCCTCGCCTTCTTGATCCAGCAAGACGGGTGAAGTAGTAGATGAGTTCCGGCAGCACGACGGCATGGTGACGGTGATGGTGAACTCGTTCCCGCAGGGCTTCACCGAGCACTGCGGAGAAACAGGACGGAGGACTAAACTGTGGAGAGGGGCGCCGCACACGGCTAAGAGATTGTCGTGGGTTTGTGTGGCGCCCCTCTCTCTCATATATATAGGTGGGGGAGGGGAGGCAGCCTTGGGTGCGCCCCAAGGTGGCTGACGGCCCCCTTGGGCACCTGCCCTTTGGCGCCCCCCTTCCTTGTTTGGCGCCAGGGAGAAGGCAGGAGGAGGTGGCGCCCCCCCCCCCCCTTTCCTTTCTCCCATGATGAGGGGAAGGCAGTAGGGGCTAGCCCTCCCCCCTTTCCTTCTCTAGGGCCGACGGCCAGGGAGAGGGTGCGCCAGCCCCCTTGTGGGCTGGTGTGTGCCTCCCCTTGGCCCATTAGGCCCATAGACCTCCCGGGGCCTCCCGGAACCCCTTCCGGTGATCCGATGAATACCTAGTTCACTCCGAAACCTTTCTGGTGTCCAAATAGCACCGTCCTATATATCAATCTTTACCTCCGGACCATTCTAGAGCTCCTCGTCATGTCCGTGGTCTCATCCTGGAATCCAAACAACATTCGGTCACCAAATCACATAACTCATATAATACTATATCATCAACGAACGTTAAGCGTGCGGACCCTACGGGTTCGAGAACTATGTAGACATGACCGAGACACCTCTTCGGTCAATAACCAATAGAGGAACCTGGATGCCCATATTGGTTCCTACATATTCTACGAAGATCTTTATCGGTTATCGGTCGAACCTTATGACAACATACGTAATTCCCTTTGTCTATCGGTATGTTACTTGCCCGAGATTCGCTCGTCGGTATCTTCATACCTAGTTCAATCTCATTACCGGCAAGTCTCTTTACTCGTTCCATAATACATCATCTTGTAAGTAACTCCTTAGTTACTTTGCTTGCAAGCTTCTTGTGATGTGTATTACCGAGAGGGCCCAGAGATACCTCTCCGATACACGGAGTGACAAATCCCAATCTCGATTCACACCAACTCAAGAGACACCTTCGGAGATACCCATAGAGCATCTTTATGGTCACCCAGTTATGTTGTGACGTTTGATAGCACACAAGGTATTCCTCCGGTATCCGGGAGTTGCATGATCTCATGGTCGAAGGAACATGTATTTGACATTAAGAAAGCAGTAGTGATAAATTGAACGATCATAAGCTAAGCTAACGGATGGGTCTTGTCCATCACATCATTCTCCTAATGATGTGATCCCGTTATCAAATGACAATTCATGTCTATGGTTAGGAAACCTTAACCATCTTTGATCAACAAGCTAGTCTAGTAGATGCTCACTAGGGACAGGGTATTTGTTTATGAATCCACACATGTATTTAAGTTTCCGGTCAATATAATTCTAGCATGAATAATAAACCTTTATCATGATTAAGGAAATATAATAATAACCATTTTATTATTGCCTCTAGGGCATATTTCCATCAGTCTCCCACTTGCAATAGAGTCAATAATCTAGTTCACATCGTCATGTGATTAACACCCATAGTTCACATCGCCATGTGACTAACACCCAAAGAGTTTACTAGAGTCAGTAATCTAGTTCACATTGCCATGTGATTAACACCCAAAGATTTTACTAGAGTGTGATCATGTTTTGCGTGTGAGAGAGGTTTTAGTCAACGGGTCTACAACATTCAGATCCGTGTGTACTTTGCAAATGTCTATGTCCACAATGCTCTGCATAGAGCTACTCTAGCTAACTGTTCCCACATTCAATACGTATCCAGATTGAGACTCGGAGTCATCTGGACCTGTGTTAAAGCTTGCATCGATGTAACCCTTTACAATGAACCCTTTATCACCTCCATAACCGAGAAACATTTCCTTAGTCCTCTTTAGGTACCTAAGGATAATTTTGACCGTTGTCCAGTGATCCACTCCTGGATCACTATTGTACCCCCTTGCCAAACTCATGGCAAGCACACAACTGGTCTAGTACACATCATGGCATACTTTATAGAACCTATGGTTGAGGCATAGGGAATGACTTTCATTCTCTCTCTATCTTCTGCCGTGGTCGGGCTTTGAGTCTTACTCAACTTCACACCTTGCAACACAGGCAAGAACCCTTTCTTTGACTTATCCATTTTGAACTTCTTCAAAACTTTTGCCAAGGTATGTGCTTTGTGAAAGTCCTATTAAGCATCTCGATCTATCCCTAAAGATCTTGATGCCCAATATGTAAGTAGCTTCACCGAGGTTTTTCATTGAAAAATTCTTATTCAAGTATCCTTTTATGCTATCCAGAAATTCTATATCATTTCCAATCAATAATATGTCATTCACATATAATATCAGAAATACTACAGAGCTCCCACTCACTTTCTTGTAAATACAGGCTTCACCGTAAGTCTGTATAAAACCATATGCTTTGATCACCTCAGCAAAGCATATATTCCAACTCCGAGATGCTTACACCAATCCATAGATGGATCATTGGAGCTTGCACACTTTGTTAGCACCTTTAGGATCGACAAAACCTTCTAGTTGCATCATATACAACTCTTCTTTAGGAAATCCGTTAAGGAATGGAGTTTTGACGTCCATTTGCCAGATTTCATAAAATGCGGTAATTGCTAACATGATTCGGACATACTTAAGCATTGCTATGGGTGAGAAAGTCTCATCGTAGTCAACCCTTTGTCGAAAACCTTTCGCGATAAGTCGAGCTTTGTAGACAGTGATATTACTAGCAGCGTTCATCTTCCTCTTGAAGATCCATTTATTTTCAATGCCTGCCGATCATCGGGCAAGTCCACCAAAGTCCACACTTTGTTCTCATACATGGATCCTATCTCAGATTTCATGGCCTCAAGCCATTTTTCGGAATCTGGGCTCATCATAGCTTCGTCATAGTTCGTAGGTTTGCTGTTGTCTAACAACATGACTTCCAGGACAGGATTACCAGTCTGGTGTGGAACGTGTTCTGGTTGACCTACGAAGTTCAGTAGTAACCTGATCTGAAGTTTCATGATCATCATCATTAGCTTCCTCTCTAGTTGGTGTAGGCATCACGGAATTTTTTTTCCCAAGTGAGCTACTTTCCAATTCGAGAGAAGGTACAACTACCTCATCAAGTTCTACTTTCCTCCCACTCACTTCTTTCGAGAGAAACTCCTTCTCTAGAAAGGACCCATTCTCGGCAACAAAGATCTTGCCTTTGGATCTGTGGTATAAGGTGTACCCAATAGTTTCCTTAGGGTATCCTATGAAGACGCACTTCTCCGATTTGGGTTCGAGCTTATCAGGTTGTAGCGTTTTGACATAAGCGTCGCATCCCCAAACTTTAAGAAACGACAGCTTTAGGTTTCTTGCCAAACCATAGTTCATACGGTGTCGTCTCAACGGATTTAGACGGTGCCCTATTTAACGTGAATGCGGCTGTCTCTAATGTAGAACCCCAAAATGATAAAGGCAAATCGGTAAGAGACATCATAGAATGCACCATATCTAATAAAGTACGGTTACGACATTCGGACACACCATTACACTATGGTGTTCGAGGTGGCGTGAGTTGTGAAACAATTCCACATTGTTTTAAATGAAGGCCAAACTCGTAACTCAAATATTCACCTCCATGATCAGATCGTAGAAACTATATTTTCTTGTTACGATGATTCTCTACTTCACTCTGAAATTTTTTGAACTTTTCAAATGTTTCAAATTTGTGTTTCATTAAGTAGATATACCCATATCAACTCAAATCATCTGTAAAGGTTAGAAAATAATGATACCCGCCGCGTGCCTCAACACTCATCGGACCGCATACCTCGGTATGTATTATTTCCAATAAGTCATTAGCTCGCTCCATTGTTCCGGAGAACGGAGTTTTAGTCATCTTGCCCATGAGGCATAGTTCGCAAGTATCAAATGATTCATAATCAAGTGATTCCAAAAGTCCATCCGCATGGAGTTTCTTCATGCGCTTTACACAAAAATGATCTAAACGGCAGTGCCACAAGTATGTTGCACTATCATTATCAACTTTGCATCTTTTGGCATCAATATTATGAATATATGTAT
Source organism: Thinopyrum elongatum (assembly GCA_011799875.1). NCBI lineage: Eukaryota > Viridiplantae > Streptophyta > Magnoliopsida > Poales > Poaceae > Thinopyrum > Thinopyrum elongatum. Next base: position 396,434,497 of record CM022303.1, read on the forward strand.
CACTACGATCGATATTCAACAAACCATTCACATTGGATGTATGACCATAGAAGGTTTTATTCATGTAAACAGAACAACAATTATTCTCTGACTTAAATGAATAACCGTATTGCAATAAACATGATCTAATCTTGTTCATGCTCAACGCAAACACCAAATAACATTTATTCAGGCTCAACACTAATCCCGAAGGTCGAGGGAGTCTGCAATGGTGATCATATCAATCTTGGAAACACTTCCAACACACATCGTCACCTCGCCCTTAACTAGTCTCTGTTTATTCTGCAACTCCTGTTTCGAGTTACTAATCTTAGCAACTGAACCGGTATCAAATACCCATGGGCTACTATGAGCACCAGTAAGGTACACATCAATAACATGTACATCAAATATACCTTTGTTTACTTTGCCATCCTTCTTATCCGCCAAGTATTTGGGGCAGTTCCGCTTCCAGTTACCATTTCCCTTGCAGTAGAAGCACTCAGTTTTAGGATTGGGTCCAGCTTTGGGCTTCTTCACGGGAGCGGCAACTTGCTTGCCATTCTTCTTGAAGTTCCCTTTCTTTCCCTTGCCCTTTTTCTTGAAACTAGTGGTCTTGTTAACCATCAACACTTGATGCTCCTTTTTGATTTCTACCTCCGCTGATTTTAGTATCGCGAAGAGCTCGGGAATAGTTTTCGTCATCCCTTGCATATTATAGTTCATCACGAAGCTCTAGTAGCTTGGTGATAGTGACTGGAGAATTCTGTCAATCACTATCTTATCTGGAAGATTAACTCCCACTTGATTCAAGTGATTGTAGTACCTAGACATTCTAAGCACATGCTCACTGGCTGAGCTATTCTCCTCCATCTTGTAGGCAAAGTACTTGTCAGAGGTCTCATACCTCTCAACACGGGCATGAGCCTGAAATACCAATTTCAGCTCTTGGAACATCTCATATGTTCCATGGCGTTCAAAATGTCTTTGGAGTCTCGATTCTAAGCCGTAAAGCATGGCGCACTAAACTATCAAGTAGTCATCAGATCGAGCTTTGCCAAACATTCATAATGTCTGCATTAGCTCCTGCAACAGGTCTGTCACCTAGCAGTGCATCAAGGACATAATTCTTCTGTGCAGCAATGAGGATAATCCTCAGATCACGGACCCAGTCCGCATTATTGCTACCATCAACTTTCAACTTAGTTTTCTCTAGGCACGTATCAAAAAACGGGGAAGCTACATCGCGAGCTATTGAACTACAACATAATTTGCAAAGACATTTTGACTATGTTCATGATAAATCTTAGTTCAATTAATCAAATTACTAATGAACTCCCACTTAAATCAACATCCCTCAAGTTGTCTAAGTGATACATGATCCAAATCAACTAACCCATGTCCGATCCTCACGTGAGATGGGGTAGTCATCAATGGTGAACATCTTCATGTTGATCATATCTACTATATGACCCATGTTCGACCTTTCGGTCTCCAGTGTTTCGAGACCATGTATGTACATGCTAGCCTCGTCAAGTTTAACCCAAGTATTCCGCGTGTGTAAATCTAGCTTACACCCGTTGTATGTGAACGTAGAGTCTATCATACCCGATCATCATGAGGTGCTTCGAAACGACGAACTTTAGCAATGGTGCATACTCCGGGAGAACACTTTTATCTTGAATTTAGTGAAGGGATCATCTTATAATTCTACCATCGTTCTAAGCAAAATAAGATGCATAAAGGATAAACATCACATGCAATCAAAATATGTGACATGATATGGCCATCATCACATTGTGCTTTTGATCTCCATCTTCAAAGCATCGTCATGATCTCCATCGTCACCGGCTCGACACCTTGATCTCCATCATTGCGTCAGGGTCGTCTCGCCAACTATTGCTTCTACAACTATTGCTAACGCATAGCGATAAAGTAAAGCAATTACATGGTGCTTGCATTTCATACAATAATTAAGAGACAACCCTAAGGCTCCTGCTGGTTGTCGATATTACAAAACATGATCATCTCATACAACAACATATATCACATCATGTCTTGACCATATCACATCACAACATACCCTGCAAAAACAAGTTAGACGTCCTCTACTTTATTGTTGCAAGTTTTACATGGCTGCTACGGGCAACTAGCAAGAACCGTTCTTACCTACACAAAACCACAACGGTGGTTATGAAGTTTGCTGTTTTAACCTTCTTCAAGGATCGGCCGTAGTCAAATTTGATTCAACTAAATTAGGAGAAACAGACACCCACCAGCCACCTTTATGCAAAACAAGTTGCATGTCAGTCGGTGGAACCGGTCTCATGTACGTGGACATGTAAGGTTGGTCTGGGCTGCTTCATCCCACAATGCTGCCGAATCAAAATAAGACGTTGGTGGTAAGCAGTATGACCATCACCGCCCACAACTCCTTTGTGTTCTACTCTTGCATATCATCTACACATAGACCTGGCTCATGATGCCACCGTTGGGGAATGTTGCATGGAAAACAAAAAAAATTCTACACACATGCAAGATCTATCCATGGAGATGCATAGTAACGAGAGGGGAGAGTATGTCTACGTACCCTCATAGACCGTTTAGCGGAAGCATTTATTAACGCGGTTGATGTAGTCGAACTTCTTCGCGATCCAACCGATCAAGTACCGAACGTACGGCACCTCCGCGTTCAGCACGCGTTCAGCTCGATGACGCCCTCGCCTTCTTGATCTAGCAAGACGGGTGAAGTAGTAGCTGAGTTCCGGCAGCACGACTGCATGGTGACGGTGATGGTGAACTCGTTCCCGCAGGGCTTCGCCGAGCACTGCGGAGAAACTGGACGGAGGACTAACCTGTGGAGAGGGGCGCCGCACATGTCTAAGAGATTGTCGTGGGTTTGTGTGGCGCCCCTCCCTCTCATATATATAGGTTGGGGGAGGGGAGGCAACCTTGGGTGCGCCCCAAGGTGGCTGGCCGGCCCCCTTGGGCGCCTGCCCTTTGGCGCCCCCCTTCCTTGTTTGGCACCAGGGAGAAGGCAGGAGGAGGTGGCACCCCCCCCCCCCCTTTCCTTTCTCCCATGAGGAGGGGAAGGCATGAGGTGCTAGCCCTCCCCCCTTTCCTTCTCTAGGGCCAGCGGCCACGGAGAGGGCCCGACAGCCCCCATGTGGGCTGGTGTGTGCCTCCCCTTGGCCCATTAGGCCCATAGACCTCTCGGGGCCTCCCGGAACCCCTTCCGGTGATGCGATGAATACCTGGTTTAGTCTGAAACCTTTCCGGTGTCCAAATAGCATCGTCCTATATCAATCTTTAACTTCGGACCATTCCGGAGCTCCTCGTCATGTCCATGATCTCATCCGGGACACCAAACAACATTCAGTCACCAAATGACATAACTCATATAATTATATATCGTCAACGAACGTTAAGCGTGCGGACCCTACGGGTTCGAGAACTATGTAGACATGACCGAGACACCTCTCCGGTCAATAACCAATAGCGGAAACTGGATGCCCATATTGGTTCCTACATATTCTACGAAGATCTTTATCGGTCGAACCTTATGACAACATACGTAATTCCCTTTGTCTGTCAGTATGTTACTTGCCCGAGATTTGATCGTCGGTATCTTCATACCTAGTTCAATCTTGTTACCGGCAAGTCTCTTTACTCATTCCGTAATACATCATCTTGTAACTAACTCCTTAGTTACTTTGCTTGCAAGCTTCTTGTGATGTGTATTACCGAGAGGGCCCAGAGATACCTCTCCGATACACGCGCAGTGACAAATCCCAATCTCGATTCACGCCAACTCAAGAGACACCTTCGGAGATACCTATAGAGCATCTTTATGATCACCCAGTTATGTTGTGACGTTTGATAGCACACAAGGGATTCCTCCAGTATCTGGGAGTTGCATGATCTCATGGTCGAAGGAAGATGTATTTGACATTAAGAAAGCAGTAGCAATAAACTAAACGATCATATGCTAAGCTAACGGATGGGTCTTGTCCATCATGTCATTCTCCTAATGATGTGATCCTGTTATCAAATGACAACTCATGTCTATGGTTAGGAAACCTTAACCATCTTTGATCAACGAGCTAGTCTAGTAGAGGCTCACTAGGGACACTGTATTTGTTTATGTATCCACACATGTATTTAAGTTTCCGGTCAATACAATTCTAGCATGAATAATAAACCTTTATCATGATTAAGGAAATATAATAATAACCATTTTATTATTCCCTCTAGGGCATATTTCCATCAATTTTAGCATTCACGGTGTTCAAGAAAGATCTACCAAAGATAATGGGACAAAAATCATCTTGTGGGGAACCAAAAACTAGAAAATTAGTAGGGTATTTTATTTTCCCACACAAGACTTCAACATCTCTAACAATCCCAAGTGGTGTGATGGTGTCTCGATTAGCAAGTTTAATAGTAACATATACGTCTTCTATTTCAGCGGGTGCTATGTCATTCATAATTTCTTGGTATAAGGTAAAAGGAATAGCACTCACGCTAGCACCTAAGTCACATAAACCATGATAATAATGATCTCCTATTTTAACCGAGACAACAGGCATACCAACAACGGGTCTATGTTTATCTTTTTCATCGGGTTTGGCAATTCTAGCAGCATCACCGCAGAAGTAAATAACATGCCCATCAATATTATCTGCTAGGAAATCTTTAACCATAGCAACACTAGGTTCTACTTTAATTTGTTCAGCAGGTTTAGGTGCTCTAATATTACTTTTGCGAACCACAGTTGAAACCTCAGCATGTTCCTTTATCCTAACAGGGAAATGTGGTTTTTCAATATAAGCAGTAGGCACAACTGGATCAACATTGTAAATAATAGTTTCATCTTTAACTATGACCGGTTCTTTAATTTCTTCTTTAATAGGGGGATGATATTTAAACCACTTCTCCTTAGGGAGATCAACATGAGTAGCAAAGGATTCACAAAAGGAGGCTACTATCTCAGAGTCAAGTCCATATTTAGTGCTAAACTTGTGAAAAGCATCGGTATTCATAAAAGATTTAACACAATCAAATTCAAGCTTAATACCTGACTCTTTACCTTCGTCGAGTTCACAATCTTCAGAGTTGCATTTAATTCTTTCTAAAAGGTCCCACCTGAATTCAATAGTCTTCTTCATAAAAGAACCAGTACAAGAAGTATCAAGCATGGATCGATCATCATGAGAAAGCCGAGCATAAAAATTCTGATTAATAATTTCTCTAGAGAGCTCATGATTGGGGCATGAATATAACATTGACTTAAGCCTACCCAAGCTAGAGCGATACTTTCTCCTTCTCGAGGCCAAAAATTATATATATAATTCCGATCACGATGAACTAGACGCATAGGATAATTTTTTTAGTGAAATTCCAATTTCAATCGATTCCAGTTCCAAGATCCAATATCATCGCATAGCCTATACCATGTTAATGCTTTTCCCTTCAACGATAAAGGGAAAACCTTCTTCTTAGCTTCATCTCCGGATAAACCTGCAAGCTTAAATAATCCACAAATTTCATCCACATATATCAAGTGCATATCAGGATGTTCAGTTCCATCTCCTGCATAAGGATTAGCTAGCAGTTGGTCTATCATACCCGAAGGAATTTCATAACCAATATTTTCAGTAGGTGCAGTAGGTTGAGGGGCAACTAATTGTGCTTCCGGTCGAGGTGAAGATACCCCGAACAAACCCCTCAAAGGATGATTCTCCATAGTAACAAGTGACAATAAATTTTAGCACGTAGTAATAATCTTTCCTTACCAATTTCCACTTACCAAGAGCACTTCACTCCCCAGCAACAGCGCCAGAAAAGAGTCTTGATGACCCACAAGTATAGGGGATCAATCATAGTCCTTTCGATAAGTAAGAGTGTCAAACCCAACGAGGAGCAGAAGGAAATGACAAGTGGTTTTCAGCAAGGTATTTTCTGCAAGCACTGAAATAGTCGGTAACAAGTAGTTTGATAGCAAAATAATTTGTAACGAGCAAGTAACGGTAACAGTAAATAAAGTGCAGCAAGGTAGCCCAATCCTTTTGTGGCAAAGGACAGACCAAAATGGTCTCTTATGATAAGCAAAGCGTTCTTGAGGGTACACGGGAATTTCACCATATCACTTTCATCATGTCGGTTTGATTCGTGTTCGCTACTTCGATAATTTGATATGTGGGTGGACCGATGCTTAGGTGTTGTTCTTAATTGAACAAACCTCCTACTTATGATTAACCCCCTCGCAAGCATCCGCAACTACGAGAAAAGTATTAAGATAAAATCTAACCATAGCATTAAACTTTTGGATCCAAATCGGTCCCTTACGAAGTAGCGCATAAACTAGGGTTTAAGCTTCTGTCACTCTAGCAACCCATCATCTAATAACTACTCCACAATGCATTACCTCAGGCCCAAATATGGTGAAGTGCCATGTAGTCGACGTTCACATGACACCACTAAGGGAATCACAACATACATATCATCAAAATATCGAACACATATCAAGTTCACATGATTACTTGCAACACGACTTCTCCCGTGACCTCAAGAACAAAAGTAACTACTCACAAATGATAATCATGCTCAAGATTAGAGGGGTATTAAATAGCATAATGGATCTGAACATATAATATTCCACTAAATAAACCATATAGTAATCAGCTACAAGACGTAATCAACACTACTAGTCACCCACAGGTACCAATATGAGGTTCCGGTACAAAGATTGAACACAAGAGATGAACTAGGTTTTGAGAGGAGATGCTGCTGTTGAAGATGTTGATGGAGATTGCCCTCCCAAAGATTAGAGGGTTGTTGGTGATGATGGTGACGATGATCTCCCCCTCCGGGAGGGAAGTTCCCCCTGCGGAATCGCTCCACCAGAGGGCAAAAGTGCTCCTGCCCAAGTTCCGCCTCGAGACGGCGGCGCTTCGTCCCGAAAGTCCCCCCCTTGATTTTTTCAAGGTCAAAATGACCTATATACCAGAAGATGGGCACCAGAGGTGGGCCGTGCTGGTCACAACCCACCAGGGCGCGCCTGGGAGCCCAGGCGCGCCCTGGTGTCTTGTGCTCACCAGGGTGGCCCCTCCGGTAGTCATTTGCTCCAGTATTTTTATATATTCCAAAATAATTCTCCGTAAATTTTTAGCTCATTTGGAGATGTGCAGAACAGGTAACTCTGACGTAGCTTTTTTCAGGTCCAGAATTCCAGCTGCCGGCATTCCCCCTCTTTGTGTAAACCTTGCATGAGAGAAAAGGCATTAAAATTACTCCAAAAAGCAATATTATGCATAAAAACATTATAAATAATAGTAGGAAAACATGATGCAAAATGGACGTATCACCATGCAGAGTCGTGGAGGAGCTTGGGCAGGTGTGACTGGGGACTGGAGGGGGTGGCGGGCAGGGTGAGGGTTTTTGTGACATGGGGATGGTGAGGGTTTTCTTTTTTTCCTTTTTGAATTGGGTGGTGAGGGTTTTCTGTCCCACAAAGAGTTTCAGAGGCAACAGTTTGCTAGAGCCAACCGTGTGTGATTGACGTAACTGGAAAAATGGAAGTCATTGCACACGGTTTCAATTTGGGAAAATAACCATGTTTCAGGGTGGTTCCACTTTTCCTTTGTCGGTTGAATTTGAAAGTTTTACCCACGCTAAACATTCACCCTAATATGCATAAAATTCCATCAACCGAACTGAGTGCGTCATATACCACATTTAGACATAAGTAAACATAGATTAAACATACTCGGGCATAGATAATAAGTCGTACACAAGCATAGTTCAACCATATATAGTTCAATAGTCATTAAGCAAACTCAAGCACATTTATAATTAAAACACTAGATAGCCATACATAGTTCGATCCCACATCTCATCTCATCTACCGGCACGATCATGAAGCTTCTCCAGGTACTCAGCATACGCGGCGTGCGCCACCCTGCGAGAATACTTCTGCCTGAAGGAGCCAACGGCTCGTCCTCTTGCATGCGCCAAAACACTTTCATACGCGTCATGAAGCTTTTGGTTGGAAAATGGGCATCGATAGCCCAGTTCTAGGTCCTAATACGCCTGTTGTGCATTCCCGCATAAAGCTCCTTGAGGATTTGCCTCTTGTACCTCCTCTGGCCATCTTCATCCTCGCTGTTGACATCGTCAGACAACACCTATACATATAGTAAAAAAATGTGGCGTCAAATTTGGAATACAAACTAATCTCTAGCGAACATTTGGCAGTTGCCAAAATTTGGCATCAAATCAATGTTTACATGCCGTAAAGTAGGATTAGGAATTTATGGCTATTTTTTTAGATATATCCAGAGATTATGGTTCGATTTTAAGCACAATCGTCTATGTACAGACCAATCTTGAAAAAAAAAATGGCACAAACATATATGTAGGTCATTCAAAATCAATTGTCAAGACCTGACTAGGAATTATTAGCAGGAACACTAACCCTAGTCGGATTATTAGCAGAAATCATTTGCACAGATGAAATAACTAATCACTTATCATTTGTACCATTCAAACAACCAATACACTACACGGATCTAACAAAACTTACTCAGATTTCATGGATTGAGAGAACATAACCATAGGATTTCTATTCCAAAAAGGGGGAGGCAGGAGTAACCAGAGAAACCCTAGGATGTATTTGACACATAAATGTGTATAGATGACTAACCGGTTCTCCATCCTCTTCGAAGTCGTCGCCAAAGTCGTCGCCCGAGTCGTCACCGGAGTCGTCGCCAGAGTCGGTGTGGACCTTCGGCTCCGGCTATGGAAGCACGACACCGTCGACGACATCAAAGTGCAGCGATACCTCGTCGGCGGTGACGGCAACCTCTGTCTCCATCTTCACACCGTGCTCCGGTGCTTCAGTAGCCCCGGCGTCGCCACTCCCTCTGATGGGGCGCTTCAGCGGCATCTTCATACACTAACGGCTTTGAGGACTGAGAGCGGCGTCGTGGATGCAGGCGGAGAGAGAGGATTGTGTGTGTGGCGAGGATGGGGGGTACGGTCGCGCCATTAATATGGAGTAGTGGGAGAGAGGCGGGCAGCGGTCAAACCGCTGGCTCGCCTCCCGGTGAGCCTGCGCACCGGACTGCTGGCATGTCTACCGTCATTTCACACAGCTACTCGCACGCCACCCGATGACACTGCGCAGCGAGCACGCCTCCTGTCAATTCACACACCTGCACACACGCCTCCCGGTCTGCCTGCACGGTGGACTGCTCGCATGCGTCCCGTCAACTCACGCCTGCTCGCACGGCACACGGGACGCGTGGCAGCACATATATTATTTTTATATTTTGATGATTAATGCTGTCGCTTTATTGCTTAACCGAAGCATGGCACGTATCCATTGTTGGTCTAATGCCCATGGTTCGAATAAATAATCCGTTTGCGATATTGGTTCCCAATTATTAATAATCTCCTGTTTGTAAGAAGATAAAGATTACATCAAAACTTGTCTAAAATTTGACAAAAAAAGTACAATACCACTGTGTATTGGTGTCGATATGACAACACAATAAGTTTCATGAATTTCAAATAAGTTTTGGAGGTACTAGATTTTAAAAATCAAGATTCTCAATGTTTGAAATTTCTTGCACGGGGAGTAAACATGCACCCAGTGAGACACATGTGTTTTTTCAATCCATTTAGGTGCACTGTCACATGTGCATGTAACTCAAATTTGATTTTTGCACATTATACCCCTAGAAAATCAATCAATGTACTAAAACGGCTTAATGATCTCTATTTTTTTAAATTAAAGCGTCCCTCCGTGGGTAACATATGTTCACCGCGGGAAAATTTAACTTGCATCATAGTTGCGGTGGATGCGCGGTGTGTGTGTGTGTGTGTGCGTCTGGGGTGGAGGGGCTGGCAATACACTACGAGTCGTGAGCCACCATGTGGGTTGGCCGTTTTGTGAGGCAGGTGCCACATCAAAGTCATGGATTCGTTATTTAAAACATCACACAACCCTTTCATACATACATGTTTTGGCCACTACATGCAGTCGGTGGTTGTCCTACATGACACTCACTCGCGTGTGACGCTTTCTGTGGGTCTGCGAGGTCATTGTCCATCACTTCGACCAATAGCCGGCAGAGAGGTTAATTTGACTAGCAAGGTTGATTCTTTTTTGTTTGAGTTATGGTGGTTTATATAGTACGCGTTGAAGAGGTGGGAGGGGACTGGCATATATACTACATACGCGTTCGTGAACACACCTCACTCAGTGTCGGGACTTTTCGGTTTCCGAGGCACGTGCCACATCAAAGTTGCGCATTGGTTATTTGAACATCACACAACACCTCTTTGGTCCACATGCATGCAGGCGGTGGTTATCCTAGTACACTCACGTGTGAGGCTTCCATCTGTGGGCCCGTGAGGTCGTCGTCCATGCATGCATCACTTTGACCTACATCGGGAGAGGTTAATTAATTTCACCATCAAGGAGGATTCTTTTTGGTTTGTATTACGGTAGGAGCATATAGTATGCGTCAAAGAGGGGGAAGGGGACCAGCATATGTACGTAGTACGCTTCATGAACCTCGCTCTGTGTGCGGACTTTACGGTTTTCGAGGCATGTGCCACATCAAAGTTGTGCATTTTGGGTATTCAAACATCACAACCACACACACCTCTCCATACATATGTCTGGCCCACATGCAAAGTGATGGTTGTTGTCCTCTGGCACCCACTCACGCGGTTATCAGTGATATCGATGCTTTCCATCTGTGGGCCCGCTTGGTACATCACTACTTTGCTCGACAACGAGAGAGGTTAATTTGACTTAGGAGGGGATTATTTTTTGGTTTATATTACGGTATATATACGTCATGCTCTGGGATGACATGATATAGTTTGAGCACACATGCATGTGTACGCATGAATCCCTCCCATCGAGTCGAAGTGGGCAGTACCACGACACGTCATGAACCGATCTCGCTCCGTGTGGGGACTGTACGATTTTCGACGCACGTGCCACATCAATGTTGTGCATGGTATTCAAACATGCATGCATGCATCACCTCCATACATACATATGCATGCAGTAGTTGTCTTCGAACGGTATACTCCCTCGCGTGGTTATCGGCGACAAGCCTATATATTCGTGGGACCGCGTGGACATCCATGATCACTTTGACCGACAACGAGATAGGTTACCATGGTGGATTCTTCCTTCGGTTCGTGTTATCATAGTAGGTCATGCTGAGATTCAGACCTAAGTTTGAGCGCATACTATGCATGTATGCATGCATGAATCCCCGTCATCGACTCAAAGTGTGGTGTGACATACATATATACAATGCGTCGTCATCTAACCCTCGCTCCGTGTGGGGATTTCTGGTTCCAAAGCACGGTGCCACAACAAAGTTGTTCCATCGTGTATTCAAACATCAACACTCCATACATATGTTTGGGCCACATGCAGGCAGTGGTTGTCTTCAGGGACTAGCTACTTGCGTGATTATTGGGGAGCTAGCCCATCTCTGGGGTCGCATGGACGTCCATCACTTTGACCAACAACAAGAGAGAGGTTGTACAACCAAGGTGGATTCTTCTTGGTCTGTTTTACGATACATCTTGGTGAGATGCCCTCTCCCGCCGACTGAAAGTGTATGTGTGTGTGTGTGTTTGATGGGGGGGGGGGGGTACTGCTACTTCGCACTTTGCTAGGTGAACCTCCGTGGGGGCGGGCATGCGTTCATAGCTTAGGATTCCCCTAGTGCCGACACGAAGGGGGGGGCAAGCAATACCGTGCACTTTGTGAGATAGGTGCCACATCGAAGTTGTGCATTTGGCATTTCAACATCAAACCACCCTTTTCATACATATATTTGGTCCACATGCAAGTGTATTCATGTTCTGACCCTTTCCCGTGTCATTTTCGCCAAATTTATGAACATTAGACAAGTCGGATGATGCAACAGACACAGTTCACTCACATTAACCGTGTGCCACGCCGGTGCCCCTGTCACGCACATCAGCACAGTACATTGGGCTCCACAAGGCTTCCCCTCTCAAAAATATCTACCCGCCTGCAGGGTTTTTCTGTTTGATAACACACGGTTATTATGTTTTGACCGTGTGTGATGTTTGTTATTCCCGCTCCTGCCTGCATCCCTCGAAAATATCTGCCCAGCTCGAGGGTTTTTCTGTTTCATAACACACGGTTGTTATTCCGGGACCGTGTGCGATGCATCATTCAAATTTTCAATATCCCCGACATTTTACTCCCGCGTAGTAAAATTTTCAATAGCCGCCTCATTTCCTCAAACACCCCCCCCCCCCTCCACACACACACCCCAAAAACTCCTCGGGCACGCATGCGCGTGCGCGTGCGCGCGCGCGCACACACACACACCACCACAACCCCTCCCTCGCTCAAAACCCTAGCAAGGTCGTCGCCGCCGCCGCAAGGCCTCCATTGTCAACATCTGCTGGTTTGCCCGTGCAGCTTACCCACCGATCTCCATACCCAGACCGCCCTGAGTTTCTTAGATGACGCCTACCAAACGCCCCCTTTCCCACAGATCCACATCCCCATCCCCCACTCTAGAGCGTCGCAGCATAAGCCGGGCTACGCTTCCCATGGAGCTCGAGGAGCGATTGACCCAAAAGAGGTGTATCACAGCCTCTTCGCTCGACGTCACCGAGGTGGCCGCCGAGGAAGCTGACGACCATTACTGGCCGCAGGCTATCAATCAGTGGGCTAGAGTATGCGGGTGTGTCGCGGACGCTGGCTACGACATCAAGGTTGTCGACAGCGACGGCCTGACGTGGGCTATGTCATAGGTTAAGTGGCCCACCCCCAACCCCTCGGGTTCAACCGCCGTCGATCTCATCCATGGCCCCGCCGCTGATCTCCTCTGGCTCGCTGTCAAGAATTTGCCATCCTACATCGCCATCGAGCCCCTTTTGTCATTTCTGAAGGACATGTTCTGAGACGCTGGCTTGGGATCCATGGCTGCCGAGTCAGACCTCATCGACGGTGACCACGAGGAGGGCACCCTCTCCAGCTTTTCCAAGGGGAAAGAGCCCATCTGCGACATCAGGGAGGGCACTCTACAATAGTGCTCTTCCAAGGGGAAGGAGCCCATCTGCGACAACATGGAGCACACCCAGGGTCCATGCTCTTCCCACGGGAACGAGCCCATCTGTGACAAGTGAGGAAACCCATGATTTGTTTTGTCGTGCCTCTTCATAGGGGGGAACCCATGATTTGTTTTGTCGAGTCCCTTTTGTAGTGTAGTGAGAATATGTCCAGTTTTAATTGCTATATTTGGTTGTTTGCATTATGCCTTGTTTATTTCAGTTGTTCACAATGTGATGCTCTATATGTGCAACTATTTAATGTGCAGTACATTTTCATCAATACCAGTTTTAAACATACCGATAAGAATGCAATATTTGCTTGTTGTTAAGCCTGTTATAGCTAGCATATGCCTCTTTTAAAGTTTTTGGTTGTTCGGTTGTTTGTAGTTAGCATATGTCCAGTTTAAAATGCTATCTTTGGTTGTTTGTAGTATGCCTTGTTTATTCCAGTTATTCACAACATGATGTTCTATATGTGCAAGTATGAATTGTGCAGTTCAATTTCATCAATACCAGTTTCAACAATACCACTATGAATGACTACATTTGGTTGTTGTTAAGCATGTTGTAGTTAACACGCCTTTCCATTTTTATTTAACAATAACCAGTGTACTTAGACCAGCACAATACCAGTTTGAATGACTATATTTGCTTCTTGTTAAATGTTAGGCCTGTTGCAGTTAACACACCTTTCCACTTGTTTTGCTTAACTAGCATGCTTAAACCTGCACACTGAAGCTATCGTTTGGAGATTATTTTGTCTGCCATGGATATATTTGGTTGATGTTTAGCCTGTTGTGCTTAACATGCCTCTCGATGTACTTACACAGGACAATTTTGGGAACGACTGTTGTTTTCCATCGAGGTTAGTTTCATCCCATGGCTTATATATACTCACTATTCAGGATATCGGTAGCTGGTACTATATAGGCCGGGGGCTAATAAAGGACTAATCGGTGAATCGGACTTGTAACTGAATATATCTGTAACCCATTTATCGTTAGGTTAACTAGGGTCATATGTAATATATCTGAGGCTACATAGCAACATGCACTGTACTGAATGTCTAAATATGTAATCCTAGGCTACATAGCATCAAGGAAGAGTGTTACCTTAATGTTCTGATGATGTCTAGATATACATATAAGAGCAACAGCAGCAGCAGCAGCAGCAGCAACAACAACAACAACAACCAACAACAAACAACAACACACAACAACACAACAACAACAACAACAACAACACAACAACAACAACAGCAGCACAGCAGCAGCAGCAGCAGCAGCAACACACACAACAACACCACCACAACAGCAACGCAGCAGCAGCAGCAGCAGCAGCATCACCAGCAATCAGCAGTCACAAACAACAACAACAACAACAACAACAACAACAACAACAACAACAACAACAACAACAACAACAATAACAACAACAACAACAACAACAACAACAACAACAACAACAACAACAACAACAACACCAACAACAACACAGCAGCAGTTAATCAGCCGATAATTTGAAAAAAATCAATAAACACCCTCCAACCCATAATATAAGATGTTAATTCATCCAATATGTGAGTATATTGGATGTTATAGGATATTATATAATGGGACAGAGGGAGTGTTGTACTATATCATTGTGCAATTGCCATTTAGCTTCTAATATTAACTTGGTGCTTTTAGGTACATATGCCATTGGTAAAGATCCGCGCTTCGACCCTTTCTGCGTATGAGGCAATGAGATATTGATGAACCAGCATCAAGTGAGGAAGCTGATAAAGATTGTTAGTAAAATGGGTTAAAAGATGGCAATTAATCTATTTGTTTACACTTTATCCAAGACAACAGCGAACTGCAGGATGGTAAGTAAGAACTATGCAACCTTCTTTTTACTGCCCATAATGAGTTGTCTTAGATGACAATGTCTGAATCTTTTTTCTTTGCAGTGGTTCCCAAAGCAGTTTACTCAAGATTACCTCTCAAACTACATGACTGGTGGGCATGCAAAGGTTAAAGTATTTCTACCAGAACACGATGACTAGCTAGATGTGTTCATGAAGACAGTGAAGGATGGGCGGTCGACCATCACAAGGGGTTGGACTAGAGTCGTGCGTGCCTTCTGCATGGAGGAGGGCACAATATGGGCATTCCGCTTCACCTTGTTCAACAACTAGAATGTATTTCGCCTCTTTCTTTACCGTTTTTAATAGTACAAGTATACAACTATGGATCATCATTCTTTATTTGGTGCTTATGTAATTCTTGAACATATGTACCTGTGAATTGAATAATGCTTTGGTTGTTTGAACCTGATGGATATGAATAAAGCTATAGCATACTTTCAAATTCAAATCCGGTACAATTTTAAATAGCAGCAATTAAATTACGGTGAAATTACGCTCTGCAGGTCGTTACGGCGCACACGGTCAGTAAAACACAAACGTTTGTGATATACACCATAATCCGACATGGTTTACAAAGAGGAAACATGTGCGATCATGCACATAGTTGCCGTTTGCAAAGCGTGTGTGATGTCAGACAATATCACAAATGGTGCGGGCAAACTAAACGTTTGTGATAGTTTTCCTTATCATACACGATTTGTAATCATGAACTGTTTCTGATGTGGTACGCATCGTAAACGTTGAACCACAAAATAGCGTGTGTGATAGTTATCATGTACGACGATGTTACGACGGTCCGATGTTTCATAATCCTATCCGACACTCGTACGATGATTAGCTAATCTTCTTCATTAGTTATCGCATACGGTTCGAGGAAGGCGAATGTGTGTGATTGTCTGCCTATCATACACATTTTATAATTGTGAACTGTTTGTGATGGGTTGCACATCGTAAACGTAGCACCACAGAATACCGACTGCGATGGTAATGCGAGCACAAACGAGTTGCAAGGATGAAGCATTTGGGATATTCAAAATATCAGAAACAATTTTATAGGGACAACTGTATGCATCAAGGCTCCCTATCCCCGACGGTGTCTGGGTCGTGTGGGTAGGAGCCCCCTATCGCACACACTCACTTGGCAACGGTTCAAAATGCCATCGTGGAAAGGGGTTAAAAACCATTTGTATAGCACCTCGCTGTACCAGTATTACATTGGCATATTTGTTGTGGTCTACTTTGACGATATTCTTGTGTTTAGCATGTCTCTAGAAGATCATGTCACCCATCTTAGAACCATTTTGCAAACCCTAAGAAAAGAGCACCTTTATGCTAATATGGACAAATGCCTTTTTGGTGTTGATAAGCTTGTTTTCTTGGGTTTTGTTGTGTCACCTAAGGGTGTTCTTGTAGATGAAGCTAAAATCGATGCTATTAAAACTTGGCCACAACCAACCAACTTGCTACAAGTGCGAAGTTTCCTTGGCTTAGCCTGTTTCTATCATAGATTCGTTAAGGACTTTAGCACTATTGCATCCCCTTTGCATGCCTTGAGTAAGAAGAATGCACCATTTGTTTGGGGACCATCCCAAGATATCCCATTTCATGAGCTTAAGAATTTGCTTACACATGCTCCATTGCTTGCATTACCCAACTTTGATAAAACTTTTGAAGTTCATTGCGATGCTAGTGGTAACAGCATAGGAGGTGTGTTGATGCAAGAGAAGCGCCCAATTGCTTATTTTAGTGAAAAACTTTTTGGCGCGCAACTCAATTATCCCATCTATGACAAAGAGTTGTACGCATTAGTGCGAGTTTTGCATGTGTGGGAACATTATCTCCGTCCTCATGAATTTGTCATTCATACCGACCATGAAACTCTCAAGTATCTTAAGGGTCAAACAAAGTTGAATAGAAGGCATGCCAAATGGAGTGAATTTATAGAATTTTTTCCTTATGTCATCAAGTACACTAAGGGTAAAGAAAACGTAGTGGCGGATGCCCTCTCTCACAAATGCATGCTTGTGACTCAACTTGAATTGAATGTCATTGGTTTTGAGCACATAAAAGACTTATATGCGCATGATCCTACTTTTGCTATTCCTTATGCCAAATGTTTGACGCATACATCTTGGGAACGCTATTACATCAAAGATGATTATCTTATGAGAACTAACAAACTATGTATCCCCGAGTCTTCTCTTCATTTGTTACTTTTGCAAGAATCTCATGGAGGACTTATGGGTCATTTTGGACGCGACAAGATATTCGCTACGCTCTCCAAGAACTACTTTTGTCCCAAGATGTTCACGACGTCTCCCGCTACACCAACCGATGCTCTACATGTTGCAAAGCTAAGTCTAAAGCTCAATCCCATGGTCTCTATATGCCACTTCCTATTCCATATCACCCATGGGAAGATATTAGTATGGACTTTGTGCTTGGTTTGCCTAGAACTCAAAATGGAAAGGATTCCGTGTTTCTTGTTGTGGACCGTTTCTCTAAGATGGCACATTTTATTCCATGCAACAAGATAGACAATGCTTCACATGTTGCCAATCTCTTTTGTAGGGAAATCTTGCGTCTACATGGAGTGCCCAAGACTATAGTGTCGGACCGTGACGCCATGTTCCTAAGCTACTTTTGGAAGACGCTATGCGCCAAGCTCGGAATCAAGCTCCTATTCTCTTCGACATACCATCCACAAACGGACGGCCAAACGAAGGTCATGAACCGGACACTATCTACCCTCCTATGCGTGTTGATCAAGAGGAACATCAAGAAGTGGGAGGAGTGTCTACCCATTGCCGAGTACGCCTACAACAACGTAAGACATTCGACTACCGGCAAGTCCCCCTTCGAGGTCGTCTACGGCTTCAATCCGTTGTCCCCATTGGACATTCTACCTCTACCACTACAAGAGCGCATCAACATGGACGCGAGCGCTAGAGCGAGCTATCTCAAGAAGGTGCATGAAGATACAAGGCACACCATCGAGCGCCAAGTACAACGCCTCGCGACCAAGCTCAACATCAACAAGCAACCCATGGTATTCCACATTGGAGATCTTGTTTGGCTACACCTTCGCAAGGACCGCTTCCCCAATGAACGCAAGTCCAAACTTCTACCTCGAGCCAATGGACCCTTCAAGGTGCTATAACACTACAACAACAACGCCTACAAGATCGACATCCCACGCAACAAGTACAACATGAGCGATATCTTCAACGTCAAGGATCTCTCTCCCTACCATGGTGATGAGGATTTCAATCTGAGGTCGGATCTTTCCCAAGGGGGGGAGATGATGCGGAACATCCCAAGGCCATCCCCATGGACCTACCATCATCTCACCAAGTGCCAAGCGGGCCCATGACACGTGCATGTGCAAGAGCTCTCGAAATCGAGGTGACATCTCTCCTCTCCCAATTCCTCTTCGAAACACATGAGACATGGCTACTACCTCAAACAGAGACACTTTGCATACTCAGGTACCAAGGAGTTAGCTATGGAGAAGCTAAGGAGCAAGGAAGATCGAAGGAGGAAGACATACGTGAAGACGGAGAAGAAAACGGCCAAGTCAGCACTTGCCCGGATGATCCGGACCGCCGTCTAGACGATCCGGCCCCAGCCCGGACGAACCGGACCCCGGCCCGGATAATGTGCCCGAAGACACCCGAAGGCCTCACGCTGAAGCCGGATCATCCGGACCCCGGCCCGGATCATCCGGACGAACCCGGACGTCCGGACCAGGACCCGGACATCCGGACCTCCCGTAGCCTCCACGACATGCCCGGATCATCCGGACGCCGCCCTGGATCATCCGGACCACCGAAGCCCGGATCATCCAGACCAACATTCGGATCATCCGGACAGTGCTTGCGTGCATGATGTTGGGCTGAGGCCCATGTACCCATTCGTCCCTCTAGCCTACATATACGACCCCACCTCCACTTTTCTAGGGTTAGCATTGGTTTAGCTCACATGAGAGATAGAGCTTTGCTCATCCACTTGATACCTACTCCATTGGAGGCCAAGTCCTCCATCTAGGATAAGATCCCCCAAGTGGATTCAAGCCTTCCATCTAGGAGAAGATCCCCTAGTGGATTCAAGACCTCCTCTTGGAGAAGAACTAGCTACTTGTATCTTTCCTTTGTTGTATTTGGATCTTGTGATCTCTTTGTGTTCATGGATCTAGCATATGTGTGATTGGATCAAGTCATTTTGAGTGTTTCCTCTTGTTTCCTCCTTGTGTTCTTCTTGTGTTCGGCATGTTCTTCGGGAACCCCCATCCAAATAGTGAAAGATCGGCCCCTAGGGTTCCACCCTACATCACCTTGGAAGAGCCCATGAAATCCTCGAGTGCCTGGACGCCCTGATGATGCCGGTTGTCGTGGAAGAGGGTGTGGATCGCCTTGAAGAGGATGTAGGCATTGGGGCGGTCAACGCGGATGGTGCTGATGATGTCCTTCGAGATCGTGTCGTATATCCAACGCACGATGCACTAGTCGAGTTGGGTCCTGGTGACGTTGGAGAGACGCTGCCGGGCGCCGACATAGTCGTCCAGATGGCCGGCAAGGCCATAGGAGTTGATCAGGTCATCGAAGAACATCAACCAGAGAGTGAAGTTGGGTGGCGAGAGCTTGAGGGTGACGGGGATTTGGGAGTGGACGTTAAGATTTAGGATGACAGAGAGAGGAACGGGCAACAGATCGGCGGCGAAGGGATCGGAGCCGCCGGTGGAAACGTCAGAGAAAATGTCCATCGGAGGAGTGGAAACGAGAATCTGGGGACGGTTCTATAGAAAATTGATACCATATAGAACTAGAAGTGAGGAAAGGAATATTTTGTGAAAAGGAGGATGATCCCCGGCCTCTGCATATGGGCGAAGCATGCAACCATTTTATTAATTATTCGAAAAGACATTACGAAGTAATACAATAGTAAGTCCGAAGCCACCATCTTGGCAACATTTGTCCCTACTCCTATCCACTTGATAAAGGGATGCCGTAAGTCCAAGCCGAATACCAAACAGACCTCACACCAAAGCCTAACATCTAAAGCCGGAGGCCCCAACCAAGCCATTGCCCGGGTCTGGGGCACACACAGGTCCAGCACACTCACAGAGGCCGTCGCCGCCTTCCACCGATCCATCTTCAGAGCAGGTACTGGCGCATCGACCTTGCCAGGCCTGCCTTCAACACCTCCACAGTGCCAGACTACGCCTCCTCCCTACGCGCGTCCATCATCATGCATCTGTCGTCGAGACCCTGTAGCGGCACACCACCGAGACTCCACAACGTCGATGCGTCACATGAAGCACTGCTCAACCACTAAAATCGCCCACTGGTCCCTCAAGCCAATGCACACCTCCAAGGATGACGCCCCAAGGAGGCAACGACACAAGAGCACCGCCGTCATCCGATCGTTTGATCCAGGGTTTCCTCCGATAGTGGAGGGAGTATGAGCTTCTCCTCGGCGATGTCTTCAAGAAGTAGACAACACAAAAAGCAGCGCCATCACCGGCTTTAGCAATAGCCGAAAGCAGGTTTTCACTCGGATCTGCTCCACGAATCTCCGTCCACCAGCATGTGCACCGGACCGCCACATTCACAGCCCCAAGCGCCTCCATGGCTTGGGCTGATGTGCCGGTTAGCCCTGCCACACCTCACCGGCGTAGCCTGGCCACTGTATCCCGTGAGGGTGCCGGCCACCCCAAAGGAATGAATGAATTGTATTTATCCTCTGGTAGAGTAATATACATGGACAGGGTTTGCACAAGTGCCGGCCTAGCCAACTACCTCAGCTATACATGCAGTAATAACAACTCCTATGCACTAGCTAAACTGATGGATGGCCGCGTCCCTTGCCCTGCGCGACGCTGCCCTTTTGCCTCTCCTGCGCAATCTGGGAATCGTTTTTGGGCGCTTGATGGCGACGAGGCCTCCTCCACCGATTCCGATTCCGATCCCAATCCCGGCGTGTTGGTGCCGCTGGTGGTGACGAAGGCGGCATCTCGGACTAGGAAGTTTGCCCTAGGGGCAGGGGCAGGGCGGTCGCCACCCAGTAGGACGAGCCCGTCTGGTCTCGTGTGTCTCGCCGGTGCCGCAAATCTGGTAAGTTTGCCATTCCGTCTCTGGCTCGTGGGGTCCTCGGGGCGGCGCCGGTCGCTAGTGTGGCTATCGCCTCAGTGTCCCTAATCTTGTCGCCGGTGCCGCCTCGCTCGCCTAGTGCCTCGTCCCCCCTTCTGCTCTGACTGCGGTGCTACCGCCGTCGGCTAGGCGTGTTGCGGGGGCTGGAGGGTCGGCGGCGGTACGAACCCTAGATCTGGCTCTTCCCCGGAGGCTTATGGGCCTCTGGCGCGGTGGATCTCATGGGACTTGGGCCGGCCCTGGGTGGGCCGCCTGTGGCTCCCCTCCTCGCTTCTCTGACTGCTTTCCCTCCTCTTCCTTCCTTGAGCCCTAGGCCGCTCGTGTCAATCCCCTCTCTACCCCTCCCCCCACCGGCCCGTTCGGCCCACCCGCCCACCTTGGGCTCCGCCTGCTCGGGGTATTGATGGGTGCGCAAAGGCTCCCTCCCCATTTCTAGGGTTCCCGGCCTTGTCTGCTGACCTGCGTTGGCGCCGCGCTCCCATTCGTGTCTTCCACAGATCTACTCCTCCCCCTCCCCTTTCCCTCTCCTTCGCGGAGGTCCTCTCCATGGATAAGTTTAGGGGCTCCTCGAGTGAGGCGGTCTCTGGTAGCAAGAGCCGCCGCGACATCTCGTCGGTGGAGGGCGTGGATCTAGAGTACGAGGCCTCTCTTCGCTCCAAGTTGGAGGCCGAATAGGTGGCTCGTGACCGCGAGGCCTGGGCGGCTGGGCCGGAATGGCTCCAGCGCGACGAGCGGGCGCGGTCTCTGGCCGGATCTGGCCCTTCGGCGACTGGATCTGGGAGCGGGGTGTCGCTGGAGGCCGACCCCTGGGAGGTGGCGGCGTCGGGAGGTGCTGCTGGTTCAACCTCATCCGTCCCGCATCTGCCTCCTTCTCGGGGTCCGGTGGCTCCACCTCGCCAACCTCCCCGTGCTCCTGGATCTAGTTTTGGTGGTCGTCCCCCACCGCGCAACTCCTCTGGTCCCCCTCCTCAACAGTTCAAAGCTCGTCGCTTCCCTGCCTCTAATCCTGGTGCCTCCTCTTCGGGTCTTGGAGATGGTATCCTCCCTCCCCCCCGCCCCCCCACCATGTTACACCGCTCCCTCACCTAATCCCTCCTCCACGCTCACCTGTTTCGCTTGCCACCAACTAGGCCATTTTCCAGTCCAGATGCTTCAACCCTCCTTTCTGTCTCATCTGTAGAGCAGAAGGACACCTAACTGTCGACTGTCAAAACCGGATCAAGCCACCTGCTTTTGTGCACTACGGGCTTGGGCTCCCGGGGTGCTCCTTCTTTGCCCTCGACAGCGAGGTTCCTTTGGTGGCCACTGCTCCCTCGCTCTCCAACGCCGCCATTATCATCGTGCAGGGGCAAATGATCTCTCCACAGGTCTTGTTGGTAGGTCTCCGGGTCTGGGATGAAGGTGGCTGGGATTGGCAAGTGAAGCAGCTGTCCGATTTTGAGTTTGCTACGGTGTTCCCTTCCAAAGAGAGTCTCAGGATGATATCTTCTTGCACTAGCTTCACCCTCCCGCATAACCAACTTGTGGTTTCTGTCAAGGCCGCGGCTAGTGGTATCAAATCGGTGGGTCCGCTCTCTGATGTTTGGGTGTTGGTTGACGATGTGCCTGCTGGTCTCCGCTCGGTTCCCTTTCTGATGGCTTTTGGTGTTCTCCTTGGCAAACCAATTGAGGTTGATCGTAATTCTCTGGATAAGCTGGGCCCTGCTCGCATCAAAGTCTCGTGCGTGGATCCGGTGTGCCTCCGTGGTGTGGTCGATGTTTTTCCCTCCTCTGATGGTGTTCGCCTATGGGTACGGGTCGAAGGGGCTGAGGCCCACCATGCCCCTCCGCCTCCTCCTCCTCCTCCTCCTGGATCTTCGAACACTGATAAGCATGGTGATGGTTCAGCGGGTGGTCAAAACCCTAGTGGTGGTACTGATGCACATTTCACGCAGTCTGAGTGGGACGATATGGAGCCTGAGGTCCGAGAACTGTTCAAAAAGAATGCCCCAGAGAGACCTGCTCAGAAAGAGGCGGCGGAGGCACCTATGCTTGGTGGAGATGGCCTGTTCAGTGGTGACCAGGGGACGGCCGCGCCTGTGGGCACACCAATCTCTGGTGTTTGCTCCAACATGCCGACTCGTCCCTCTCGCCTACTTTCTCTGGGATTGAAGATCTACCCCTGTCTCCTCCTCGTACGGCTGTGGCTCCTGCTAGCAATAAGAAGAAGACCTCCGTCAAGAAATTCTCTGCCAAGAGTAGGGCATCGTCTGGGTCCAAGCAGTCCATGGCAGGGCTGTGTCGCCGTCTGGATGCGGACATGGGGACGGCGTCCGGTTCTGTCTCTGGGGCTGTGCTGCCTTCTCCAGCGACGCGCACTCCTCCGATCCATTCACCTACCTCCACGGCCCGCAAGGGGCGTCGGGTGCGGGACTCTGGGGAGCCGCTGGCGGTGCGTGCGGAGCGCTGTGCTGTGGCTAAGGATCTGCCTCCCTCAGGTACTTCTCCCCGTCCACCTCCTCCCACCTTCCCGGTTCGGTTGGTTTTGCTTTCTTTTTCTGATGATCATCTTTTACACCGGTTCGGTTGGTTTTTCCTTCTTTTTCTGATGATCATCTTTTACACGTTCTATCCGATGTGGGGGTCTCTCTTGACCCGGGATTTGGCTCTCCTTCTTCTATTCTTTCCATCATTCGGGCTAATGAGTTGGCCCAAGCGGCCATTGCTAAGGCCAAGGAGGCTGCTGCGGTGAAGGTGGTCGCCGTAGAGCCGGTTGGGGAGGATGGGGGAGATGTTGGTGGAGGCCATGCTCGACCCCCCCCCATCCAAAAGGGCTCCTTCTAAGCGCTCTAAATCCTGCGTAGTCCCGTGCAGGTCCAGCCTTCGCATAAAAAATATTTCTTTCAAATGAAAGCGTTATTCTGGAACATAAGGGGTTTTAATGCTAGGGGCGTCGAGATCAGATTAGGGATGTGGTTAGAGGTGAGAATATTGACATTATAGGGTTGGTTGAAATGTTCAAGGAGTCCTTCTCTCCCAATGAACTCTCTGCCGTTGCGGGGATGGATAGATTTGATTGGAACTGTCTTCCTGCCTCGGGCCATTCTGGTGGGATTTTAATTGGCACTAAACGAGATCTTTTTGATTTTGTTGCCTTTGATCATGGCATTTTTTGGGCTAGCATAGTCGTTTATCATCGGCGGCTCAATATTCTTTGGGAAATTATGGTGGTGTACGGCCCTGCTGATCACTCCTTGTCCCCACTCTTTCTTGACGAGATCTCCACTAAAATCGATGCCTGTACTCTGCCTATTTTGGTGGGAGGGGACTTTAACCTTCTTCGTACTCCCTCGGACAAGAACAACTGTAACTTCTCTTGGCCTCTTGCTGATGCTTTTAATGGTTTCATTCGTGACTGCGCTTTACGTGAACTCCCTCGGGTGGGAGCATGTTTTACTTGGACGAACCATCAGACCAACCCGGTTCGATCGGTGCTGGATCGTGTCTTCATCTGTTCAGATTGGGATTCCTTATTTCTCCGCGCTTCCTTGAAAGCTAGAGCGATAGTGGGCTCTGACCACGCTCCTCTAATTCTAGATGCGGGACTAGATAACACTGTTGTTTCCTCTCGATTCCAATTTGATGCTTCGTGGCTATTAGTGGATGGGTTTATAGATATGCTTGCTAACAAGATATCTGGGCTGCTCTCCTCCTATCATCGATCGTTTGGCCCCATGGATGACTGGCACAAATGTTTGTATGCGATGCGCAAGTTCCTCCGGGGCTGGTCTCGTCATAGATCAGCGGAGGCCCGTCGTGAGAAATGTTCCCTGGAAGCCCAGATTGCTGGTCTGGATAACATGGCCGACGGGCCCGGCCTCTCGGAGGGGGAGTGGTCGGCTCATTACGCCCTTGAGGACGCGCTGATGCAGTTGCACCAGCAGGCTGAGATATACTAGCGCCAAAGAGGCACTTTGAATTGGACGCTTAAGGGCGACTCACCCACGGCATATTTTTTTGCCATTGCCAATGGCAGAAGGAGAAGATGCTTGATCGACAGTCTTCTTATCAATGGAGTTAGAACTTCGAATCACTCTCAAATCTTCTCGCATGTGGTTGATTTCTTCACTTCCCTTCTCTCTGCCAAGCAGGATTCTGGCCTCTCTATCTCTCTGTCCTTATGGGATGCCCCTTCTAGGATCTTGAGGGCTGAAAATGACGCCTTAATGCTACCTCTTTCTGAAGAAGAAATCTGGGAGGTCATTAATTCTACTAATCCTAATGCAGCTTCAGGCCCTAATGGCTTTTCCATTCCTTTTTTTAAGAAATTATGGCCTCAGCTTTGACCTCTGGTGTGTAAGATTATACAAGGCTTCTGCCTTGGGACGGTGGACATCTCCCGCCTTAACTATGCTGTCATTACTCTAATCCCTAAAGTTAAAGGGGCCGATTTGATTTCTCAGTTTAGGCAGATAGCCCTCATTAACAACTTTGTAAAATTTTCGGCTAAGGGTTTTGCCACTCGCCTATCTCCTGTAGCCCACAGAGCTCTCAGCCCTTTCCAATCTGCGTTTGTCAAAGGGAGATTCATTTTAGATGGGATCCTTTGCTTGCACGAGATTGTTCATGACCTCAAAATTCGTAAATCTAAGGCGGTGATACTAAAACTGGACTTTGGAAAAGCGTACGATTCGGTCAGTTGGCCATTTCTTAGGCAGATCCTTCTTGCCAAAGGCTTTGATGGAGCCTATGTGCACAGGATTATGCAGCTGGTCTCGGGGGGCCACACTACGATCTCAGTTAATGGCCAGGTCAGTAACTTCTTCGCCAATGGCAGGGGCCTACGGCAAGGTGATCCAGCTTCTCCTATATTGTTTAACTTTGTGGCGGACGCTCTCTCTCGCATCCTTTCCAGGGCCGCCTCTCACAGACACATATCTCCGATCATTTCTCACCTCATCCCTGAAGGTGTCACGCATCTCCAATATGCAGACGACACGATCATTATGGTGGAACTTAATGGCTCTTGTATTGCTCGCCTTAAATTCATTTTGCTATGTTTTGAAGCCTTATCGGGCCTTAAGATCAATTTCTCCAAAAGTGAGGTCATTGTCACTGGTGTTGATGATACGGAGGCTCTACGGGTGGCCCACCTTCTTAATTGCAACCTGGGATCCTTTCCCTTCAAGTACTTGGGCCTCCCGATCTCCCCGGACAATCTATGTGCCAAGGAGTTTGCTCCTGCCGTTGCTAAGGTGGGGAACAGGGCGCTCCTGTGGCGGGGCAGATATAATACGAGTGCTAGGAAGGTTGCCTTAATTAATGCTTGCCTCTCTTCCCTGTCGATGTTTATCATGGGCTTTTATCTCCTGTCTGCTGGTACCCATGCCGGATTTGATAAGCATAGGGGTGCTTTCTTCTGGAACTCTACGGACAATAGACATAAATACAGACTGGTCAAGTGGAAAATTATATGTAGACCCAAAAACCTTGGGGGGTTGGGCATCACTAACACTTCTATTATGAACAGATGCCTCATGATCAAATGGTGGTGGAAAATCATGACCACGGGAGCTGATACCCTGTGGTTTTCTATTCTCAAAGCTAAGTACTTCCCACTTTCTAACCCTATGTTCGCCTCCTCTCGGGGAGGGTCTCAGTTTTGGAAAGACCTTGTCAAGGTTCGACCTTTTTTCAGGCTCACGTCAAGTTTGTGGTTGGTAATGGAGCTTCCACTCGCTTTTGGCTCGACTGGTGGTGTGGAAAATCACCCCTCTCGGTGGTCTTCCCCGCGTTGTTTTCTTACTGCCCCAACCCGAACATCTCCATCGCGGAGCTTTCGACTAATAATTGGGACCTTGCCTTCCGACGCTCGCTGTCCCCTGTAGAGTTGGAGGATTGGCAGCGGCTTCCTGCCATCTTCCCCGTGCTCTCGGAGACGGCCGACTCGGTTGTCTAGCCCCACGCTTCTTCTGGTCGCTTTTCTGTTAAGTCTCTCTATACTAAGCTTATTGGTGGCTCCCCCACTAACAAATTTAGTCTGATTTGACGTGCCCGTATTCCTCCTAAAGTGAAGATTTTTCTCTGGCAAGCTTTCAAATGTCGTCTCCCTGCGGCTGACCAAATTCGTAAACGTAATGGCCCGGGCTCGAAGCGTTGTGCATTATGCGATACCTTGGAGGACACGAACCACATTTTCTTCCGGTGTGTGCTGGCTAAATTGGTCTGGAGTTGTTTTAGGTCGTGGCTTCAGGTGTCTTGGGCTCCTTCCTCCTTCTCTGAGCTTCGGGTCCTCGCCAATGGCCTGGTTGGGGTCACTAAGCGGCCATTTTGGGTTGGTCTGGGGGCGATTTGTTGGGCCTTGTGGACTACCAGAAACAAATTTACCATCGAGTATGTTTTTCCTGCTAAACCTGCTGACTGCTTATTTAAATCTTGCATGTTCCTGCAGCAGTGAAGATCATTGACTAAGACGGAAGACCGGGACGCTTTTGATCTTCTATTCTCTAAAATTCGGGTCTCGGCGTCTTCCTTGTCAAGGCAGGAGCCAGCCGCATAGTTGCCTTGGCGATCATTTTGACTTAGTTGGTGGCTTCGTCGTTTCTGCGGTGATTGTTCTTCTTTCATTTCCGGCCTGCGTGCCGTGGTGGTGGCCTGGGTGCCCTGTACCTCGTACTCCAGTACTTTCGCTTCGTTCTTGGATGTGGTTGTTGCTGTGTGATTTGTCTGGAACACTGTCTGGTGGCTTTATTTATAAAGTCGGGCTCATGTCTTTTCTCTAAAAAAAACTGATCGTACCGTAGGAGACCGCTTCCAACACTTTCTTCTCACAATTCATCCGTCAACTAGAATCGGAATAGTCGAAACGAGGACAAACGATGGATCATGACCCGCAAAAGAAAAGAAAAAACGATGGATCATTACAGGAATGGAAACAGAATTGGTGCATCCTAAATATGACCCAAAATTAGAGAGGACTAGTAAACCAGCATGATAAAATTAGAAGCCGGGATCAGCTCTACTCATACTATTGCAGATCAAGGAAATGATTCGGTTACTTTCTTGTGACAATTCATCCGGTGAACTAGAATCCAAATAGTGGAAACGAAGATAAACGATCGATCATTACAGGAATGGAAACAGAATTGGTGCATGACTCATGCTACTTGTTGTATTTATTGGATCTATGCAAGTTCGACGGCGAACGGACGTGGCTACTAGCTAATTTTTCTCTCCCATTTTTTGAGTTTGTCTAGCCGAGGATGCAGGCCTTGAATGCGTCCATGTGCGCCGGGTCGATGGACACGGAGGCTTGCACCTCGCCGTCGCGCCGGCCGCCGACTAGCACCATCTCGCCGTCGTGGTTCATGGACACCAGCTCCACGCGCGCGGGCTTCCCAAACCCGAAGTCGGCCGCCTCGTAGGCCCGGAACCGAGGGCTCGCCGCCACGTTGGTCATCCGCTGAAACGGCAGCCGCATCAGCATCTGCATCCACCCCTTGTCCGTCCCGGACAGCGGCGCCGCCTCCACCTCCGCCACCGCCGCCTGCACAGCCCGCGCCGCGCGGAGGATGCCCGACTGGCCGAGCAGATCCGCCGCGTCGGCGCAGCTGGCCAGGCACGCGCGCACGCAGTTGCCGAGGTAGGCCTCGCTGACAGGCGGGTCGAGGCGGGAGCGCAGGTCGGCGAGGAACATGAGGTACGTGTCGTCCCCTGCGCCGAGCCCCTTGGAACGAACGAACGCCGTCCAGCTCAGTGCCGCCAGCGCCACGAACGTCGACACCGGTTTCGGCTTGGGCGCGTCGCCACCGGCAGCAGACTCGGCCGAGGCGAGGTCGTCGATCCGCCGCCTGAGCGACCGGATGTCGTCGGTGCCGAGGTAGAACGTCCGGCGCGCCCGCAGGAACCGCTGGCTGAAGTCGTACTGCCCCCTCACCTGCGGGTGGTAAATCAAATCACAAGGCGCGATGGTGACGAATTCACGATGGATAAGCTCATTCATGGCAGGCATTGCTTCCTTGCCCACGACTATGCACGGTCATGGAACTGAAAATTGTTCCGTGTGTCATCTATCTTGGAGGTGGCAGGCATACGGTTAGCATGGTGCAACCGACGAACCAACTACAGTTTAGTTGACGTAGCAAGCAAAAGTTGACAAAGCTACCAACGTACACGGAGATACAAGTACTCCTACATACTAGTACTAGATTCACGAACGTGGAAAAAAAAAGAGACGAATTTACCACAGGGAGATTGGGCGCGACGGTCTTTAGCATGTCGCGGGCGAGCTCGTCGCCGTTGGGGTGCTGGATGACCTCCCGGCCGTAGTGCGGCGGGCCGAGGACCTTGGTGACCGGGGAGCCCTCGCGGGAAGCGGAAGACCAGGCCTCCATGAATCGCCAAACGGCGCGTCCGTCCGCGACTACGTGGTGCACGGACAGGCCCACCGCCAGGCCGCCGCTTAGACGAGTGGCCTGCACTGACAGCACGGGCGCCGGGAGCACCCGGGCATCCAGCTCCGGCACCAGGCTCAGAAATGCCAGGATGTCGTGCGCCTCGTCGCCGGCTAGACGCCGCACGTCCATATCGCCCTCGGCCTCCAGGAAGGCGACCCTGGCGTCGGTGCAGTCCACGAAGGCGTCCCCGGTCTCCACCGCGTACTCGAGCATCCCCGCCAGGGGCAGGTAGTGCGCCAGGGTGTCCGCGAGAGCGCTCTTGAGCCGCGCCACCACCGCCGGGAAGCCGTCGGCATCCCCAAGCTCGTACAGGAACACCCGCTGGATCGGCGGCAGCACGACCCACGGCGAATCGAAGAAGGAAAGTTTCACGCGCTCCCCGCGCTGCACCGATGGCGCGACCCGGGAGACTGCGACAGCCCGCACGGCCGCAGCCTTGGCGGCGGCGTCGGAGCTTGCCTCGCCCATCCCGACGGGTACTTATTGGTCGTTCGCCGGAGAGCTAGGGTGGTGTGAGATGACCGATGGATGGGTGCTTATGGGGTTCCACTTCCAACCGCGTCCAGCTTAAATCGCGGCAGCGGTGGTGGACGTCTTCTTGCGCAGGAAGGAAGGAAGATGGAAGCTGCTGGGCCTACGCGCGATCAGAACAAAACTGATAATATGGTCCGATATATATGCTGCGTTGGTGGATGTACGTCTCGCTGCGCAGAAAGAAGCGCGCACGCACGATACCAGAGCAGAACTGAAGTGAGATGCGTGTCTGGTTTCTGGTGTACGTACACACTCTCCTTTTTATACCTGGAGACATTCAGCTCTGCTCATTGCTTATTTACTTTGGAAGCTACCAGCTGGTTCATCGCCGGAGAGTACAAGGTTTGCTGCAAAGGGACAGCCTGTTTTTTTATATTCATTTTCATTTCGGAGGATAAAAACGACAGCTAGCGTGGCTGAACCCTGCCCTCGGCGGACAAATGTGTGTCTGTGTGCGCCTATGCATGCTTCTCGAAAAGACCCAACGACGCCGGAGATGGGTGACTGACGCGGTGCTTCCGTCAGGGATCACGTCAATCACGCAGACCCGACAGAGAATAGTCCAACATTTCGCCGAAGCGGAAAATTGCGTGGGTTCCGTGGCGGATCTCCGGCCGTACATTGCGATTTAAAAACGAAAATACTAACGGCCACACGTGTGGGCGTCAACGTCCGTTTGTGTTTGCACGAATTTTGGCATTTTGCCAGATTTTTTATGCCACATAGGACTGGGCTGGTGTGTGGGCATTCATCCGGTCGCCCACATGTCTGTTTCACCACGCGGAGGGGCTGGTGTGTGGGCGTTTAGCAGTTCGCCCACACGTCAGTTTTCACGCACGCAGAGGGGCTGGTGTGTGGGCGTTTATCAGTTCGCCCACACGCCCGTCTCCTCTCCCATACCCAAAGCTGTCAGTTGACATGTGTTTTGCAAGGTACATGGCAACTGCCCTAGTGTGCTTGTAAGCAGATGGCAACTCTCTCTTTACCCGAACATGTCAGTTACCATGTGTTTTACAGGGTACATGGCAACTGCCCTAGTGTGCTTGTAAGCAGATGGCAACTCTCTTTTTATCCGAATATGTTATTTTGCCACGTCTTTTTGCAGTGCTACATGGCAACTGCCTAGTGTTAGTAGGTGGCAACTCCTAAAGTTTTTAAATCATGGCAAATGTAATAGACCAGACCATACATGGCAACAACTGCAATTGTCCAAAAATGGCATCTGGCACTTGACCTGAGATGGCAACTGCAGTTGTCCAAAAATGGCATCTGGCACTTGACCTGAGATGGCAACCATGGCAACTTAGTTCAGCAACATGGCAACTGCAGTTAAACGAACATGGAAGAAGGTTCGAACCATGGCAACTGCGGGGACGCGTGATGACTGTCACGCGGGACGTGCGGGACAATGAGGTAGGAGGCCGAGAGAGGTCATGCGGGCCGCGGGGTCGCTCGCCCGGACGTGTGGGCGATCGCGCCGCACACCGGACATGTGGGCTATGACTGGGTGCGCCCGGACGTGCTCGTGCGGGCGGGTCTATATCGATGCCACATGGGGCCTGCGGCATATACCCACTAGATGCCACATGTGTGGTGGATATCGGCGTCCTTTAAAAATTGGTGCAGTACTGTGTAGTATAAAAAACAAAGCATCTGTTCTCGGAAATACATAGCTATACAATATGCAAACAGTATACACAGGTCCATCAAAGTCAGCTTTTGGTTCAGACGACCGAGCGTCTTGCATGCATGTACTATCCATTCCCTCTTTCTCTCTCCCAAACTAATGCATACATTTATTTCACCTTTGCTAACTTAAAATCATGCATATCTCTTAAACCAAACTTCCGATTTCAAAACTTTTTATATATTTGAAATCATGTCGTAAAGATCTTTAAAAAAAGACTGATTTTGGATACATTTTAAATAAGTTAAAATTCATGAAACACATTTCACATATTTCACCCGCTTAAAACCTTATGAATAAAATGATTTCAATCAGTTTCACAAATTCATATATCAGTTTTGTGTTGTTTTTCACATTCTGAACTTACATTTCACTTTTCACCGGCTTGTTTCAGATAAATCACATCTATTTCAATTGCACATGTGGAAATGACCGTTTCACAAGTTGACATTTCAGTTCATATAATCGGTTTCACAAGTTGACACTCTTGAAATAAATTGTTGGACATTTCGAAATAATCGGTTTCACAAATTAACATTTTAGTTTCATATTGTTTTCACTTTCAGAACATGAATTTCATTTTTCACGGGCTTGTTTCACAAAAAACACATGCATTTCAATTGCACATGTTTGAAATAACATGTTTCACTCTTCTGAAATAAACTGTTACACATTGAAAATAATCAGTTTCACAAGTTAACTTTTCGTTTTCATATTATTTTTCACTTTCAGAACATACATTTCACTTTTCACTGACTTGTTTCATAAAAACACATATATTTTAATTGCACATTTTTAAAAAAGATGATGTTTCACTTTTTTGAAATAAATTGTTACACATCTCAAAAAAAATGTTATGAAAAATAACTTATGAAATAATTTATTTTACTCTT
The DNA here is from genome assembly GCA_011799875.1 of Thinopyrum elongatum. Taxonomy (NCBI): domain Eukaryota; kingdom Viridiplantae; phylum Streptophyta; class Magnoliopsida; order Poales; family Poaceae; genus Thinopyrum; species Thinopyrum elongatum. The sequence goes on from CM022303.1 coordinate 396,467,214, forward strand.
TTGAAATAAAAATGTTACATACTTCCAAATAATTAGTTTCTCAAGGTGCCATTTGAGTTTAATAGGTTTATGTCAAAAGTGTTATTTTCACATATTTCTAGTGAAATAGGTTTGTTTCAGATTTTTATAGTGAAATGTGTTTATTTCACATATGAAATGTGAAACGTCAAAAATTAAATGTGTTTGAAATGTAACCAAAATTGCTGTAGTTTTAAAATTCTTGACGCCAGGAGTCCAAATATATAAAAAGTTTAAAAAACGAGTCTATAGCTTAAATGATATGGTTGATTTAAATTCTCTAAGAGGAAATAAAGTCTATGGATTTGTTCCGCAGGTAGTGTGAGAGGAGAAACTTGCATGTGTACCGTCCCTGACAAAAGGTGTACTTTGGGGTCCATTATGCTGCCACTGATTTGACTAAAAATAAAGATACAAGAAATATACCAGTGCTATACATTTACGTGGGCCATACATTTTTACTAATCTCAGAACAAGTGAATAGCCCTAGATCTACCGGCACATCACGGAAACGCTCAAAATGACTTTGCGAACATTTCGCCTCTTGTAATGTTTTCGATAGACCAGGTAATTGCCTGTACAAATTCTAATGGTATGTATAGCATGTACTTTTATAGAACATAAATACTATAACTTTTTTTATCCGATAAATCACGGTTGTTCTTCTTCTTCTTCTTCGCTTCATGAGCTGGCCGTCATCCTTGTTGTTGGTGCTGCCAGTGATGGCATCGCCATAGTATCAATCAAACTCAACACGGCGCCGGACTCCGGGATCATGTGGGAGACTCGGAGTCCGGATCTCGAGATGGTGATGGCCTTCTTAGGCTGGTGGCGGTATCGGACGTCCCTTCCATCAACAGACTGGGTTCGATGCGGCTCGACAGATGACACATGAGCCTCTCTCGGAGTTGTCGGGCGGTGCCTATCGTCGGCAGGTGAAGCCACCGGTGGATGTGCTACCGGCGGATGCTACGCACGACGTCTTATACGGAGACGTCAAGTCATGCCTGCTACCGGAAGGTGATGCACGGCGGCTCTGGCGGAGTTGTCAAGTTTAGCCTGTTGTTGTTGGATCGAAGGTGGTGCGACAGTAGCGGGAGGCAGGCGGTATGGGACGTCTCTGTCTTCCGTTGTCTCCTCCAGAGGTATCCAGCTATCGAGGTGTCGGTACACGGATAAAGGCGGATGGTACAGACAGCTTCAACGACGAGCTTATGCACTCTGGTGGAAACACAAGATCTCTGATCAAGCTATGTCGTCGTGCGCCTGCGTCGTGTCCTTGCTGAAGGTGGTGGATTGAAGCTTTGCTTTGGGGATGAGAATTCGAAGTTCAACCTTGTGGTCGACTCGCCATTATCGGTGCACGTGCGGCGATTCCTTCTTGAAGGCGTAGTCCAGGAGTTGTGTATTTTTCGTTTATGTTGTGTCTTGTATCATAAGGTTAGTGGTTATCTGGTGGAGTTACTGTCGCGAGGTATATGGCCTCAGAGTTTGTTTTTCGCTTTTTTTCCGGGTCGATGGTGTTCGGCTGCTGGATTTTGCTCTATTAATAATATATGACTGCATGCATCGTCCTGATGCAGAGGCCGGGGGTTATCCTCCTTTTCAAGAAAAATATATAATTCAATGGTTTTAGAAATAGATTGAGCAGTTCTTTTACAAGAAGTACCAAAAACCCATTGTGTCTATCTAATACTAAGCCGTGTGGACCTTTTATATAGAGCACACATTCTATGTACTAAATTAACTTAGAATAACCTGAAACTCATGATTAAGAAAGAGGAAAATGTACTTCCTTCGCTAACAAAACATGGATTCCCTGCCTTTGAAGAAACAAACAAATCGACCAAGCTAAGACCAAGACTCACATTCATCACACACAAAAAAAGAGTAAGACTCGCATACAAAGAATAAATTGATGTGTTTTCACCCATCGTGGACTTACCGTAGTACTGCCACACCTCATGCCTTGCCAGCTGGTAGCTGCATCCATAACAAATATAGAAAAGGTTGTGTATTGTGCGCAAGACGGCTTGCTACAACAAATGCGTGCGTGCTTGCAGATGGTGTGCATGCACGGTGGTAGGCAAGTGATGCCGGAAATAATCTGACCTTTCCTATCAAGTACTAGAATCAATTAGCTCTTTTTCCAGGATACGTCAGGAATGACTATCAAGATCATAGATAGAAAATACCTAGACGGAAAAGATTTTTACAACTCAACCACGGCTAAGGAGCCACCCCACGAATCCTATAGGTTCTACTCGCCACTAGCCAACCTATCCACCCTCATCGACACGGAGTTATCTTTCCTCAACAGAGCCGATGCCTGCCAGTTTTGTCCCTCTGCGTCAAATTTTTTCAGCACCACGTCCGCTGACTGTGCCGCACCATTGAAAACAATGTCGTTCCTGCGCCTTCAGAGTGTCCATGCTACCAAAGCGATGACTGTCCATGTTTCTTTTCTCATGTCCCTTTGTAGGTCCAGAGATGTCCGCTAGTCCACCAGGTTACTGTCTTCTCGAATATGCACGAGTGTGCATACTTTATATTAAAGAGAGAGAATGGGGAAAGAGCCCCTCCACGTTGGCGTTACAACTTACATGAACCCAACTCCACAACTACACCACTCCACGGCGATCTTCATGGTAGTTACATTCTCGCACTCGCCCGCCCTAGCACTTCCCCAATGGACACCTCGCCCTTGAGGATCCCGGCCATCTTCCATGCTCTCCCCTCCCCTTCAATCCTAGCAAGGATTTGCTCTACCGAAGGCGTACACCCATCAAACACAATAGCGTTTCGGTGCTTCCATAGCTCCCACATCACAAGAATAACCGTCGCTCGCGCGTCCCTCGTGCTTCGGTCTGCCTCGGTCTTGTCCTGGCACCATTCGGAGAGCGATGTGCCCCTCGCTGGCACCCACGTTGCCTGCCCTAGGGCTTGGCCGACCACGCTCCACACCTGCCTTGAAAACACACAGTCCAACAAGATGTGGCTGATGGTCTCCTCCTCTTGGTCGCAGAAGGGGCACGCCTCCATGTGATCAAGGCCTCGCCGAGCAAGACGGTCCGAGGTTCAGCACCTGTTGCGTAGAGCGAGCCAAGCGAAGAAACGGCATTGGAGGGGTGCACGGTTCTTCCAGGTAAAATCAGCCGTCGGCACCACCTCCCTCCCCCAGAACTTGGCGGCGTATGATGATCGTGTCGAGAAAATCCCATTCGTCTCCCATGCCCACCGAATGGCGTCCGGCTGCCCATCCTCAAGCCTCACTCCAGAGGTCCAATCCCACAGATTCATAAACTCAAGCAGGAGCTCCGGCGTTAGCTCCGGGCCAAGATCCCTCGCCCACTCGCCCGCGGTAAGCATCTGCTGCACCGTGCGCACGGCCCTCAAGCCTGTCCGAACCCGCTCATAGATTAGCGGCGCCAGCTCCTGCACTCGGCGCCCATCCAGCCACCTGTCTTCCCAAAATAACGTGCTCCTGCCATACTTTAGCACGGCGTGTGTCGCGGCTCTGAAGAGCTGTAGCGACTCTTTCGGGAGCTTGATCTTGAACTCCGCCCAAGGCCTAGAAGGGTCAGCCCGTTGTAGCCACGGCCAACGTGCCTGGGTCGCGATGTTGAGCCACTTCAGGTTTGGCACACCAAGGCCGCTAGCCCACCTGGGAGAGCAGACCGCGTCCCACACTACGGCACACTTGCCACCGGGCGCCTTGGCCTTCGCGCACCAGAGAAAGCCACGTCAGATCTTATTGATTGCCGCTATCGTCTTCGGCGGGATGTCGAGCGCCAACATTGCGTGCAGCGGGATTGCACAGAGCACCGTTAGCACAAGCAGAAGCCGTCCGCTCTTGGGCATCATGGCAGCCTTCCATTTGGGCAGAGCCTTGGCCACGTGATCCACAAGGCCTGCAAGCTGCGCCGTCGATTGCTTCCGGGTGGCCAGTGGTAGCCCTAAATATTTGCACGGGAAAGATCCGCCCGGGCACCCCAATAGAGCTTGAACTCTAAGCATGGTCTCCGTCGTGCAGCGAATAGGGTACGCGGCACTCTTGTTCAGATTGACATGTAATCCAGAGGCTTCGCCAAACAGCTTGAGTAGTGTCGCGCGCACACGGATGTCAGTGTCATGGGGCTTGATGAACACCATCACGTCATCAGCAAACATGGAGAGCCGGTGTGTCAGCCCCCGCCGTGCGAGCGGCGCAAGAATACCATGGTTTGTAGCTAGCTCAAACATCTTATGCAATGGCTCCATAGTCAAAATGAATAGCATCAGCGAGAGGGGGTCGCCCTGTCGAAACCCCTTGCAGTTGTATATGGGCCGTCCAGGCGCGCCGTTGACCATGACTCGAGTAGAGGAGTTAGCAAGCAGGCCACAAATCCAAGTAATCCATCGATTCCCGAAGCCCATTGCACTCAAGGTTTCCAAGAGAAACAGATAGTTCACCGAATCAAAAGCCTTTGAAATATCCAACTTTAACATGACAACGGCTTCCTTGAGGGCATGGAGGCGGCAAGCCGTGCACTGCACGAGCATAAATTTATCGTAAATGGATCGCCCCTTCACGAACGCGCTCTGGTGCGCACCCACAAGCTCTGGGAGCTCAGCAGCAAGTCTATTCTCCAACACTTTGTCGAAGATCTTCACCGCCCCGTGCACAAGGCTGACGGGCCTATAATCCTTGATGTCCACCGCTCCATCCAACTTGGGAAAAAGCGTCACAATCGCCTTGTTTATTGCCGGCAGCCCTCGCATATCCCCGCGGTAAGAAGCATCGAGAGCCCTCATGAAGTCTACTTTGATGATGTGCCAGCACGACGTGTAGAACCTTCCTGTGAAGCCATCTGGGCCCGGCGCCTTATCCAGTGGCATGCCCTTTACCACCTTTTCAACCTCCTCCTCGGTGAAACACTCCTCAAGGTGCTCCAGGTTCCGGCAGGGTAGCTGCAGCCTGCTCAAGTCAATGGAGTGCGGCCTCTCTGATGCCTCCCGAGCACATGGGAGTAGTAGTTGTCCACCTCATTGGCAATTTCCTCATGGCCGGAGAAGATGGCGTCCCCATTTCTCAAGACCGAGATCATGTTCCGGCGCTGCCGATGTCTAGCTTGCTGGTGGAAGAATCCAGTGTTTGCATCTCCCTCACGGAGGAAAAGGATCCACGAGCGCAGCCGAGCAATCGTCCTCTCCAACAAGCAAAGACCAAGGAGTTTCTTCTTTAGGGTTTTCCGTAAGGCAAACTCTTGCTCCGAAAGCTGCCTCTCATCCATGGCCTTGTCAAGCCGGGTAATGACCTCCATTGCAATCCCGATTTGGAGCTTGATGTTCCCAATTCGCCGGTCACTCCACTGCTTCAACTTCTTAGCCATGGTGCAGAGCTTGAGGTCTAGCACCACGAAAGGATTCCCCAAACTAGGAACCGATCCCCAGGCCTCCTCGACCGTGCCAAAGAAGCCCTCCATCTTCGGCCAAAAAGCCTCGAAACGAAATCTCCATTTTATGGCCAAGTCGGCGTTCAAATCCATCAAGAGCGGACAATGGTCCGACACAGAAGAGCCCAAGGCCGTGAGATGACAAGTGGGGTATAGCTCCTCCCAACATGATGTGCAAAACATGTGATCGATTTTCTCTAGGGTCGCCTCCTCTTGTTCATTGGACCAGGTGTACCGCCTCCCCTTGAGATAGAACTCCTTCAGCTCCAAAGAGTTTAGCTTGGCACGAAAGCGTGCCAGCATTCATCAATTAATCTGATCATTGCTTTTGTCTTCCGGGTTCACAAGCAGGTTGAAATTGTTGGGGAACGTAGTAGTAAATCAAAAAAAAATTCCTACGCATCACCAAGATCAATCTAGGAGAAGCTTGCAATGAGAGAGAGGGAGTGCATCTTCATACCCTTGAAGATCGCTAAGCGGAAGCGTTACAAGGAATGCGGATGATGGAGTCGTACTCGCGGCGATTCAAATCGCGGAAGATCCGATCTAGCGCCGAACGGACGGCGCCTCCGCGTTCAACACACGTACAGCCCGGGGACGTCTCCTCCTTCTTGATCCAGCAAGGGAAGAGGAGAAGTTGAGGGAGAGCTCCGGCAGCACGACAGCATGGTGGTGAAGGAGCTCGTGGTTCTCCGACAGGGCTTCGCCAAGCACTACGGAGGAGGAGGAGGTGTTGGAGAGGGGGAGGGCTGCGCCAAGGAAGGGGGCCTGCTGCCCTCCCACCCCCCCTCTATTTATAGGGCGAAGGGGAAAGGGGGCCGGCCCCCTTAGATCCCATCTAAGGGGAGGGGGGGCGGCCAAGGAGGGGAAACTTACCCCCCAAGCAAGGTGGGAGGCGCCCCCACCCCCTAGGGTTTCCAACCCTAGGCGCCTTGGGCCCCTTGGGGGGGCGCACCAGCCCACCAGGGGCTGGTTCCCTCCCTTGCTCAGCCCACTTGGCCCACCGGGGCAGGTGGCCCCACCCGGTGGACCCCTGGACACCTTCCGATGGTCCCGGTACAATACCGATAACCCCCGAAACCATTCCGGTGACTGAGACTGGACTTCCCATATATAATTCTTCACCTCGGGACCATTTCGGAACTCCTCGTGACATCCAGGATCTCACCCGGGACTCCGAACAACCTTCGGTAACCACATACAATTTCCCATAACAACTCTAGCGTCACCGAACCTTAAGTGTGTAGACCCTACGGGTTCGGGAACCATGCAGACATGACCGAGACATCTCTCCGGCCAATAACCAACAACGGGATCTGGATACCCATGTTGGCTCCCACATGTTCCACGATGATCTCATCGGATGAACCACGATGTCGAGGATTCAATCAATCCCGTACGCAATTCCCTTTGTCCATCGGTATGTTACTTGCCCGAGATTCGATCGTCGGTATCCTTATACCTTGTTCAATCTCGTTACCGGCAAGTCTCTTTACTTGTTCCGTAACGCATGATCCTGTGACTAACTCCTTAGTCACATTGAGCTCATTACGATGATGCATTACCGAGTGGGCCCAGAGATACCTCTCCATCATACGGAGTGACAAATCCCAGTCTCGATTCGTGCCAACCCAACAGACACTTTCGGAGATACCTGTAGTGCACCTTTATAGTCACCCAGTTACGTTGTGACGTTTGATACACCCAAAGCATTCCTACGGTATCCGGGAGTTGCACAATCTCATGGTCTAAGGAAATGATACTTGACATTAGAAAAGCTCTAGCGAACAAACTATCCGATCTTGTGCTATGCTTAGGATTGGGTCTTGTCCATCACATCATTCTCCTAATGATGTGATCCCGTTATCAATGACATCCAATGTCCATGGTTAGGAAACCATAACCATCTATTGATCAACGAGCTAGTCAACTAGAGGCTTACTAGGGACATGCTGTGATCTATGTATTCACACATGTATTATGGTTTCCGGTTAATACAATTATAGCATGAACAATAGACAATTATCATGAACAAGGAAATATAATAATAACCATTTTATTATTGCCTCTAGGGCATATTTCCAATAGTCTCCCACTTGCACTAGAGTCAATAATCTAGTTACATTGTGATGAATCGAACACCCATAGAGTTCTGGTGCTGATCATGTTTTGCCCGAGGAAGAGGTTTAGTCAACGGATCCGCGACATTCAGATCCGTATGTACTTTACAAATATCTATATCTCCATCTTGAATATATTCACGAATGGAGTTGAAGCGGCGCTTGATGTGCTTGGTCTTCTTGTGAAACCTGGGCTCCTTGGCAATGGCAATAGCTCCAGTGTTGTCACAGAAGAGAGTCATCGGGCCCGACGCATTGGGAACCACTCCTAGGTCGGTGATAAACTCCTTCATCCAGACTCCTTCCTGTGCTGCTTCCGAAGCAGCTATGTACTCCGCTTCACATGTAGATCCCGCCACGACGCTTTGCTTGCAACTGCACCAGCTGATTGCCCCACCATTCAAAATATACACGTATCCGGTTTGTGACTTGGAGTCATCCAGATCTGTGTCAAAGCTAGCGTCGACGTAACCCTTTACGACGAGCTCTTCGGCACCTCCATAAACGAGAAACATATCCTTAGTCCTTTTCAGGTACTTTAGGATATTCTTGACCGCTATCCAGTGTTCCATACCAGGATCACTTTGGTACCTCCCTACCAAACTTATGGCAAGGTTCACATCAGGTCTGGTACACAGCATGGCATACATAATAGAGCCTATGGCCGAGGCATAGGGGATGACACTCATCTTTTCTCTTTCTGCTGCCGAGGTCGGGCGTTGAGCTGTGCTCAATCTCACACCTTGCAATACAGGCAAGAACCCCTTCTTAGACTGATCCATATTGAACTTCTTCAATATCTTGTCAAGGTATGTGCTTTGTGAAAGACCAATGAGGCGTCTCGATCTATCTCTATAGATCTTGATGCCTAATATGTAAGCAGCTTCTCCAAGGTCCTTCATTGAAAAACACTTATTCAAGTAGGCCTTTATGCTTTCCAAAAGTTCTATATCATTTCCCATCAACAATATGTCGTCCACATATAATATGAGAAATGCTACAGAGCTCCCACTCACTTTCTTGTAAATATAGGCTTCTCCATAAGTCTGTATAAACCCAAACGCTTTGATCATTTCATCAAAGCGAATGTTCCAACTCCGAGATGCCTTCACCAGCCCATAGATGGAGCGCTGGAGCTTGCATACCTTGTCAGCATTCTTAGGATCGACAAAACCTTCCGGCTGCATCATATACAATTCTTCCTTAAGGAAACCATTAAGGAATGCCGTTTTGACGTCCATTTGCCAGATTTCATAATCATAGAATGCGGCAATTGCTAACATGATTCGGACAGACTTCAGCTTCGCTATGGGTGAGAAGGTCTCATCGTAGTCAACCCCTTGAACTTGTCGATAACCCTTAGCGACAAGCCGAGCCTTATAGACGGTCACATTACCATCCGCGTCAGTCTTCTTCTTAAAGATCCATTTATTTTCTATGGCTCGCCGATCATCGGGCAAGTCCACCAAAGTCCATACTTTGTTCTCATACATGGATCCTATCTCGGATTTCATGGCTTCAAGCCATTTGTTGGAATCCGGGCCTGCCATTGCTTCTTCATAGTTCAAAGGTTCACCGTTGTCTAACAACATGATTTCCAGGACAGGGTTGCCGTACCACTCTGGTGCGGAACGTGTCCTCGTGGACCTACGAAGTTCAGTAGCAACTTGATCCGAAGTTTCATGATCATCATCATTAACTTCCTCTCTAGTCGGTGCAGGCACCACAGAAACATCTTCCTGAGCTGCGCTACTCTCCGGTTCAAGAGGGGGTACCTCATCAAGTTCTACTTTCCTCCCACTTACTTCTTTCGAGAGAAACTCTTTCTCCAGAAAGGATCAATTCTTGGCAACAAAGATCCTGCCTTCGGATCTAAGGTAGAAGGTATACCCAATAGTTTCCTTAGGGTATCCTATGAAGACGCATTTTTCCGATTTGGGTTCGAGCTTTTCAGGTTGAAGTTTCTTGACATAAGCATCGCATCCCCAAACTTTCAGAAACGACAGCTTAGGTTTCTTCCCAAACCATAATTCATACGGTGTCGTCTCAACGGATTTAGACGGTGCCCTATTTAAAGTGAATGCGGCAGTCTCTAAAGCATAGCCCCAAAAAGATAGTGGTAGATCGGTAAGAGACATCATAGATCGCACCATATCCAATAGAGTGCGATTACGACGTTCGGACACACCATTACGCTGAGGTGTTCTAGGCGGCGTGAGTTGTGAAACAATTCCACATTTCCTTAAGTGCGTGCCAAACTCGTGACTCAAATATTCCCCCCCACGATCTGATCACAAGAATTTTATTTTCCTGTCACGTTGATTCTCTACCTCGTTCTGAAATTCCTTGAACTTTTCAAAGGTCTCAGACTTATGTTTCATTAAGTAGACATACCCATATCTACTTAAGTCATCAGTGAGGGTGAGAACATAACGATAGCCACCGCGAGCCTCAACACTCATTGGACAGCATACATCAGTATGTATTATTTCCAACAAGTTGGTTGCTTGTTCCATTGTTTCGGAGAACGGAGTCTTGGTCATTTTGCCCATGAGGCATGGTTCGCACGTGTCAAATGATTCATAATCAAGAGACTCCAAAAGTCCATCTGCATGGAGTTTCTTCATGCGCTTGACACCAATGTGACCAAGGCGGCAGTGCCACAAGTATGTGGGACTATCATTATCAACCTTACATTTCTTGGCATTCACACTATGAATATGTGTGACATCACGTTCGAGATTCAATAAAAATAAACCATTGACCAGCGGGGCATGACCATAAAACATATCCCTCATATAAATAGAACAACCATTATTCTCGGATTTAAATGAGTAGCCATCTCGCATCAAACGAGATCCTGATACAATGTTCATGCTCAAAGCTGGTACTAAATAACAATTATTGAGGTTTAAAACTAATCCTGAAGGTAGATGTAGAGGTAGCGTGCCGACGGCGATCACATCGACCTTGGAACCATTCCCGACGCGCATCGTCACGTCGTCCTTCGCCAGTCTCCGCTTATTCCGCAGCTCCTGTTTTGAGTAACAAATGTGAGCAACCACACCGGTATCAAATACCCAGGAGCTACTACGAGCGCTGGTAAGGTACACATCAATAACATGTATATCATTGTGACGCCCCCGATTCAATCGTACACTAATCATACACGCAAACGTGTACGATCAAGATCAGGGACTCACGGGAAGATATCACAACACAACTCTAAAAGTAAAAATAAGTCATACAAGCATCATAATACAAGCCAGGGGCCTCGAGGGCTCGAATACAAATGCTCGAACATAAACGAGTCAGCGGAAGCAACAATATCTGAGTACAGACATAAGTTAAACAAGTTGCCATAAGATGGCTAGCACAAACTGGGATACAGATCGAAAGAGGCGCAGGCCTCCTGCCTGGGATCCTCCTAAACTACTCCTGGTCGTCGGCGGCGGCCTGCATGTAGTAGTAGGCACCCTCGGTGTAGTAGGGGTGGTCGAAGGTGGCGTCTGGTTCCTGGGCTCCAGCATCTGGTTGCGACGTCCGAGAAGAATGGAAAAAGGGGGAAAAGAGGGAGCAAAGCAACCGTGAGTACTCATCCAAAGTACTCGCAAGCAAGGATCTACACTACATATGCAATGGGTATCAATGAAATGGTAGTATCTGTGGACTGAACTGCAGAATGCCAGAATAAGAGGGGGATAGCTAGTCCTATCGAAGACTACGCTTCTGGTAGCCTCCATCTTGAAGCATATAGAAGAGAGTAGCTGGTAAGTTCACCAAGTATCATCGCATAGCATAATCCTACCCGACGATCCTCTCCTCGTCGCCCTGTGAGAGAGCGATCACCGGGTTGTATCTGGCACTTGAAAGGGTGTGTTTTATTAAGTATCCGGTTCTAGTTGTCATAAGGTCGAGGTACAACTCCGGGTCGTCCTTTTACCGAGGGACACGGCTATTCGAATAGATAAACTTCCCTGCAGGGGTGCACCACATTACCCAACACGCTCGATCCCTCTGGCCGGGCACACTTTCCTAGGTCATACCCGGCCTCGGAAGATCAACACGTCGCAGCCCTACCTAGGCCTAACAGAGAGGTCAGCACGCCGGTCTAAATCCTATGAGCGCAGGGGTCTGGGCCCATCGCCCATTGCACACCTGCACATTGCGTGGGCGGCCGGAGAGCAGACCTAGCAACCTCCATTACAAAGGAAGTAGCGTTACGCGGTCCAACCCGGTGCGCGCCGCTCAGTCGCTGACGTCTAGGAGGTTTCGGCTGATACCACGACGTCGAGTACCCATAACTGTTCCCGCGTGGTGGTTAACGCGTATAGGCTCGTAGCCAGACTCAGATCAAATACCCAATCTCGTTAAGCGTGTTATTTTGAAGTAACCGCGGACGCCGACCAGGGCCAGGCCCACCTGCCTCCTAGGTGGTCACAACCTGCCCTGTCGCTCCGCCATAAAGTAACACTCGGGGGCCGTCGGGAACCTAGGCCCACCACTACCTGGATGGAACCACCTGCCCCTTCAGCCCCCATCTCCGAACAGTAACATAGGTAATGTAAAAGTATATAGTATATGTACCTGTGATCACCTCCCGAAGTGATCACGGCCCAGTAGTATAGCATGGCAGACGGATAAGAGTGTAGGGCCACTGATGTAATTCTAGCAACCTATACTAAGCATTTTAGGATTGCAGGTAAGGTATCAACAGTAGTACCAAAGACAGGCTATGCAGCAGAATAGGTTTAACTGAAAGCAGTAACATGCTACACTACTCTAATGCAAGCAGTAGAGAGGAGGAATAGGCGATATCAGGTTGATCAAGGGGGGGGGCTTGCCTGGAAGCTATGTCGAGAGAGAAGGGTCGTCGATGTAGTAGTCGTTCACGGCAGTGTCGTCAGCGGTCTCAGCGTCTATCGAGAGAGAAGGAGGGGGGAGGAAACAGTAAATACAAAGCAAACAATGCTACACAAAGTATGACATGACAATATGCAGTGCCGGGGTGTTCTACTGCCTAACTAAATGATTTGGTTAATTTAGGAATTTATTCGGATTTATTTAATTAAAGTTGGGCACTATTCATTTATTGGAATCGGTCTAAAAGTTCAATGTTCTTATAGCTAGAGGCATCTGACGGGAATACGAAGGGCGTATTTGGGTTCGTATCGAAATTCTGAGCAAGTTTCATGTATAAAGTATTTTCATCGGAGTTACGGATTATTTAATATGATTTTCTAAAGTTTTATTAATTTCTGGAATTTAATTAATCATTTAAAATAAACATTATCCGAAACAGTGTTATGCTGACATCAGCATGACATCAGCAGGCGTCCTGACACGTGGGTCCCACATGTCATAGACTGGTTAGGTTAATTAGGGTTAACTAATTAATTAACATTTAATTAAACTAATTAATTAAATTAGATTAATCTAAACATGGTTAATTAACTTAATTAATTGATTATTTTTATTATTTTTATTATTTTTATTTTTATTTTCTTTGTTTTTTCTATTTTCGTTTTTCTCTGGGCGTGGGCCCCGTTCGTCAGTGTCACAGGGGGGGTACAGGGCCCACCGGCCAGTGGCACTGGGGCACTAGGCCCCACCTATCGGTGGCCCATAGGCCACGGGCGTGCGGGCGCGGCGCGCGTGCGCGTGTGCGCGGTGGCGGCAGGGGCGCGGCGACGGGCAGCAGGAGCGGGGGGTGGGCGTGGCGACCGCGGGCGGCAGGAGCGGGGAAGAGCTAGCGAGGCGCGCGGCGACGGGGCGGTGTGCGCGGCGGTGACCGAGGGGAAAAGAGGGGCGCGGGCGGCGCGGTGATGGGTGGCGGGGCCGTGCGGCTGGAGCGGCAAGGCAAGGCGAGCGGGCGCGGCTGTGGCCACGCGGGCGCGCGCGGGCGTGGCCAGCCACGCGCCGGAGCGCGAGCGGGGCGGCAGTAGGCGGTGGTGTCCGAGGGGAAAAGGAGGCGACGGGCGCGGCGGAGCTCACCGCGAGCTGTAGGGGAGGGGCAGCGGGCGTGAGGAGGACGGCGACGGGGTGGCGGAGAGGCGACTGCGGCGGTGGCGCGTCGGGCGTGGGGCGCGGTCGGCGCGAGCGCAGGGCGTCGGGGGCGAGCGCGCGAGCGAGGGCGCGGGCGCGGGCCCGATCCAGATCGGGGGGGGAACGAAGGTGGGGTGGGTGTGTCGGTGGGTGGGGGGAGTTAGGGTTCGGTCTCCAGGGGGAGGCCATATAGGGGAGGAGCTGGGCCGGCCGGCTAGGCCTTGGCCCAGTTGGGCCGGGGGGGTTCTTTCTCCTTTTTCTTTTACTGTTTTGTTTTCTTTTGCCTTTTTCTTTTTTATTTAATCTCATGTCTCTGTTTAGTAAATAGTTAGGTCTAAAAATGATTTTTGTAGAACATGGCAATTGTTCCAATAATTACTAGGCATCCTCTACCACTACCAAAAATTAGTTTGGAGTCGATTTGAGTTCACACAATTTTTATAATAAATAAAGTGCCTTAATCCTACCTGTTTTGGTAAAGTTTGAGCCACCTAATTAATTTATTTATTGTTGGTTACAATTTTAGAATGGTCTCTGCAATATTTGCTATTTATTAAACATTTTAGTTTCTATGTTGGATAACTTTTATTTTCCACTTTCATTTAAATTTGAATTTGAGTTAGGAGTTGAAATGCAATATGATGCTAATGATGATTATGCACTATTAAACATGCTGACTTGTCATTATCAAAAGTGATTACTGTGGCTAATGACATGGGGTGTTACAATTCTCCTCATCTATCAAGAATTCTCGTCCCGAGAATTAAGAGGAAGACTGAAAGAAAGTGGGGTATTCTTCACGAAGACGATCCTCGCGTTCCCAAGTGGCCTCATCTTCAGAATGATTTAACCACTGAACCTTGAGGAACTTGATTGCCTTCTGACGTGTGCGGCGTTCAGCTTGGTCGAGAATGCGGACCGGATGCTCTTTATAGGAGAGGTCCTGTTGCAATTCGAGCACTTCATGATCCACTGCTCGGATTGGGTCCTTGAAGCAGCGGCGGAGTTGTGACACATGGAACACATCGTGAACCTGAGAAAGGTTCGGCGGAAGCGCCAGTTGATATGCCACTTTTCCACGCTTTTTTGAGAATAGTGAACGGACCAATATAGCGAGGAGCTAGTTTGCCCTTGGCCCCGAAGCGGTGAGCACCCTTCATTGGTGTAACTCGAAGATAAGCCTTTTCGCCAGGTTGATAGACCATGTCTTTATGATGACGGTCATACTGACTCTTCTGACGTGACCGGGCAGTCTTGAGATTCTCACGAATGATGCGGACTTGTTCTTCGGCGTGTTGGATAATATCTGGACCGAAAAGTGGACGTTCCCCAGTTTCTGACCAGTTCAGAGGGGTTCGGCACTTTCGTCCATATAACACTTTGAAGGGGGCCATCTTCAGACTAGCTTGATAGCTATTATTATAAGAGAACTCCGCATACGGGAGAGATTCCTCCCATTTCTTGCCGAAAGAGATAACACAAGCTCGAAGCATGTCTTCGAGAACTTGGTTGACACGTTCCACTTGCCCTTGCGACTGAGGATGAAATGCAGTACTGAATGACAGATGAGTACCCATAGCTTCTTGGAAACTTGCCCGGAATTTTGAAGTGAATAAGCTGCCACGGTCCGAACTGATTACCAGTGGAATACCGTGAAGTGAAACAATTCTGGACATGTAGAGAGTTGCAAGCTGACTAGCAGTGATCGTTTCTTTGACCGCCAGAAAATGTGCAACTTTAGAGAGTCGGTCAATGATGACAAGGATAGCATCATTACCTTTCTGCGATTTGGGAAAACCAGTGACGAAGTCCATTTCAACATGGTCCCATTTCCACTATGGAATAGAGATAGGTTGCAGAGTTCCAGCAGGTCTTTGATGTTCTGCTTTGATTCGACAACAAACGTCACATTCAGCAACATAACGAGCAATGTCTTGCTTCATGTTAGACCACCAGAATTTTCGACGGACATCTTGGTGCTACCGGGATGAATAGACAGAGGCATTTCATGAGCTTCTTTCATAAACTTCTGAGTCATATCCAGGTTGTCTTCCGTAGGGACCACTATTCGACCTTTAAAGAATAAGGTGTCATCATCTTCAAGGGTGAAGCACGAGGGCCTTCCCGCCGCGAGGTAGCGCTTAATCTTGTGGGCTTGAGAGTCATACTTCTGCAGTGTCTTGATGCTGCCCAAGAGATCTGGTTCGACAGCCAGGGTATTGAGGGAACCCTGGGGAACAACACGGAGGTTCATCTTGCGGAACTCTGGAGGAGGGGGAGCGAGTGCTCCAGGAGGAACAATATGGAGGTTCAGCTTTCTGAAATCTTCAACAAGCGAGGTTTGAACTTTGTGAACCTGGAGGTGGTTGCAATATGACTTACGGCTCAAGGCATTAGCCATTACATTAGCCTTGCCTGGTGTATAGGAAATACCCAAGTCAAAGTCTGCAACAGTCTCCATCCATCTCTGCTGACGGAGGTTCAGGTCTGGCTGAGTAAACAGATACTTCAGACTTTGGTGGTCGGTGAAGATCTCGCAACGATTACCGAGAAGGTAATGTCGCCACTGTTTCAGTGCATGTATGACAGCAGCAAGCTCGAGGTCGTGAACTGGGTAGTTCTCTTCGTGAGGGCGCAATTGACGGGATGCATAGGCAATCACTTTGCGCTCTTGCATTAGGACACAGCCTAATCCTTGACGGGAAGCGTCGCAGTAAATGACGAAGTCCATCTTAGTATCAGGTGGAGCAAGCACTGGGGCAGAAGTCAACTTGTCCTTGACTGCCTGGAAACGTTCCTGACATTTGTCTGTCCATTGGTACTTGACGCCCTTATGCAATAGGTTAGTCAGAGGCCTGGCGATCTTGGAGAAGTTCTTGACGAATCGACGGCAATAGCTGGCGAGACCGAGAAAACTCCTGACTTGCTTGACGTTCTTCAGAGGAGTCCAATCGAGAATAGCCTAAACTCGCTCGGGGTTGACGGCAATACCATCCTTGGAGATGACATGCCCAAGATAAGTTACTTCGGGAAGCCAGAATTCACACTTGGAATACTTAGCATAGAGTTGATGCTCTCGAAGCTTCTCCAGGACAAGACGAAGATGTTCAGCATGCTCTTCTTTATTCTTGGAGTACACAAGGATACCATCCAAATAAACCACGACGAACTTGTTGAGGTATTCCATGAAGATATAGTTCATCAAACGAGAGAAGGTGGCTGGAGCATTGGTTAAGCCGAATGACATGACAGTGTACTCATATGAACCATATCGAGTCACGAATGCGGTCTTTGGGATATCCTCTTCACGAACACGGATCTGGTGGTATCCCAACCTTAAGTCGAGTTTGGAGAACACTGATGAGCCAGCTAGTTGATCATACAGATCATTGATCCGAGGAAGAGGATATTTGTTCTGAATGGTAGCTTGGTTAATAGGACGGTAGTCTTGGACCAATCGGTTTGTCCCATCCTTCTTCTTGACAAAGAGGGAAGGTGCTCCCCAAGGAAAGCAACTGGGGCGAATGAAACCACTGCGAAGAGATGTGTCGATTTCCTCCTTAAGCGCAATGAGTTCATGCGGCGGCATCTTGTAGGGTCGTTTGGCTATAGGAGTGGTGCCTGGTTTCAAGTCGATGATGAATTCGACAGCTCTAGCAGGGGGAATCCCTGGAAGTTCTTCAGGAAAGACGTCTTGGAATTCACGAACAACGGGAATGTTTTCAATGCCCTCGAGTGGTGCAGCGTTCAATGCGTTCAACGCATAAAGCCTTGCCTCGGCATTCTGAACCAGACGAGCGTTGTAGCTTATTATTTCATCGGAAGGGTGTAGCAGATGGACGGTCTTAGTGGCGCAAACTATAGAAGCAGTATGCGCTTTCAACCATTCCATTCCCAGAATGAGATCAATGCTACAGGACTTCAGTTCGATGGGAGAGACAAGGAATTCCAGTCCTTCGATTTCAACGGGGACGTCCTTGCAAAACATGGAGGTTCGACATTGGCCCGCAGGGGTGTGTACTAATAGCGAAGCGTTCATGTCCTCACATTTAATGTCGTGCAAGCATGCAAAATCTTCCGACATGAATGAATGCGATGCACCGATATCAAATAAAACGGATGCTGGTACTGAATTTACGAGGAGTGTACCCATCACAGTAGCAGGCTGGTCTCGAGCTTCATTGAGATCAACGTGGTTGGCATGAACACGACCATAAGACTTGGCATTGTTGTTGCGGGGCTGGTTGCTTCCACGGCCAGCTACAGGAAGGGCCAGTTGATTCTGGTTCTGATAGCAGTTCCTGGCAAGGTGACCTGGTTGACCACACTTGTAGCACAGACCATTATTGGGGGTGGGAGCAGGAGCTTGGGGTGGTGCAGCTGGAAGTCTTGGCTGCCTGGGTGGTGGAGGAGGCAGACGCGGTGCAGCATAAGACTGTCTTGGAGTAGGTGCATTTGGACGGTACATGTTGTTCGGGATCTAGATCTTACGCTTCTGCGAGGGCGGGCCTGAAGATGAGCCCGTGTCACGGTTGCGCCTGTGAGAGCTCTGGTGTTCCTGCAGACCAGTTTCAACATTGATGGCCTTGTTCACCAAGGTGGCGAAATCGGGAAAGTCATGCACTAGCAGTGCGAGCTTGATGTCAGCTTGAAGGCCATCACGGAACTTCTCCTGTCTGCGTGCATCAGTTGCAATGTCTTCTTCAGCATAGCGGGATAAGTCCAGAAACTCCCGCTGATAAGCTTCCACAGTTTTGTTGCCTTGGGTGAGGTTGCGGAATTCGCGCTTCTTCCGGTCCATGATTCCCTGTGGAATGAAGCGGGCACAGAAAGCAGCTTGAAAGTCTGGCCAGGTGATGATCGCTCCAACCGGCAGAGTACGCCTGTGGCTGTCCCACCATTGAGTAGCAGGTCCCTTCAGAAAGAAGGAAGCAAAGGTGACATAGCTGGCAGGGGCTACATCAGCAGACTCCATCTCATAGGTGATGTCACGGAGCCAGTCATCAGCATCCAGAGGCTGAGTTGAGCTGCGGTACATGGTTGGGTTGAGGCGTATGAAATCCTGCAGAGTTATTTGGGCTAGCTGCTGGTTCATATTGGGGCGTGGGAACTGAGCCATCATATTCTCCATGAACTGGCGGTTCAGCTCGAACTGTTGGATCATACCAGCCATATACTCAGGCGGTGGTGGGGCGTTGCCACCACGACCACGACCACCTGGTCTAACCATCCTGCTAATATATAACAGGGGTAGTTCAGCATTGAGAAATTTGCAAAGACAAGAATCATTCTTGGTGAAACATGCATAATGAAAGGAGCACGATAGATACTACATAGTAGTTGGCATATCTTACAAAAGGGATCATGCATAGAGTTCAGTACATAAGACTAAAGACATCATAGGCGGCACGCAGGCTCGCGGCGAATGCATCTAATGCTAATAAGCAAGACTACATCAGTCCCAGGAGGAACTGTGGAGGTAGGTGTAGCCTGACAGCTGGTAGTGACGCGACGGGAAGTCCTCCACGTCAGTAGCCTGCGGTCCGTGAACACTCTGGTGTAGAACCCGACGTCCAGGTGGCAAAAGAGGACCAAGTGCGGGAGTGTAGCCTCCCACATCTGGCCAACCGACACCCTGGGGCATCACGGTCCTGACTGGGTAGATCGCAGATCGCGACAGCTCACCAGATCGGACAAAGGGGTGCAACAGCGTCAAAGCACTGTAAAGGTGCTGACGGGTGGTGTACAACTCGTGGCGAAGAGCTCGGTTAGCTCGATCCAGCCCATCAGCATGCAGAACCAGGTTCTGATGGTGGAAGGGCTCTCGGGTGACGGTGGAGTAGGCAGCAGTGTAATATCCCTCCGCACCATCGTCAGATGTGATAGCAACGTGCCTGAAAGGGGAGGTGTCCAACGCCCGATACTCTCCACGAAGACGTGTCAGAGCTGCATAAGCAGCATCGTGGACTGCCATATCAATGGTCACTCCAACACCATGAGCGGTGTGCAGCACAGTAGTGGAGTCATACTCCCGAGAGTAGAGGTGGACGATGGCACGGTACTGCTCCTGGTTAAAGTCCTGGTACTGCTCGTACACGGTGTACTCAGGGTGCCAACGATAACCCAGATAGGTCATCATCTCAGCTAACACAGCAGGTGAACCCTGAACACCAATGGCCGCCGTGTGGCGCACGACCTGCCTCGTGGGTTCCATCTGAAAACAAAGATGTTTCAAAGGAGTCATATGACAGTGTGGATATCGTCCAAAATACTATTCTAAGGAATAACTATGGCTTATCCAACTCTGGGGTGAATGTGGTCACGGGATCCTAATATTAGTGTTAGTAAATTGGTTTAACCCGAGTATAAGAGAGTTCAGAGTCCCGGAGTAAAGAACGAGGACTAAAAGATCCTAATACCACCCAATGGGGACGTGGGCCCGTAAGACACACAGCCATGTTAGTAAAACAATTTTCTTTGTCTAGACTCAACTTCGGCCAAGGAGTGTGGAAGGGGGGTTCCTACAGGCAGTCGGCTCTGATACCAACTTGTGACGGCCCCGATTCAATCGTACACTAATCATACACGTAAACGTGTACGATCAAGATCAGGGACTCACGGGAAGATATCACAACACAACTCTAAAAGTAAAAATAAGTCATACAAGCATCATAATACAAGCCAGGGGCCTCGAGGGCTCGAATACAAATGCTCGAACATAAACGAGTCAGCGGAAGCAACAATATCTGAGTAGAGACATAAGTTAAACAAGTTGCCATAAGATGGCTAGCACAAACTAGGATACAGATCGAAAGAGGTGCAGGCCTCCTGCCTGGGATCCTCCTAAACTACTCCTGGTCGTCGTCGGCGGCCTGCACGTAGTAGTAGGCACCCTCGGTGTAGTAGGGGTCGTCGAAGGTGGCGTCTGGTTCCTGGGTTCCAGCATCTGGTTGCGACGTCCGAGAAGGAATGGAAAAAGGGGGAAAAGAGGGAGCAAAGCAACCGTGAGTACTCATCCAAAGTACTCGCAAGCAAGGATCTACACTACATATGCAATGGGTATCAATGAAATGGTAGTATCTGTGGACTGAACTGCAGAATGCCAGAATAAGAGGGGGATAGCTAGTCCTATCGAAGACTACGCTTCTGGTAGCCTCCATCTTGAAGCATATAGAAGAGAGTAGCTGGTAATTTCACCAAGTATCATCGCATAGCATAATCCTACTCGATGATCCTCTCCTCGTCGCCCTGTGAGAGAGTGATCACCGGGTTGTATCTGGCACTTGAAAGGGTGTGTTTTATTAAGTATCCGGTTCTAGTTGTCATAAGGTCGAGGTACAACTCCGGGTCGTCCTTTTACCGAGGGACACGGCTATTCGAATAGA
This sequence comes from Thinopyrum elongatum, assembly GCA_011799875.1. Taxonomy (NCBI): domain Eukaryota; kingdom Viridiplantae; phylum Streptophyta; class Magnoliopsida; order Poales; family Poaceae; genus Thinopyrum; species Thinopyrum elongatum. The sequence continues at coordinate 396,488,217 of CM022303.1, forward strand.
TAAACTTCCCTGCAGGGGTGCACCACATTACCCAACACGCTCGATCCCTCTAGCCGGGAACACTTTCCAGGGTCATACCCGGCCTCGGAAGATCAACACGTCGCAGCCCTACCTAGGCCTAACAGAGAGGTCAGCACGCCGGTCTAAATCCTATGCGCGCAGGGGTCTGGTCCCATCGGCCATTGCACACCTGCACGTTGCGTGGGCGGCCAGAGAGCAGACCTAGCAACCTCCATTACAAAGGAAGTCGCGTTACGCGGTCCAACCCGGCGCGCGCCGCTCAGTCGCTGACGTCTAGGAGGCTTCGGCTGATACCACGACGTCGAGTACCCATAACTGTTCTCGCGTGGTGGTTAGCGCGTATAGGCTCGTAGCCAGACTCAGATCAAATACCTAATCTCGTTAAGCGTGTTATTTTGAAGTAACCGCGGACGCCGACCAGGGCCAGGCCCACCTGCCTCCTAGGTGGTCACAACCTGCCCTGTCGCTCCGCCACAAAGTAACACTCGGGGGCCGTCGGGAACCTAGGCCCACCACTACCTGGATGGAACCACCTGCCCCTTCAGCCCCCATCTCCGAACAGTAACATAGGTAATGTAAAAGTATATAGTATATGTACCCGTGATCACCTCCCGAAGTGATCACGGCCCAGTAGTATAGCATGGCAGACGAACAAGAGTGTAGGGCCACTAATGTAATTCTAGCAACCTATACTAAGCATTTTAGGATTGTAGGTAAGGTATCAACAGTAGTAGCAAAGACAGGCTATGCAGCAGAATAGGTTTAACCGAAATCAGTAACATGCTACACTACTCTAATGCAAGCAGTAGAGAGGAGGAATAGGCGATATCAGGTTGATCAAGGGGGGGGGGGGGCTTGCTAGAAGCTGTGGAGAGAGAGAGAAGGGTGTCGACGTAGTAGTCGTTCACGGCAGCGTCGTCAGCGGTCTCAGCGTATACGAGAGAGAAGGAGGGGGGAGGAAACAGTAAATACAAAGCTAACAATGCTACACAAAGTATGACATGACAATATGCAGTGCCGGTGTTCTACATGCCTAACTAAATGATTTGGTTAATTTAGGAATTTATTCGGATTTATTTAATAAAGTTGGGCAATATTCATTTATTGGAATCGGTCTAAAAGTTCAATGTTTTATAGCTAGAGGCATCTGACGGGAATACGGAGGGCGTACTCGGGTTCGTATCGAAATTCTGAGCAAGTTTCATGTATAAAGTATTTTCGTCGGAGTTACGGATTATTTAATATGATTTTCTAAAGTTTTTAAATTTCTGGAATTAATTAATCATTTAAAATAAACATATCCGAAACAGTGTATGCTGAGTCAGCATGACATCAGCAGGCGGCCTGAACATGGGTCCCACATGTCATAGACTGGTTAGGTTAATAGGGTAACTAATTAATTAACATTTAATTAACTAATTAATTAAATTAGATTAATCTAAACAGGGTTAATTAACTTAATTAATTAACTAATTAATTATTTATTTTAATTATTTTAATTAATTTTATTTTTATTTTCTTTGTTTTTTCTATTTTCGTTTTTCTCTTGGCGTGGGCCCCGTTCGTCAGCGTCACAGGGGGGGTACAGGGCCCACCAGCCAGTGGCACTGGGGCACTAGGCCCCACCTGTCGGTGGCCCATAGGCCACGGGCGTGCGATCGCGGCGCGCGTGCGCGTGTGCATGTGCGCGGTGGCGGCAGGGGCGCGGCGACGGGTAGCAGGAGCGGGGGGTGGGCGCGGCGACCGCGGGCGGCAAGAGCGGGGGAGAGCTAGCGGGGCGCGCGGCGACGGGGCGGTGTGCGCGGCAGTGACCGAGGAGAAAAGAGGGGCGCGGGCGGCGCAGTGATGGGTGGCGGGGCCGTGCGGTTGGAGCGGCAAGGCAAGGCGAGCGGGCGCGGCTGTGGTCGCGTGGGCGCGCACGGGCACGCGCGGGCGTGGCCAGCCGCGCGCCGGAGCACGAGCGGGGCGGCGGGAGGCGGCGGTGTCCGAGGGGAAAAGGAGGCGACGGGCGCGGCGGAGCTCACCGCGAGCTGTAGGGGAGGGGCAGCGGGCGCGAGGAGGATGGCGACGGGGTGGCGGAGAGGCAACGGCCGCGGTGGCGCGTCGGGCGCGGGGCGCGGTCGGCATGAGCGCAGGGCGTCGGGGGCGAGCGCGCGGGCGCGGGCCCGATCCAGATCCGGGGGGGAACGAGGGGGGGTGTGTCGGTGGGTGGGGGGGAGTTAGGGTTCGGTCTCCAGGGGGAGGCCATATAGGGGAGGAGCTGGGCCGGCCGGCTGGGCCTTGGCCCAGTTGGGCCGGGGAGGGGGGGTTCTTTCTCCTTTTTCTTTTACTATTTTGTTTTCTTTTGCCTTTTTCTTTTTTATTTAATCTCATGTCTCTGTTTAACAAATAGTTAGGCCTAAAAATGATTTTTGTAGAACATGGCAATTGTTCCAATAATTACTAGGCATCCTCTACCACTACCAAAAATTAGTTTGGAGTCAATTTGAGTTCACACAATTTTTATAATAAATAAAATGCCTTAATCCTAGCTGTTTTGGTAAAGTTTGAGCTACCTAATTAATTTATTTATTGTTGGTTACAATTTTAGAATGGTCTCTGCAATATTTGCTATTTATTGAACATTTTAGTTTCTATGTTGGATAACTTTTATTTTCCACTTTCATTTAAATTTGAATTTGAGTTAGGAGTTGAAATGCAATATGATGCTAATGATGATTATGCACTGTTAAACATGCTGACTTGTCATTATCAAAAGTGATTACTGTGGCTAATGACATGGGGTGTTACAATCATATATACCTTTGGTATTGCCGACCTTCTTATCCGCTAAGTACTTGGGGCAGTTCCGCTTCCAGTGACCATTTCCCTTGCAATAAAAGCACTCAGTCTCAGGCTTGGGTCCATTCTTTGGCTTCTTCCCGGCAACTGGCTTATCGGGGGCGGCAACTCCCTTGCCGTCCTTCTTGAAGTTCTTCTTACCCTTGCCTTTCTTGAAACTAGTGATCTTATTCACCATCAACACTCGATGTTCCTTCTTGATTTCCACCTCCGCTGATTTCAGCATTGAATATAACTCGGGAATGGACTTCTCCATCCCTTGCATATTGTAGTTCATCACAAAGCTCTTGTAGCTAGGTGGAAGCGACTGGAGGATCCTGTCAATGACCGAATCATCTGGAAGATTAACTCCCTGCTGAGACAAGCGGTTGTGCAACCCAGACATTTTGAGTATATGCTCGCTGACAGAACTGTTTTCCTCCATCTTACAACTGTAGAACTTGTTAGAGACTTCATATCTCTCGACTCGGGCATGAGCTTGGAAAACCATTTTCAGCTCTTGGAACATCTCATATGCTCCGTGCTGCTCAAAACGCTTTTGGATCCCCGATTCTAAGCTGTAAAGCATGCCGCACTGAACCAGGGAGTAATCATCACTACGCGACTGCCAGGCGTTCATGACGTCTTGAGTTGCTGGGAAAATGGGTGCGTCACCTAGCGGTGCTTCAAGGACATATGCTTTCTTGGCAGCTATGAGGATGATCCTCAAGTTACGGACCCAGTCCGTATAGTTGCTACCATCGTCTTTCAGCTTGGTTTTCTCTAGGAACGCGTTGAAGTTGAGGGCAACATTAGCGTGGGCCATTTGATCTATAGGATAGATTGTAAAGACAATTTTTAGACTAAGTTCATGATAATCAAGTTCATCTAATCAAATTATTTAATGAACTCCCACTCAGATAGACATCCCTCTAGTCATCCAAATGATACATGATCCGAATCGACTAGGCCGTGTTCGATCATCACGTGAGACGGACTAGTCATCAACGGTGAACATCTCCATGTTGATCGCATCTACTATACGACTCATGTTCGACCTTTCGGTCTCTCGTGTTCCGAGGCCATGTCTGTACATTCTAGGCTCGTCAAGTCAACCTAAGTGTTTCGCATGTGTAAATTTGGCTTACACCCGTTGTATGCGAACGTTAGAATCTATCACACCCGATCATCATGTGGTGCTTCGAAACAACGAACCTTCGCAATGGTGCACAATTAGGGGGAACACATTTCTTGAAATTTTAGTGAGGGATCATCTTATTTATGCTACCGTCGTTCTAAGCAAATAAGATGTAAACATGACAAACATCACATGCAAATCATAAAGTGACATGATATGGCCAATATCATCTTGCGCTTTTGATCTCCATCTTCGAGGCGCGGCATGATCACCATCGTCACCGGCATGACACCATGATCTCCATCATCATGATCTCCATCATCGTGTCTTCATGAAGTTGTCTCGCCAACTATTACTTCTACTACTATGGCTAACGGTTAGCAATAAAGTAAAGTAATTACATGGCCTTTACATTGACACGCAGGTCATACAATAAATTGAGACAACTCCTATGGCTCCTGCCGGTTGTCATATTCATCGACATGCAAGTCGTGATTCCTATTACAAGAACATGATCAATCTCATACATCACATATATAATTCATCACATCCTTTTTGGCCATATCACATCACATAGCATACCCTGCAAAAACAAGTTAGACGTCCTCTAATTGTTGTTGCATGTTTTACGTGGCTGCTATGGGTTTCTAGCAAGAACGTTTCTTACCTATGCAAAAGCCACAACGGTGATATGCCAATTGCTATTTACCCTTCATAAGGACCCTCTTCATCGAATCCGATCCAACTAAAGTGGGAGAGACAGACACCCGCTAGCCACCTTATGCATCAAGTGCATGTCAGTCGGTGGAACCTGTCTCACGTAAGCGTACGTGTAAGGTCGGTCCGGGCCGCTTCATCCCACAATGCCGCCGAATCAAGATAGGACTAGTAACGGTAAGCAAATTGAACAAATCATCGCCCACAACTACTTGTGTTCTACTCATGCAAAGAATCTACGCATAGACCTAGCTCATGATGCCACTGTTGGGGAACGTAGTAGTAAATCAATTTTTTTTCCTACGCATCACCAAGATCAATCTAGGAGAAGCTTGCAATGAGAGAGAGGGAGTGCATCTTCATACCCTTGAAGATCACTAAGCGGAAGCATTACAAGGAAAGCGGATGATGGAGTCGTACTCGCGGCGATTCAAATCGCGGAAGATCCAATCTAGCGCCGAACGGACGGCGCCTCCGCGTTCAACACACATACAGCCCGGGGACGTCTCCTCCTTCTTGATCCAGCAAGGGAAGAGGAGAAGTTGAGGGAGAGCTCCGGCAGCACGACGGCGTGGTGGTGAAGGAGCTCGTGGTTCTCCGACAGGGCTTCGCCAAGCACTACGGAGGAGGAGGAGGTGTTGGAGAGGGGGAGGGCTGCGCCAGGGAAGGGGGCCTGCTGCCCTCCCACCCCCCTCTATTTATAGGGTGAAGGGGAGAGGGAGCCGGCCCCCTTAGATCCCATCTAAGGGGGGGGGGGCGGCGGCCAAGGGGGGGAAACTTACCCCCCAAGCAAGGTGGGAGGCGCCCCCACCCCCTAGGGTTTCCAACCCTAGGCGCCTTGGGCCCCTTGGGGGGCGCACCAGCCCACCAGGGGCTGGTTCCCTCCCTTGCTCAGCCCACTTGGCCCACCGGGGCAGGTGGCCCCACCCAGTGGACCCCCGGACACCTTCCGGTGGTCCCGGTACAATACCGATAACCCCCGAAACCATTCCGGTGACTGAAACTGGACTTCCCATATATAATTCTTCACCTCGGGACCATTTCGGAACTCCTCGTGACATCCAGGATCTCACCCGGGACTCCGAACAACCTTCGGTAACCACATACAATTTCCCATAACAACTCTAGCGTCACCGAACCTTAAGTGTGTAGACCCTACGGGTTCGGGAACCATGCAGACATGACCGAGACATCTCTCCGGCCAATAACCAACAGCGGGATCTGGATACCCATGTTGGCTCCCACATGTTCCACGATGATCTCATCGGATGAACCACGATGTCGAGGATTCAATCAATCCCGTACGCAATTCCCTTTGTCCATCGGTATGTTACTTGCCCGAGATTCGATCGTCGGTATCCTTATACCTTGTTCAATCTTGTTACCGGCAAGTCTCTTTACTCGTTCCGTAACGCATGATCCCGTGACTAACTCCTTAGTCACATTGAGCTCATTACGATGATGCATTACCGAGTGGGCCTAGAGATACCTCTCCGTCATACGGAGTGACAAATCCCAGTCTCGATTCGCGCCAACCCAACAGACACTTTCGGAGATACCTGTAGTGCACCTTTATAGTCACCCAGTTACGTTGTGATGTTTGATACACCGAAAGCATTCCTACAGTATCCGGGAGTTGCACAATCTCATGGTCTAAGGAAATGATACTTGGCATTAGAAAAGCTCTAGCGAACGAACTATACGATCTTGTGCTATGCTTAGAATTGGGTCTTGTCCATCACATCATTCTCCTAATGATGTGATCCCGTTATCAATGACATCCAATGTCCATGGTTAGGAAACCATAACCATCTATTGATCAACGAGCTAGTCAACTAGAGGCTTACTAGGGACATGCTGTGATCTATGTATTCACACATGTATTACGGTTTCCGGTTAATACAATTATAGCATGAACAATAGACAATTATCATGAACAAGGAAATATAATAATAACCATTTTATTATTGCCTCTAGGGCATATTTCCAACAGAAATCACCAGCCACAACCCATGGACCGGCGTGTAGATCCCTTACTTCCACCAACTCATGCATGAAATCGATCTTGTCCTGATTAGATTGTGGGCCATAGACGCTCGTTATCCACCACTCCTGGCCCTCCGCCGGCTTAACCAGTGCGGTTAAGGTGTTTGTCGTATAATGCGGGTTCGACAGTGCTACAACCGTGGCATCCCACGCAATAAGGATTCCCCCACGAGTGCCAACAACCGGGAGGTAGAAGAAAGAGTCACATCTATTGGCAGTACACTGAGCCACCACCGCCGGTGTTACAACCTCCATTTTCGTTTCTTGAAAGCAAATGATGCTTGGCCTAGACGCGCTAACTACTTGGGATAGGGCATTGCGACGTGCCGGGCTGTTGAGGCCACGCACATTCCACACGAGGACCTTGATTGGTAGTGAACTCATAGTGAAGGCCTATATGGAATTGCTACTTCTTGAGCTTGCGTTGGTTTTTCCCTTGAAGAGGAAAGGGTGATGCAGCAAAGTAGAGTAAGTATTTCCCTCAGTTTTGAGAACCAAGGTATCAATCCAGTAGGAGACAACATGCAAGTCACCGAATACCTGCACAAACAAACACCAAACTTGCACCCAACGCGATAAAGGGGTTGTCAATCCCTTCACGGTTATTTGCAAAAGTGAGATCTGATAGAGATAGATAAAACTAAACAAAAGATAAAGTAAATATTTTTGGGTTTTTTGGTTTATAGATCTGAAAATAAAAGATTGCAAAATAGTAGATCGGAAAGTAATATGATGGAAAATAGACCCGGGGGCCATAGGTTTCACTAGAGGCTTCTCTCAAGATAGAAAATAATACGGTGGGTGAACAAATTACTGCCGAGCAATTGATAGAAAAGTGCAAAGTTATGACGATATCTAAGGCAATGATCATGAATATAGGCATCACATCCGTGTCAAGTAGACCGAAACGATTCTGCATCTACTACTATTACTCCACACATCGACCGACTCCTGCCTGCATCTAGAGTATTAAGTTCATGAAAGAACAGAGTAATGCATTAAGAAAGATGACATGATGTAGAGGAATTAACTCAAGCAATATGATGAAAACCCCATCTTTTTATCCTCGATGGCAACAATACAATACGTGCCTTGCTGCCCCTACTGTCACTGGGAAAGGACACCGCAAGATTGAACCCAAAGCTAAGCACTTCTCCCATTGCAAGAAAAACCAATCTAGTTGGCCAAACCAAATCGATAGTTCGAAGAGACTTGCAAAGATATCAAATCATGCATAAAAGAATTCAGAGAAGATTCAAATAGTATTCATAGATAAGTTTATCATAAATCCACAATTCATCGGATCTCGGCAAACACGCCGCAAAAAAGTATTACATCGAATAGATCTCCAAGAACATCGAGGAGAATGTGGTATTGAGAATCAAAGAGAGAGAAGAAGCCATCTAGCTACTAGCTATGGACCCGTAGGTCTGAGGTAAACTACTCACGCTTCATCGGAAGGGCAATGGTGTTGATGTAGAAGCCCTCCGTGATCGAATCCCCCTCTGGCAGGACGCCAGAAAAGGCCCCTAGATGGGATCTCACGGGTACAGAAGGTTGCGGCGGTGGAAAAGTCTTTTCATGGATGCCTCTGGTTGTTTGGGCATATTAGAGTATATATAGGCAAAAGAATTAGGTCAAGAAGTGCACGAGGGGCCCACAAGGGTGGGGGGCATGCCCTACCCCCTGGGCGCGCCCTCCGTCCTTGTGGCTGCCTCGTGGCTTCCCTGCACTCCAAGTCCTCTGGTTTCCTTTTGGTCCAAGAAAGATCATCGCGAATGTTTTATTCCGTTTGGACTCCGTTTGGTATTCCTTTTCTGCGAAACTCAAAAACAGGGAAAAAACAGGAACTGGCACTGGGCTCTAGGTTAATAAGTTAGTCCCAAAAATAATATAAAATAGCATATTAATGCATATAAAACATCCAAAACAGATAATATAATAGCATGGAACAATCAAAAATTATAGATACGTTGGAGATGTATCAAGCATCCCCAAGCTTAATTCCTGCTCGTCCTCGAGTAGGTAAATGATAAAAACGGAATTTTTGATGTGGAATGCTACCTAACATATTTATCCATGTAATTTCTTTATTGTGGCATGAATGTTCAGATCCGTATGATTCAGAATAAAAGTTTAATATTGACATAAAAACAATAATACTTCAAGCATACTAACAAGATAATTATATCTTCTCAAAATAACATGGCCAAAGAAAGCTTATCCCTACAAAATCATATAGTCTGGCTATGCTCCATCTTCATCACACAAAATACTCAAATCATGCACAACCCCGGTTTTAGCCAAGCAATTGTTTCATACTTTAGTATTCTAAACTTTTTCAACTTTCACGCAATACATGAGCGTGAGCCATGGACATAGCACTATAGGTGGAATAGAAGGTGGTTGCGGAGAAGACAAAAAGAGGGAGATAGTCTCACATCAACTAGGCGTATCAACGGGCTATGGAGATGCCCATCAATAGATATCAATGTGAGTGAGTAGGGATTGCCATGCAACGGATGCACTAGAGCTATAAGTTTATGAAAGCTCAAAAAGAAAACTAAGTGGGTGTGCATCCAACTTGCTTGCTCATGAAGACCTAGGGCAATTTGAGGAAGCCCATCGTTGGAATATACAAGCCAAGTTCTATAATGAAAAATTCCCACTAGTATATGAAAGTGACAACATAGGAGACTCTCTATCATGAAGATCATGGTGCTACTTTGAAGCACAAGTATGGAAAAAGGATAGTAACATTGCCCCTTCTCTCTTTTTCTCTCATTTTTTTTCTTTTTTTTCTTTTTTTCTTTCTTCTCTTCTTTTTCTTCTTTTTCTTTCTTTTCTCTTTTTTTTATTTCCTCACATGGGACAATGCTCTAATAATGAAAATCATCATATTTCTATTTACTTACAACTCAAAAATTACAACTCGATACTAGAACAAAATATGACTCTATATGAATGCCTCCGACGGTGTACCGGGATGTGCAATGAATCAAGAGTGACATGTATGAAAGAATTATGAATGGTGGCTTTGCCACAAACACGATGTCAACTACATGATCATGCAAAGCAATATGACAATGATGATGCGTGTCATAATAAACGGAATGGTGGAAAGTTGCATGGCAATATATCTCGGAATGGCTATGGAAATGCCATAATAGGTAGGTATGATGACTATTTTGACGAAGGTATATGGTGGGTTTATGGTACCGGCGAAAATTGCGCGGCACTAGAGAGGCTAGCAAAGGTGGAAGGGTGAGAGTGCGTATAATCCATGGACTCAACATTAGTCATAAAGAACTCACATACTTATTGCAGAAATCTATTAGTCATCAAAACAAAGTACTAGACGCATGCTCCTAGGGTAAGGGTTGGTAGGAGTTAACCATCGCGCGATCCCGACCTCCACACAAAGGATGACAATCAAAAAATATCTCATGCTCCGACTTCTTTACATAACGGTTCACCATACATGCATGCTACGGGACTCACAAACCTTAACACAAGTATTTCTCAAATTCACAACTACTCACTAGCATGACTCTAATATCACCATCTTCATATCTCAAAACAATCATAAGGAATCAAACTTCTCATAGTATTCAATGCACTTTATATGAAAGTTTTTATTATATCCCTCTTGGATGCCTATCATATTAGGAATAAATTTATAACCAAAGCAAATTACCATGCTGTTTTAAAGACTCTCAAAATAATATAAGTGAAGCATGAGAGTTCATCAATTTCTATAAAATAAAGCCACCGCCGTGCTCTAAAAAGATATAAGTGAAGCACTAGAGCAAAATTGCCTAGCTCAAAAGATATAAGTGAAGCACAAAGAGTATTCTAATAAATCACGATTCATGCATGTCTCTCTCAAAAGGTGTGTATAGCAAGGATGATTGTGTCAAACTAAAAATCAAAGACTCAAATCATACAAGACGCTTCAAGCAAAACACATATCATGTGGTGAATAAAAATATAGCCTCAAGTAAAGTTACCGATAGATGAAGACGAAAGAGGGGATGCCTTCCGGGGCATCCCCAAGCTTAGGCTCTTGGTTGTCCTTGAATATTACCTTGGGGTTCCTTAGGCATCCCCAAGCTTAGGCTCTTGCCACTCTTTATTCCATAGTCCATCAAATCCTTACCCAAAACTTGAAAACTTCACAACACAAAACTCAACAAAAAATCTCATAAGCTCCGTTAGTATAAGAAAATAAATCACCACTTTTAGTACTGTTGTGAACTCATTCTTTATTTATACTGGTATAATATCTACTGTATTCCAACTTTTCCATGGTTCATACCCCCCGATATTACCCATAGATTCATCAAAATAAGCAAACAACACATAGAAAACAGAATCTGTCAAAAACAGAACAGTCTGTAGTAATCTGGAAATCTCAAATACTTCTGTAACTCCAAAAATTCTGAAAAATTAGGACAACCTAAGAAATTTGTTTATTAATCTTCTGCAAAAATAATCAACTCAAAATCAATCTTCTGTGAATTATAGAAATTATTTTCCTGGGCGCAAAAGTTTCTGTTTTTCAGCAAGATCAAATCAACTATCACCATAAGCTATCCCAAAGGTCTTACTTGGCACAAACACTAATTAAAACATAAAACCACATCTAACCAGAGGCTAGATGAATTATTTATTGCAAAACAGAACCTAAAAAGAAAAAAAAAATTGGGTTGCCTCCCAACAAGCGCTATTGTTTAATGCCCTTAGCTAGGCATAAAAATAAGAATAGATCTAAGTATTGTCATCTTTGGTATGCAATCCATAAGTGGCTCTCATAATAGATTCATAAGGCAATTTAATTTTCTTTCTTGGAAAATGTTCCATGCCCTTCCTTAACGGAAATTGAAATATAATGTTTCCTTCTTTCATATCAATAATTGCACCAATCGTTCTAACGAAAGGTCTACCAGGAATAATAGGACATGTAGGATTGCAATCTATATCAAGAACAATGAAATCTACGGGCACATAATTCCTATTTGCAACAATAAGAACATCATTAATCCTTCCCATAGGTTTCTTAATAGTGGAATCCGCAAGATGCAAATTTAAAGAATAATCATCAAATTCACGGAAACCTAATACATCACACAAAGTTTTTGGAATCGTGGAAACACTAGCACCCAAATCACACAAAGCATGGCATTCATAATCTTTAATCTTAATCCTAATAGTAGGTTCCCACTCATCATAAAGTTTTCTAGGGATATAAACTTCCAATTCAAGCTTTTCTTCAAAAGATTGCATCATAGCATCAACGATATGTTTAGTAAAAGCTTTGTTTTGATTATAAGCATGAGGAGAATTCAACACGGATTGGAACAAGGAAATACAATCTATTAAAGAACAATTATCATAATTAAATTCCTTGAAATCCAAAAGAGTGGTTCATTGCTACTTAAAGTTTTGACCTCTCCAATCCCACTTTTATCAATTTTTGCATCAAGATCTAAAAACTCCGAATCATTGGGACGCCTTCTAACTAAAGTTGACTCATCTCCAGTCCCATCTTTATCGAGATTTATATTGGAAAACAAAGATTCAATAGGAGTCACATCAATAACTTTAAGATCTTCATCATTATCTTCACGTAAACTAGAAGAACACGTTTTTACAAACCAATCTTTTTTAGCACGCATCTTAGCGGTTGTTTCTTTGCACTCATCGATGGAAATTCTCATAGCCTTGAGAGACTCATTGATATCATGCTTGGGTGGAATAGATCTAAGTTTCAAAGAATCAACATCAAGAGAAATTCTATCCACGTTCCTAGCCAAATCATCAATCTTAAGCAATTTTTCTTCAATCAAAGCATTGAAATTCTTTTGCGAACTCATAAATTCTTTAACACTATTCTCAAATTCAGAGGGCATATTATTATAATTTCCATAAGAATTGTTGTAGGAATTTCCATAATTATTAGAGGAATTACTGGGAAACGGCCTAGGATTAAAATTGCCTCTATACGCGTTATTACCAAAATTGTTCCTACCAACAAAATTCACATCCATAGATTCATTATTGTTTTCAATCAAAGTAGATAAAGGCATATCATTGGGATCCAAAGAAACACTCTTGCTAGCAAACAATTTCATAAGTTCATCCATCTTTCTACTCAAAACATTAATCTCTTCAATTGCATGCACTTTTTTACTAGTGGAAGATCTTTCGGTATGCCATTGAGAATAATTAACCATAATATTATCTAGAAGTTTAGTAGCTTCTCCTAGAGTAATTTCCATAAAAGTGCCTCCCGCGGCCGAATCTAAAAGATTTCTAGAAGCAAAATTCAGTCCGGCATAATAAAATCATTATTATTGGTGTTGGAAAAATCACACAGTTTGGTATTCTCTTGAGTCATCGTGACAAAGCAAGCAATCCAACACGCAAGCACACAAAAAGCAAACGAAGAAGACAAACGGAAGAGGGGCGAAGAAAAGGCAAAGAGAGAGAGGCGAAGAAAAGACAATTTTTCAAAAATCGTTTTAGAAGTGGGGGAGAGGAAAACAAGAGGCGAATGGCAAATAAGGTAATGCGAGAGATGAGAGTTTATGATGGGTACTTGGTATGTCTTGACTTGGTGTAGATCTCCCCGGCAACGGCGCCAGAAATTCTTCCTGCTACTTCTTGAGTTTGCGTTGGTTTTTCCCTTGAAGAGGAAAGGGTGATGCAGCAAAGTAGAGTAAGTATTTCCCTCAGTTTTGAGAACCATGGTATCAATCCAGTAGGAGACAACAAGCAAGTCACCGAATACCTGCACAAACAAACACCAAACTTGCACCCAACGTGATAAAGGGGTTGTCAATCCCTTCACGGTTATTTGCAAAAGTGAGATCTGATAGAGATAGATAAAACTAAACAAAAGATAAAGTAAATATTTTTGGATTTTTTGGTTTATAGATCTAAAAATAAAAGATTACAAAATAGTAGATCGGAAAGTAATATGATGGAAAATAGACCCGGGGGCCATAGGTTTCACTAGAGGCTTCTCTCAAGATAGAAAATAATACGGTGGGTGAACAAATTACTGCCGAGCAATTGATAGAAAAGCGCAAAGTTATGACAATATCTAAGACAATGATCATGAATATAGGCATCACGTCCGTGTCAAGTAGACCGAAACGATTCTGCATCTACTACTATTACTCCACACATCGACCGACTCCTGCCTGCATCTAGAGTATTAAGTTCATGAAAGAATAGAGTAACGCATTAAGAAAGATGACATGATGTAGAGGAATTAACTCAAGCAATATGATGAAAAACCATCTTTTTATCCTCGATGGCAACAATACAATACGTGCCTTGCTGCCCCTACTGTCACTGGGAAAGGACACCGCAAGATTGAACCCAAAGCTAAGCACTTCTCCCATTGCAAGAAAAACCAATCTAGTTGGCCAAACCAAATCGATAGTTCGAAGAGACTTGCAAAGATATCAAATCATGCATAAAAGAATTCAGAGAAGATTCAAATAATATTCATAGATAAGCTGATCATAAATCCACAATTCATCGGATCTCGGCAAACACACCGCAAAAAAGTATTACATCGAATAGATCTCCAAGAACATCGAGGAGAACGTGGTATTGAGAATCAAAGAGAGAGAAGAAGCCATCTAGCTACTAGCTATGGACCCGTAGATTTAAGGTAAACTACTCACGCTTCATCGGAAGGGCAATGGTGTTGATGTAGAAGCCCTCCGTGATCGAATCCACCTCCGGCAGGACGCCGGAAAAGGCCCCTAAATGGAATCTCATGGGTACAGAAGGTTGCGGCAGTGGAAAAGTCTTTTCGTGGATGCCTCTGGTGGTTTGGGCATATAAGAGTATATATGGGCGAAAGAATTAGGTCAGGAAGTGCACGAGGGGCCCACAAGGGTGGGGGGCGCGCCCTACCCCCTGGGCACGCACTCCGTCCTTGTGGCCGCCTCGTGGCTTCCCTAACTTGCACTCCAAGTCCTCTAGTTTCCTTTTGGTCCAAGAAAGGTCATCGCAAAAGTTTTATTCCGTTTGGACTCCATTTGGTATTCATTTTCTACGAAACTCAAAAAAGGGAAAAAACAGGAACTAGCACTGGGCTCTAGGTTAATAGGTAGTCCCAAAAATAATATAAAATAGCATATTAATGCATATAAAACATCCAAAACAGATAATATAATAGCATGAAACAATAAAAAATTATAGATACGTTGGAGATGTATCAGGAATCCACAGGACACGTCCTTAATGGCGGTCTTCCATCACACCATCCTGCCCGCACAGCGGGAGAGCGGATGGCTCCCAGCCGAAGAGCGCCAAGATTGCCGCAATTTGCCCGTCCATGAGAGGGCGCTCAAATAGCCGTGCATAGGCTTGCAGCGCATCGTCAGTGATCACATCGCCCTCATGCGCGAGGCACAATTTACGCATAAGCACCGCTTGCTGCTTAGTAGCCGGGGACCCACTTCCGATGGCCCTGGCAATCCAGACGCTCCTCCTTGGATTGGAGACCGGTGACCTCCTCCGATGTGGCCTGCGCTTAGCAGGCACCACCGCTGGGCCAGGCAGGCCCCTGAGAATCGGTGTCAGAGCCCTCTTCAGCTCATTGCAAAAATCCTCCAATGGACTGCGCCGATCGCCACCCGTGAGCGCGTTGCATGGGCTGAGGACGCTGCATGGGGTGCATGGCAGCGGGCCAACCGGGGAAGAACAGATGTCGACACCCTCCCCTGCTGAAAGTGAGACACGGATGGCGCTCCCCACATGCACGGGCCTCGGGGAAGCTGGGCCCACGCTATCTTCGCAAGAGGACAAGCTGCGCCCCGACAAATCGCTCCCCTGCTTTGGGCTGTCCTGCATCCTATCCTTGTCAGGTGACAGCACATGGTCGCTGCGGCCATCCTGAAATTCCAGATGCACAGAGCCCATGAGAAGCCCTCGTGACAGTTTGTCATTGGCCGGGGGGCGGGGCTGCGCCTTGGGCTCTACCAACACACTCTTGGCCGGACGCGTGCCCGATCGTTGACCCACCATTGGCCAGGGTCCATCTGGGCAATGTCACTGATGGTGGGGTCCTAGGCATATTCCTTTGGATCTCCACCCCACCGGGCGGCACAGACCGCTGTGCCGAGGGGCCGTGCGACCTGCCAGCCCGACAGCTAGCGGCCCCCACCATGCTTTCCACTGAGGAGGCACCCGAACGACTGGTCAAAAGCGATCCTGCCTGAGCTGCAGTAGGCCATCCACCGCTTTGGGCGCCACCCAAAGCTGTCACGCAGCAGGAAGACGATGATCCCCGACCAGAAGCAGCCGGTCCCACAGCAGCAGACCCTACCAACTGCCTTGCCGGTGGCGCCGATGCCGATGAAGACACCGGCGAGCTGTCTCCACTCTCTGGAGCCGGCCGTCCTTCATGGCCAGGAGAGCCCCCACCACCGCTAGAACCACCATGCGCATCAGCATCAGATGGGGGAGAAGGCGGGGGAGGGGGGGGCAGAGGAGGCGACGGCGCCCCGCCCGCCACATCAGCCCGGACCGGCGGCGCCAACCTATGAATGGAGATCGGGTACCAGAGGGCATCCGGGGCCCCTGGCACCGGCGCAGCCACCGGCTCCGGCACGAACAGAAAGCGCCGGTGAGGAATCTTGGACGGGTCCGTAGTCTTGAGCCATACCCGGAATCGGGCCATGTCATGCCGGCGCGCAGTGCGCTCCGCCACCTGAACCACAAAGCCAGAGCGCCCCAGCACCACCTCCACCGCGCGTCAAGTCCACGCATGCACCGGCACCCCCACAAGCACAAGCTCGAGGGGGACCAAGAACGGCAGTGAGACACCAGTAGCCTGCACCTGGTGCATCCATGGACGGAGCGACAGGGAAAATCCCGGCCCAGGGGCATGCCCGCGCTACACCATCAACTGCCGGATGAGCGGATGTTCGCAAATGACAAGGAATTCCTCAGGGAATAACGGCCGAATGGACATGTCATCCATGCACAGATCAAACTCAGCATGCAATGCAGCAGCTGCATCCGCCAAATCCACCCTTGGCCTGGTGCCGGTGATGGTCACCACAACCGCGCGAGCCAGATCGGCCTTCATGCGGCGCAGATCATCCGAATCCTCCAGGAAGCAGCAGTCATTCGGATCCAGGCCGAGGCCAACGGCCGCCGCCTGCGCCGACTCCACCAGTCCACCGAACGGCACTGAGAAGTCAGGTCCCGCCACGCTACCCACTGACGATGCCCCCGCAACTTGGCACCACGGCGCCGCAAGGCGCACCGCCCCAGGGGGAGGGGGCCGGGCGGCGAGGGAGGAAGAGCGGAACCCGACCTGGGCATGGAGGACTCCAGCGCCTGACAAAGCGGAGACGCCGCAACGCGCACACACCGTCATCTTCCAGCACTCCCGCGAGATCTGCCCGTCGTCACCGCAGTTGTAGCAGCAGCTGTGGAGGCAGGCCAGAATGTTCGTCCTTGGTGGCCTTGAGGAGGGGAGAGTCAACCCATGCCGTCGGCGCTGGGCAGGGGGAGCGGCGAAGCAGGACTCCGGGAGCGACGGCTGGTCTTGGTGCGCCACTCGGAAGCAGGGGCGGGTGGCGGGCGCGAAGGGCCGGCGGCGCCGCCATGGACAATCGGGCCATGCACGGTGCCCACGACATCGGGGAGGATGACGATGGAGCGCA